>CM063511.1:25691340-25741340 GCA_032207245.1 Pardosa pseudoannulata
CCACAATTTTAAATTATTTTTCCCCGCATAAGGTAAACTGTAATTTTTATAAGAAAATAAAATTTACGAAACTAAATTGATAATAAAATAGTAAAATATTTCATTCTAAGATAATGTTATGTTTAATAACAAATATAGGCGTAATATAAAATATCAGTTTTGAAATCTGTAAGAGTCTAAATTATAGTGGCTATGAATTTCAAGATATAACTTTAATTTGATTAAATACTATATTAAAAGAAATTTATTTTTTCTCTTGAAAATGTCACTAGGGAATATAAATTAGTTTAAAAAATCGTATTAATAACTAAGGTGGAATAGAAAGTTATAATTACAGATTTAATGTATTTAACTTTAAAAATATTCTGAGAAAATTTAATTTTTCGGTGTTTACAAAATATAATTTAACATATATAATTTAGCAAGTCATTTTCATCGATGCTATTATGGATACATTATTTTGAATCTATGGATTATAGACAATTCTAAAAGACTTTAAAGTATATATTTATTTAATATTTTTTCTTTCTTTTACGTTAAGGCAGTAGCTGCGTTATCTTTAAGTCTTATAAAACTATTTAAAAATTAGCGTTGTTTAAAATTTGTTAGACACATTCTTCGAAAATTGAAGCAATAAATTTCGTTTTGATATTGTTTTTTGTTTTTATGCATCAAAGTGAATTAGAATTTATAAAAAATTTCTATAAACATGATTTTACAAAAGAACTCATGATACAGTGTATTTGTGCAGCCAAATGTAATGGCTAAAATTAAAATAAAATAAACCCTATATTTTCCGATATTATACTTGCATTTACCATAAAGATTTTTTTACATTTTTGTTAACTTATATAATGAGAAACATCCTAACTATAAAAAAAAAGAACTGCTAAGCGAGTAAAATAAAGAAAATATTAAGTAATTCAATTTTGCAAATTCATTCTAGAATTAAATCATTAATTCCTCGTAAATATTTTTAGGGACAAATTTTTTAAAAATGTTATGTTTTCTAGGTCTAAGTTTTTATTTTGAGTGAAGGTAGCAATTTAAACATTAAATTCGAGTATCTTCTATTATTTATAACTTTGTCATCTGGTCAAAATTTTATGGTTTTCTACCTTGCCAATAAATTAATTTTTTCGGTGTATCCATGGACTGCAGTCATAAGAAGCTTTATATATTTTAAAGCCTCAGTTTATTTTAACATGCTTACACGTGGTATTAAATAAATATTTTAAGTATGTATCATTGAAATCCTATGTTATTTAAAATGACACTTTACTAATGCTTCACTAATGAGGGCGAACTGTAACATATACATTTGTTTAAATCTTAAATTAGTAAAACTCTGTTCAGTCTATAACATCTTGTATTTATTTATTTATTTATTTATTTATTTGATAATTGTATATGAGACAAGAACGTCTTGGTCAATAGAGGTTTAAAGATTGATAAAAAATACATTAGTTATATATATATATATATATATATATATATATATATATATATATATATATATATATATATATATATATATAATTCAATTTTTAAATTAAGAGGACACTTCAATATTCAATTCCTATAAATCTACGAAAGTATTTGTCTGGTCTTAATTTAAGATTCATACAGATAGTACATGTAAATCCAGGTTGTATGGTTACCCGTTCGATATCCAGTAGTAAGTACTATGAAAATCTAGTAAAGTTTTATTTAAACGTCAAATAAACACAAATAAACAGAATGCAATTTGAATTTTAGAAACAAGGGTTCAAATATTTTTAAATACATAAATAATTTTAATAATTATAATAGTAATGTTCACATAGTTCAGCTTTTAATTAAAGAGGACAGTTAAAACACTAACTGTTATAAATTTAAAAACAAAACTGCAGGTGCATTTGTAACGTCATATTTAAAATTTACTAAGACGCATGTAACTCTTATAGACAATCTTAATCCCAGACAGACACTTCTCTATACTTATGAAAAAGATCAAATTAAATACTGATAGAAAAAGCTAGTAATTTATTGATATATAAATATCAGTATTAATAATAACTAAGAGAAAACAACTAGTTGTGAATTTCATGAAAATTGCTTTATGTTCCCCTCTTTCATCATTTTCTTAGATTAATCTAAAACATTATTCTTATTGGCAGAATCTCGCTAAGACAAACACGTTTAAACCTCACAACACTTGTACAAATAACCGCATTTTTCTTTCCCTAGCAAGATCCTTTAATATTCACCGATGCGTTAAGATATACTTTCTTTATATGCTTAAGGAAGTTGCCTATTATACCAACGTGACCTAAAATATCTATTCCAGTATCATTAATTAATTTACCCTAGTCCAAGAAACGTGTCATTAAAAACTTTTATGTGGAAAGTAACACAACTTAAGCCAATAATCATCGTTTCGTGAAACAGGCATGTTGCCAGCATTTCTATTAGATTTGAGCTACTCAGTTATAATTAGCAGGCACTAAACAAACATCCTCTTATTCCTTTAAACTCGATGTATTTCTTGAGCTTAATTAAAACAGCGGGCATAGGAAGTATACGTTAGAACTGCATGCGGGTAATCATGATATATGAATGTTCTTTTAATCGTATAGAAGGGTATATTGGTGAATTTAATGGTACAAGTAGTTTTTTATATTCTTTCAATAAATTCCAATTTAGTTTTAGCATAGATTATCAGGAGTTCAAAATTTAGCTTGGGAAATTAAAAGTTGCTTTGAAATTATAAGTTGAAAAAAAAATGCATTTCAGAGAATTTTTTTATAATGTACCATGGGCTATGCAATAAATTTAAAACATTATTCCATTAAATGTTATTTCATTGCATTCTATTACATGTCGTTATGGCATTAAATGTTAATACTGTCGAACTCGTTTATAACGAGCACAAATAGACAGTAACATTTACTCGTTAAATCCGAGTGCTCGTAATAAACGGGTTCTGTAGGAAGGCTTACCAAAAGAGGGGGGGTTTGGAATATCAAATGATTGAGTTTGCTTAAAATTTAATTAATACTTTCTTTAATTGCATTAATTGATTTAATTAAATACTTTTCTTAATTTAATGACAATTAACCCCCCAAACCAGCGATACGTTTCTAATTGAGCTACAGTCTTAAAGGAAAAAAAATAAACGGAAAGAAAAATAAAGGAAAAGATTCATTGACATTGGAATGCTGGAGGAATTTTTCCTACAAATGTATTCAACCATGGAGAAGAAAAAAAAAGATAAGACAGAAAGTCTAGAAAGAGGAGAAAAAAGAGAGCAAAACAGAAAAATATTGCTCGCTAAAACAAGGTCTTGCTCGTTAAAAGCGTCTTCTGTTCCAAAGCCTTAACGTTGATCCAACATAATATTCTCGCTTCTCTCGGTAAATCCGAGTTCTCGTTAAATCCGAGTTCGTTATAAAAGAGTTCGACTGTAACCGTATATGCATTAATAAAATATTGCAAGTAAGTTTACGCAAAGCATTTAAATATGAATAAAAATATAACTTTTTTTGAAAAAAATATGGTAAATGTTTATTATTTTTTTAACCGTAATAAGACATAGAGCAGGTGCTCTATGTCTTACAAATGTGTAAATTGTTAAAATCATACATTATTTCATTAAAATCATTAATAGCACCTTTCAAGTTGAATTTTGAGAGAAATTAAGAGAAAATAATACCTATTTAATCATTCTGGTTTAGCTTAGAGAAACATTACTCCGCTTTGTTATAAAATTATGTTTCATCACACACTAATCATTAGCTAAAAATATACATAGCTATAACAAAACAGGTATAATTGAATGGAACTTGAGAGAATTTGTAATGCACTCAAGAAACAAGAGTATAAGTTGTCCTATATCTCTATATTTGGAAATTTAAATTGTTTATTACATTATATTAATAATAAATATTTATTATTTTTAAACTGTAATAAGAAATAGATCACGTCGTAAGTTTAAAATATTTGCATTTTTTAAATCATATATACTTTTGTTAAACGCATTAATACCACCTTTCAAGTTGAATTTTGCGAGAACTTAAAAAGAAATAATACTTATTTAATCATTCTGGAAGATCTTAAAAAGCCATTACTCCGCTTTGATATAAAATTCCGTTTCATCACACAGTAATCATCAGCTAAAAATGCACTTAGTGATAATTAAAAAAAAGATATAATTGAATGGAAATTGAGATATTTCATAATGTACTCAACAAACAAGACTATAAACTGTCTCATATGTATATATTTGGAAATTTAAATTGTTTATTACAATACATTAATAATACATGTTTTTATTATTTTTTAACCGTAATAAGAAATAGACCGCATCTTAAATTTAAAATATTTGCATTTCTAAAATCATACATACTTTCATTAAAAGCATTAATAGCACCTCTCAAGTTGAATTTTACAAGAACTTAAGAGAAAATAATACCTATTTAATCATTCTGGAAGGTCTTAGAAAAACATTACTCCACTTTGATATAAAATTCCGTTTCGTCACACAGTAACCATTAGCTAAAAATATGCTTAGTTATAATAAAAAAAGATATAATTGAACGGAACTTAAGAGATTTTATAGTTTACTCAACAAACAAGACTATAAACTGTCCCATATCTATATATTTGGAAATTTAAATTGTTTATTACATTATATTATTAATAAATGATTATTAATTTTTAACCATAATAAATACATCACCTCTTAAGTTTAAAATATTTGCATTTCAAAATCATACATACTTTCATTAAAAGCATTACTAACACATTCCAAGTTGTATTTTGCGAGAACGTAAGAGAGAAAATACCCATTTAATCATTCTGGAACAGCTTAGAAAAACATTACTCCCCTTTGATATAAAATTCCGTTTCATCACACAGTAATCATTAGCTAAAAATACACTTTATTGTAAAAAAAAAGGTATAAGTGAACGGAACTTGAGAGATTTTAATGTACTCAATAAACTGACTCAATAAAGACTATAAGCTGTCCTATATATATATATATATATATATATATATATATATATATATATATATATATATATATATATATATTTATATATATATATATATATTTGGAAATATAATTTGTTTATTACATTATATTAATAATCTTGAAAAATTAAATAACGTTAAAGTCGAATATATACACGTTTATTCTCAAATTTTATCTTGTTAAATTTAGAGCCCTTTAGAAAATAATCTATAAAAAAATGTTTATATGAAAACTGAAACTGAATTAAAGCTGGAAATTTCAGTATAAAATATAATATTTATATAATTTTCAGCTGTGACTTACTCTCTGACTTTAATTTCCCAGTTACCTGTGTGGTTTATTCTTTTCTGTGTAGAGGGACGAGACTCTTATTTATCTGAAAGGCTGTTGTTAAATAATAAGTCTAGTTTCAGGAACCATTTTTTATTCGTTGGTTACATTCCACAATAAAATACTAAGAAACATGTCACAAGACACCGCACAAAAAGCAATATCATAGACAAGCACAGCCAGAGAAAGCGAGTGGCACCGTGGGAAATCTAGGTGGCTCTCGTAGCGCCACCTAGGCTATCATAAAAGGAGAGGGCAGAAATTGTACCCGCTACACCTACAAATATATTTTAAGTGTTCGAGTTCCCCCATGTCACAGACAAGTAAATTAATATTAAAAAAATATATTGATAACACGTAACTTCAAAATATATTTACTTTTAATAAAACTAATGATCTAAAGACTATGTCAATTTATAATTGCATGCCTAGAATTTCTCTTTTTAGAATTATGAACAAAAACTCTTTATCATGCGTGTATAGTCACTGAGTTTCTTCGAATCCATGGAGCATTTCGTTAAAAGCTGCAGAACAGATATCTGAGAACATTATCTTCCTTTGAATGCTTTACTTACGTTAGGTTTTATTTAAATAAGAAATGTTTTGTATAGTCAGACACTTGATTTGGCACCGCGAATTAATGCAAGCCTATTTTCCTTTCCCAGATGGTCAGTCCCGCACCTCTCACAAGGGCGACACCCTTAGCATGAGCGTTCTCGGCAAGAAGGGTCATGGAGAGACGGCATACGAGGTACCGAAGGATTCTCTGTACTTCCCTTCACCCTACGCTACCACCCGTGTTCCTGGTTACGTCATGGAGGAAGGCAGCGAATGTGACAGCCTCAGGTCTAGTAACAGAACTCCTAGTGATCCTCAGGGAAGCCATACGTACGATGTACCCTTTCCAGTTAGACGGGTTAGTGAATGGCAAATACTAGCCTAACGACATCAAGAGAAAACAACAAACAATGTAGTTTGAAAGTCAATGGGTTTTTTACATTCAGTTGGATAACAGGGGCCAATCCTTGGTGACTTACATGCGCATGGATGTTACTGTCTTGACGTAGGGAGTGGTATAAAAGAAACTTCCCCTGTATATGAGTCCCTAATAGCCGGACCGTTCAACCAATCGAAATGAAGGTTTAGATATAGTTATTTGAATGTATGGGACCCAGATTGTAATGGTTGAAAACAATAAATCTCTCACAGTTACGGTTACAGTGAATAATTTTCGAAATTTTTGAATGGAAACACCCATTTTTTTTTCATGGGCAAATTGATCAGAGCATGGCAAAACATCAAATGGTATTGGAACGAGACACTTATGACTTAAATTGGCGGCGAAGAACAGCAATTCACCTCGTTGTTTCCATCAAAGTATCATCTTCGCACGAAAAAAGATGGATTAGCACGAACATGTAGAATTAATATTCCCACGCTGCTTATACCACAAGCAGTGCATTGCAAAAGTGTTCTGTGATTTGTGCTTCTACTAACTATCCCAGCGAATTATGCAAAATACATCAGTACACCTTCCCTTTTATTTGGATTGGTTCTTTACGATGTTCTTCTTTGCAAATGTTTTACGCAGCCAATTTACGTCATAGGTATTTCGTTCTAACGCCATTTAAGGTTTTTCTATACTCTGATCAATTTGCACACGAAAAAAGTAGGTGTTGCCATTCAAAATGTTCGAATTTTTTTTCACTGTAACCGTTATTATGAGAGGTTTATTGTTTTAAATCATCACAATCTGAAGTCCATACATTGATATAACATTATAGCTAGAACTAAGCTTTCATTTTGATTGGTTAAACTGTTCGGCCACTGGGGATTCTTATATAGGGGAAGTTTCTTTTAAACCACCCGGTACATTACTCGTTAATATTTTGATGAATAGAATGTCCTTGAACCATGCAGTTAAATCTTAAGAAATATATATATACACGATGCCTTTTTTGCAATGGGCACCGTGCAGAGCAATCTGTAGCTGGGTATAAGATTTTAAATGCTACACAATTAGCAGGGAAACTAATAATGAAATTTAATAAATGGTTTCGGGAAAATGGTTTCAAAAATCACCAGTACAGAATAAGGTGATATGATAGTGGTCCGTAATAACGAATTAGACAATGAATAAAAAAGTTATATTTCAGAACAATTATCGTTAATGCAACAAATAAAATGCTTATAGAGGTATAAGCGCTGAGTTATGGTGAGAGATGATATTGTTAGATATTAACATCCGATGATCTTATGATTGAATAGACTCCTTGCAGTTGTTGTCGGCTTTAAACAACCGTTCATTTGTATTTTTGAATATTACTTGAGTTTTATGCAAAATTTCAGCTATTTGTACTCAGATAGAGCCAAATTTCCCTTTATCGGTGGCTTTCTAAATTTGCCTTCAGTATTAGGTTGTTTGGTGCGATTTAGCTTATAGCCGTATCCCTCGTTATGAGAGTGCAAGAAAATAGTAAAAGGGAAAAATAATTTTAAAATAGGGTAGAAAGATTAGAAAGGATAGGGAAATATTATTTCTAATCCAAGCATCATTTTATAAAAATTTATAATATTTTGGGGGTGTTTTATTTTTTGAAATATATATAGAATTAAATAAAATTAAAAATTGAATTAAGGAGTGAAATTAATGATAGAGGAAAAGAAGAATGAAGATGAGAAGTGATAGGGTGGAAATGCTAACTTGAAGTTTTTAATGACAATGACATAAAATATCTATGCATAATAGAATACAAAAGTATTGGTAAATCAGTATAACACCTGGAAAGATTGCATAAACTATTGATCGGAACAATAAGCTGTTATAATATTAGGGAAATGCATGTAGAGAGTTAGGAAAATCCGAATAATCTTTACAAAATATATGATTAGTTATATAAAATATATGATTTAAGTTAAACACCACCTACCAGTCACTGAATATTTTAGGCCAAATCTATAAAAGAAATGAAGACATAGACACAATAGAAAAAAATATTTAAAATAAGTTATGGGTATATTATTTTAAATATTATTTTTATTTAAATTTATTTATTAAAAAAATTGTTAATGCGAAAGTCCCATTATTTTTATGAATAATGTCTTAAGTATAATATCATACATGTGTGATTTACATCCGCGCCCACACGTATCCACAAAAATTTATACATGTGTGTGTGTGTGCGCGCGTGTGCTCGCGCGTGTGTGTGCATGTGCGTGCTTGCTTGCCAGCGTGAGCCAGCGAGCGAAGGCACATTGTATATTCAAATTTTCAGTCTTTTATATTAAACATATATTTAAGATTACTTTATGCCATATGGAAGATTTAAAATCATTATATTACATTATATGTCATTACTAAAGTGTAAATCAACGATTGTCAACCAAAAACTATACAAAAACGGAAGGAAATTAAAAAATATGTCAACACTCATATCTCCTCACATCTTTCTATATCTAACATTTTGTAAAATTCCAATTTTTTAATAGTAATAAGCTGCTGTTTTAGGTTTGTATAGTTATTATCTGAATGATTTCAACCCATCTTTTAACAAACCCAAATCCTGAATCAGAGATATTTTAAACTAATTGTTGAACATTTATTATAAACAGAGAAAGGTCGTGGGCAAAAATATTTTTCTTTTTTTAGTAATAATAACTTTAAAAGTTTATTATTATTATTACTATTATTATTTCTTAAAAAGAGGCTATTTTTTATCTCTTTATGGATGCTTGAATGCTTTTTATGAATATTTCCTAACTACCATTTCCCTCTGAAATATATCGTCTATTTATCTCATAGTAGATTAAACTAAAGTTAGTCTTAAGCTGAACTTAAAGTATATTTTAGTTTTTCTCGCATAGTGTTGTAAATATTCTAGTGTAATTTAAATTTTTTTCTTAATCGTAATCTCTTTTCTTTAGTGTTTTTAGCATCGTGTAACTTACCAGTTTATTTTTATTTACATATTTCTTCACTTTTATTTTTACTTTTTCGCTCTGTGTAACTTTTTATTCATTGAATCTTTTAAATTTTTGTATATATCTGCCGCTTAATTTTTAATTTTAAACTGAAGAGAGAAAAGTTAATTTTTTTACTCCATTTAAGACCTGCATTTCTATATTTATTGTGCATTATTTTAATGAAAGGAAAACTGCATGATTAGTTTTTAAACTTACAGTTGGGCATACGGCCATTGGATCAGAAATTCCAACCAACGTCATATGTTTCAACAAAAGTTAGTTATAACTAACGTGAATTGAACTAAAAATTATTTTCATTATTATTATTTTTACTTATAATATTTTCCACAAATGCTTATGTTAACCTAAATTTTTACTAAAGTCTAAGCTGAATCCTATAAATAAAACAATCATATTTATATTTCAAAATAATAGTTATGGGGTGTATTTAGTAAAGGTGCTTTTTTAAAATATTTAATTATTAATAATTTAAAAATAATTAAGTCTTTCCACTGGTATATATTTATTACTAATACTGAATTTTTCATCGGATTTTTGAAAAGTAAAATAAGTTAATTTAGAAAATCAATTGTTATTGAACTCTGAAATATTAATTTTTTTATGGCACGTTTTAACTTTTGATACTTTTGTAAAACAACGTTTCTAAATTTAATGTAATTTCTAAATTTAATGCAAATAAGAAAAATTGCTTTTTTTAAATTTAATAAAGTTATTGCATATTAATTTATTTTCATTTTTACAAACAGCTTATTTTAATTACAAAACATATTCTAGATGCGAGGTATAGTTTTGAAGGGATAAGATCAACCAAAGCTTTACTTATTTGAACTGAAAACTTTATATATTCTTTTAATTAAACTTCGTTGCGTTTGAGATAATGTAAAAGCTCTAAAAATTTTTAGTCTTTTTTTAAAAAGGTTTTTTTTTAAGTTTTTAACCTCTTAGTACAAGAAAGTTAATCTGACAAGAATGTTTTAAATTTAATCGTTTTTTTAACAACCGTATTTACTCTAGAAAAACGCATAAAGATATTTATAGTTATATAATTCAACATTTAAATTGCAAGTTGAGCAATATACGACAAAACTTAAGAAACATGTTTTAAAATTAAAAATTATCTTTTACAATTAATAATTATTGGTACTATATATGCTGTTTAAAGGATGTGCAATATAAATTAAACATAGAGGCAATAATATAGTTCTTTAGGGTACGATATAACGTTTTTAAATGTTTTGAAAAATTTTCAATTTTTATGTATATATGAGAAGATTAAAAGTAGCAATTACAATTATTTTGTATATAACGCGAATCCATTAAGTCCGAATCATGTTTTAATAATGCTTTTACATGCTTTACTATAAAATTTTGCAATCTAACGCACTTACTTTAAAAGTGAAATTAACAGTGATCTTTGAGCCGAACGATGGCCGATTGGTTAGGGTGCTGGCCTTCGGATCCGGAGTTCGTGGGTTTGAATCCCACTGTGGCATGGATGTTCGTAGCCGTTCGGAATCGGCTTTAAGCAGTAGGTCCCGGTCTCATTAGCCCTCGTGTTGCAAAAAGTGAAATTAACAGTGATCTTTGAAAAAATATTTTATGTAACGTAATAAATTTCTTAGATATTTATTTAATGTTTATTCTTTAAGCTATAAATATCACTTCAAATATTAAATAAAATTTTATTTAACATTTATAAAGTTAATGATTATATTATACTTTGTCAAAACAATGAACGTTCATTATTAATATTAAATTTATTGTAATTCATTATTAAATATCTTTTGTATATACTGTACAGTTTACAGCATGATTTCTGCCATTTATATGCCTATATTAAGTTTTCATGCCAGTTTCTATATCTAAATTCTCTATTTAAAACCTATAACATCCATAATGCTAAAAATTTTATGTTGTTTTAAAATCTGTTTATCCGTAATTGCGGTGCTTGTTAGGATGCTAAGGACTTAAACTCTTTAGTTTAGTTTATCGATGCTTGGTATATGAATTTAACTGTATAACTTTACTATAGTGTTATCACATTTATAATAATGATGACGATAATATGCATTTACAACTGAATATCAGTATAATCATTATTATAAACAACAGCGCATTATAATATTTAATCAGCCATTTCCTGTCGTATATTAATTTATACATCTTTACGTATTTTAGTGTGACGCTAAATAAAAAGTTATTCGAATTGTCTTTAACTTTTTAGAACTTTATATCCTAAATTAGTGAAGATTCAAACGGCTTATACTGACGAAAATGTTTTTAATCACGACAGAAAATAGAAAAAAGGTCTAATTTCACGACTTTACTACAGCAAAAATTCAGTAATAATAACCAGTGCAAATAAATCAGCTCATGCTTTTAACTGGGATTTAAAAATTTTTAGTCTTTTTATAAAATTTTATTTTATATTAAGTAATACGTTATACAGCTTGTATAAGTTTATCGAAACATATGTGTAAAATTCACTATAGTCATTAATAAATTGAGTATTTATAGTGTTTATAGTCTTTTTTATTTTTTCCGAATTCATTTGAAGCGATGTAAAGAATTTTATGACTACTTAAAATACCCAATCTAATTTGAAAAACGTTATATTAAAGAACAGGGAATAGGAAAAATTTATCGTTGAATTTTAAGTTTTTGTCAGAGGAATTAATACCTTTAAAAACTTAAAATGTTCATTAAAAGGTCACATTTTTCTATTAATCATGAAATGGTTCGACATGAGAATAAGGTATTCCTGCGAAATTGGTTATAAATCTCTAATCATGGGAACTTAACAGTTTTCTCCATCTTTCAATGTCCAACGAATCAGGGCAGATCGCCATGTTCATGTCATATCGTATCAATATTTTATTATTTGTATTATTTTGGCATCTGGCTGTCTAAGAGCAACCTTTTTCTTGCATATTAAAGCCTCAAAATTATTAATTGTGTTAAATTAAATTAATTGGCAAAAAGAATAGTAAAAGCTGCTATTTTAACATAAATCTAAGCCAGTTAGACTGGTGTACAACTATTTTCGTTTGCACGTGGTTTCTTATTGGTTTGCAGTTCAATTTCATTGCGTTTAGTAATAAAAATTAAAAATGAATTTCGTTTATGAATTCATGTTTTATAAATATCGCCACTGATTTCGCCAAATTCACCAAGGGGTACCCTGTTCTTATCTTAAGTAACACTCATGAAATAATTTCTTCTCCTTTTCGAACGAAAATCTTACATGTTATACAATATAACTACGATATAACTTTAGAAAAAAATACTTAGTTTTGTTATTTCAAGAAGTCTATATTATTAAATTACATAAAAAATATCCACCAAAAGAAAATTATGAAATTCACTTACACGCAAGATATTGTTTATTATATGTAAATTATAAAATGAATATTTTATAATTAATCGAAGTAAAATGTAAGTTTTGTTATACAAAGGTTTAAGTGTGTATTTGGAAATAATTTGGCGCTTCTTAGGGAATAGTCTTCCATCATACTCTTATTTTTATATATTTAGAGTATATTATATATTTTTATATATTTAGAGTAGAAAAGAATGTTTTAATCGGGAAACTCACTTCAAAGAAAGGGAACTAACACAGAATAATGTGATATCCGTATACATGGTAATACAATGGTAATTCATGGTAATTACAATACATGTTAATCACCTCATATTTATTATACATAAGTATAATATTAGATGTACAGTACATGGAATATTATACTTAAGCTCCGCCCTCTTGATCAGAAACCTCATGGCCATAATTTGTACCTATGTAATTCCGACCATCATCCCATAACATGCTTTTCCTATAAAACCATATCGAAGTAAAATGTAAGTTTTGTTATATAAAGGTGTAAGTGTGTATTTGGGAATAATTTGGCGCTTCTTGGGGAATAGTCTTCCATCATACTCTTATTTTTATATATTTAGAGTATATTATATATTTTTAAATATTTAGAGTAGAAAAGAATGTTTTAATCGGGAAACCCACTTCAAAGAAAGGGAACTAACACAGAATACTGTAATATCCGTATACATGGTAATACAATGGTAATTCATGGTAATTACAATACATGTTAATCACCTCATATTTATTATACATAAGTATAATATTAGATGTACAGTACATGGAATATTATACTTAAGCTCCGCCCTCTTGATCAGAAACCTCATGGCCATACTTTGTACCTATGTAATTCCGACCATCATCCCATAACATGCTTTCCCTATAGCCATATACTCTTTTTAGATCGAAAATTTAATTTAATGTTTTTTTTTTAATCTTAATAACATTTTGTGTTCCATAAGATGCCAAAACATTTGACTTATTCCTTTGTAATTATTTAACACTCGTTTAATATTAAAATAAAATTATTTGAGTGTCTTTTTTCAGTTTGTATTCCTATAATGATGTCTCAAAGTGAGAAAAAATATAATGTGATAACAGTACACAATTATGTACTGTGTATATACGTGTAATTGTAAGATATTTAAAACAGTCTTCCTTATTAGAGACCACAATACAACCTCTGTACACTTGTTATTTCACCCCTCTCCCATTAGGAACGAATATTTTTTCTATCAAAAAAACAATTTATTTTATATTTATAATATATTTTTAAGTGTAGTAATATATTGTAATACTCTCGACTTATTTTTTACTAACCATTTGACTATCTTTCGACGTTATAATAAAAATATTTGGAGGTTTCATTTAAAAAAACATTTTATTCCGAAAAAGATGCATTTATTCCGTTAATCCCTTAACAGGTTTGCGCGCATTCCATGAGGGCTGCAACTAATTTGTTACTACGTCGTACGTGCTATCTTGTTTATTTCTCGATTGTACTATTTTGTTCGTATATTTGCTATTTTTAATACCAAATTGGTCGTATAGAATGCAATAATTGTTCACTAAGTGATAGTTTTTCTATTATAAAAATTGTAATGTAATTGTACTTTTTTATATTTACAACTGTAAATGTAATAACTAAACTATCATGCAGTCATGTAAATATTTGAATAAAAAAATATTTTTTTTTGAGTTAGGTATTTACATTAAATTTTTAAAAATATTAGAAAATATTTACCTTTTTAAAAGTGTAAAATTAGTATCATAAAATGTAATAAAAATGTAAGATTTATTTGATGGAATTCTAAAAAAAATGAAACTGTAAAAAGGTTAGTAAAAATGTTTTACACACGAACAAACTTGATTTTATAATTGAAAAATCCGTTTCGTGTTTCGTAATATTTTGTCTACCAATAAGTATTTACACACCTGTGATAGAAAAGAAAAACTAATAATCTTGTCAACTACGACCCCGCTGATCCTAGCAATAGAAGAAGGCCTTTGGCCATTCTTGCCAAAGATCTTTAATTTTCGTGCTGTCTTATATAAAAAATAAAAAAAATCCACCAAAAAAATTATAAAAAATGTTAAAAAATGTAAGAAAAAAGTTTTAAAATGCTTAAAATCGGCCACACATCACTGATCGTACTCAAAATTATTTTATTTCATGGATTCTCTCCTGATTCCTCCCGAAATGCTCTGCGCTTTCACGTCATGTTGAAGGCGGAGCTTAATTTTGTGATCTAAGAGTACTGTATTTTGCTGAACTCATTATGCACAGGCGTGGCTTGGTTAGTAAACGCCTTGCCCACCGATCACCTTCGTTGAATCGTCGTCGGGATCGAACCCCGATGACGACAAAATTTCCAAATCTAAATTAAAATTCTTAAAAATTGTTTTTTGTGTTTAATTACTGTTATTTAGGCCCTTTTTGGATTTTTAGACCATTTTACTTATTTTTAAAACTCGTATTTTTATTTTTTCCAAATCATCAAAATTTTCGTACCCAATCACCACTGCCAAGCAATTTAAAAATTATAACATCAAAATTATGACAATAAAAATTATTAATCCAATTAAATATTATTTTTTAGGCCTTTATTCGATTTTTAAAACAACTTACTTATTTTTAAAACTTATATTTTTATTTTTTCCAAATTTTTTAATATTTTGTTTTACTCATTTATTTTCAATTTCTTTCGGATTATTTGTACGGATGTCACTGGCCAAAAAATATTTTATGTTTTACTATCCCTAAACTTTCTACTCTCTAGTCTTGTGTTATGAACTCACGAATCCACCCTTCTATCTCTTTCCTCTTTTATGTGTTTATTTTTTCGCTCGTTGTCATTTCTGTGCTCACTGATAGAAGCCTCTGGATTAACGGGCCAGGCCCATAGAATCCAGTTGCATCACCACCTTTGATGCCTTTGATGCCTAAATGATTTAGATAAAGTTCTTTTTTAAATCTCTAAATGGTAAAATTCTGGAGATTTTTTAAATCTCTAGATGGTATAACTTTCACATGGCTTTGTATTACAAGTGGTATTATCTTCCACTCTGCATAGAGTAGATAAAAAAGTTCCTTTACGATTGTGGAAGGGTGGTGCTCCCCTTAATCCAGAGGTTCTCGATAGGGCTCAGGCCTGGGCTCTGAGAAGGTCAGTTCATTCGATGAACTCCATTGGCACCATACCAAGCCTTGGTTAATCTCGAAACATGACAACTTGTATTGTCGTCCTGAAAGTAACAGGGGTTCAAACCGTAAAACTGCCCCAACGTAGGAAGCACATTGTCATTCAAAATTTTGCGGTAGGCATCGGCTTTGAGTTTACTATAAGTGGGCACCAAGGGTCCCAGTCCATATCCGGAAAAACACCCCTAGACCGTAATTCCACCTCCGCCAATTTGGCCTGTTGGCACAATGCATTCTAGTAGGAGACATTCTCCAGGTAAACGCCAGACCCAGACCCTGCCATCTGAACGGTAAAGGGTGAACTTTAATTCGTCGCTCCAAAAAAGCCGTTTCCAATGCTCTACCGTCCAATTTCGGTGGGTTTTGCACCACATTAACCAATCAGGGCGATTGGACTTTGTGATCAAAGTCTTATGGGCAGCAGCACGACGTTGAAAACTAAGCAGATGTGCTTCCTTAAGAATGGTACTCATTGAAATAATACTCCCGGATGTCTGCTGAAACTCCTCTCGGATCAGGGATATGGGTTGGGAACGGTTCTTCCGAATTTCTCTGAACAACACTCGTCGGTATCTATCTCCCAGTTTCGTTAGTCTGCCGACTCAAGGCACATTCCGACAATCACCGCTTAACCTTGTGTTTAATCACATAGGTCACTGTCGATTTTGGTTACTTCAGATCGGTAGATATGTCCCTTAAGGATCGACCACATTTGTGATACCCGATAATTATAACTTTCTCGAATTCAGAGAGCTCCGAAATGCACGGTATCTTGGATACGACTAATGCCGATACTGTTTCCTTCACGATGTATACAGGCCGTGGCGTACCTCAGGACCACAGATATCGTCATTTGCACAGGTGTCCAAATACATATTGGTAGACAATTTACTAGATTATCCCATATTTTGTTTTTCCCAAACATCCAATTTGTATATGACATTTTTATATAAAAAATGAAGATTTTAAAAAAAATTCTAATTATGATAATACGCATGTACAACTAATCATGATTATCAGTATGATTTAAAACTTTGCAGCATTGTTACATTGCATCCTACTTCCCTGTTATACATAACCAGTCTTATATATTTTAGTGTAATACTTGAAAACTATTCAAATAGAGTTCAGTTTTTGGGAATCGCTATAATAATACCATTGTATTTTATAACATTTAAGAACATTCCATTTATGTGTTACTGGTTATATTTATGACACTCCTCCTTATTAGAGACTCTGTCCCACAATTGCTACACTCGTGTTTCCACACCCCTATTATCCCTACTGGTTTTTATTTGGTTTTGCCTACAACAGTATTCTAACGATCTTTTTCTATCTAAAAACCATTTATTTTAGATTTTAATATATTTTAGAGTGTTATAATATGTTGTAATACTGTCGACTTTTTAACTATTTTTAACTGTCATTAACTATTATAACTATTTATTTAACTATCTTTTAACATTAGAACAAAATGGTTTGGAAGTCTCATTAAACAATCATTTTATTCCGAAATGCAGTTATTCCCTTAATCCCTTCCTAGATTTGCGATACTCCGTGTGGGCTGCAACTGATTTGTTCGTACGCCTTAACCCTCCGAGTGGAACACATCTAGAATAAAATTCTCCAAAATACGCTCAGTTGCCAAACAGTGATTTTTCACCCTTTGTCAACTAGAATGGAATATGGGAAACCCACCCTTGTTATTGCCCCTTTACTTTCGGTTATATATTGATATATAAATAGATATTATAGATTATTAATTTTTAATACACACAAAGCTCGCCAAGTCTCGAATATTATTCCATAAGAAATAATGGATTCTAAAAGTACAAATAAAAGTATTCTTTGAGAGACTTATCTATATTTTATTACGAAAGTCATCCAAGATATTTAAGGGGTGCAATTAGAGATACGTCTGTCACCGCAAAAGAAATACTTCGAAATAGATATTTACAAAGCCATGAAAAGCTATCAGCGTCTTTGTGTATTAGGGGGTAGGGTTGTATCCCTCAAGAAATGTCAGTGAAAGAGGGGTGCAGTTCCCAAACAATAGACATGGCCCTCCTACCTCAAAATTCCATGGGGGAAGCACTGGCAAAAAAGTACATTATATCCATTTTCGGATCGTTTTTGGAGGTCGAAAATTGTACGTTTTGAAGTGAATCATCGGGTTGGCGGAATTGTACGTGCGAACCGCTTAGGGGGTTAAGGGCTATCTTATTTATCTATTGATTGTACTATTTCGTACGTACATTTCCTATTTTTTATATCAAATTGGTCGTATAGAAGACAATAATTGCCCACTAAATGACAGTTTACTTTCTATTAAACAAACTGTAAAGTAGTTGTACTTTTTTATATTTACACCTGTAAATACAATTTCCCTATCCTGCAGTCATGTACAGATTTGACAAAAAGAAAAAAAAAAACTTTTAATTTCATTAAGCTAGATATTTATCCTAAATTCTTAAAAATATTACAGATATTAGTTTTAATTTTATTTCCCCATTTAAAAGTGTGAAATTAATAATAAAATGAAAAAAAAAAAAAAAGTAAGATTTATTTGATTGAATTCTAAATAAAAATGAAACTGTAAAAGGGTTAGTAAAAATTTTTACATACAAACAAACCTGATTTTTTAAATGAAAAATAAATTTCGTGTTTCGTCATATAACAAAACATTCGACTTATGTGTTAGTAATAACGTTTAAGAAACCCAACCTGATCAGAGACCCCACCCACTTTTGCAAGATTGTTAGATAATTATCCTAAGATAATTATATCATAAGATAATTATATCATATTATATCATATTATAAGATAATTATCTAATATAATCTAATATAATTATATCATATTATGTCATATATTGTCATGTCATAATTATATCATATATATTGATATCATTATATCTAAGATAATTATATCATATTATAAGATAATTATCCTAAATTCTTAAAAATATTAGAAGTATTAATTTTAATTTTATTTTCCATTTAAAAGTGTGAAATTAATAATAAAATGCAATAAAAATGTAAGATTTATTTGATTGAATTCTAAATAAAAATGAAATTGTAAAAGGGTTAGTAAAAATTTTTACACACAAACAAACCTGATTTTTTAAATGAAAAATAATATTCCTGTTTCGTCATATAGTAAAACATTCGACTTATGCCTTAGTAATAACGTTTAAGAAACCCAACCTGATCAGAGACCCCACCCACTTTTGCAAGATTGTTAGATAATTATCCTAAGATAATTATATCATAAGATAATTATATCATATTATATCATATTATAAGATAATTATCTAATATAATCTAATATAATTATATCATATTATAAGATAATTATCATAGATAATTATCCTAAATTCTTAAAAATATTAGAAGTATTAATTTTAATTTTATTTTCCCATTTAAAAGTGTGAAATTAATAATAAAATGCAATAAAAATGTAAGATTTATTTGATTGAATTCTAAATAAAAATGAAACTGTAAAAGGGTTAGTAAAAATTTTTACATACAAACAAACCTGATTTTTAAATGAAAAATAAATTTCCTGTTTTGTAATATAACAAAACATTCGACTTATGTGTTAGTTATAAAGTTTAAGAAACCCAACCTGATCAGAGACCCCACCCACTTTTGCATGATTGTTAATTTCTTCCTTCATCATCCACATTTTTTTTCTCTTAACAATCAGAGGCTATAAACTAAGGTTTCTTACACTTTCGTTGTAAGAACTCCATAATATACGAAAATTCTTTGGGATCCTATAAATGCGACACATATATGAATGAACATATCAGGTCATTGTAACTGTCAATCAGAAACTGTCAGTTAGCTCTGAACAGTCACTGTCAGTTTCTTCACCCGTACTGTTTTATACTTTTGCAGTTTGAGTTTATTAAATTTAAATTTAAATTTTAAGATATATAAGTATGTGGAAATTTTAAATAATATAAATAATATAATATTTCAAATATATATTTTTTGTGCAGCAATTATAACACCCAAGGAAGAATTTTGCATTAAGTAAATAATTTCTATTTCTTTTGTATGCGTTAAAAAAATTATGAATATGCTGCCATGGGTTGACATATCTGTCACACCCGTAACAGCATATTTATAATTTTTTAAACATGTAAAGAAGAAACGGAAATTCTTTATTTTCTGAAAAATTTCTTCCTTAGGTGTTATAATTGCTTATGTGACACATATATGAGTGACACTGTCAGTTCACTGTAACTGTCAGTCAGATAGTTGTCAGTCAGCTCTGAACAGTCATTGTCAGTTTCTTCAAACGTAATGTTATATACTGTTGCAGTTTGAGTTTATTAAATTTTAATTTTAATTTTAAGACATTTAAGTATTTTTAAATTTTAAATAATGTAAAAAATATAATATTTCAAATATATATATTGTGTGAAGCAATTATAATACCTAAGGAAGAATTTTGCAATAAGTAGAGTATTTCTATTTCTTCTGTGCGTGTTTAAAAATTATAAATATGCAGTTGCGGGTGTAACATAACTGTCACAGCCGTAACAGCCTATTTATATTTTTTAAACAAGTAAAGAAAAAACGGAAATTCTTTACTTTTTGCAAAACTTCTTAATTAGGTGTTATAATTCCTCCACAAAAAACATATATTTGAAATATTATATTCTTTTCAGAAAAAGTGATAAAAAGTGGTTCATTGTGTCACACTCGTTTTTATGGATAATCAACAAACCAAATAATATGATATATAATAAAAATAAATTCAATTCTTGAATAAATTGAAAGGTTAAACATAGTATTATTATTATATATATATATATATATATATATATATATATATATATATATATATATATATATATATATATATATATATATATATATATATATATATATATATATATATATATATATATATATATATATATATATACATACATACATACATACATACATACACACAAAAAAATGTGTCCAAACGTTTCCGTTTTTTCTTTGTATTGCCTTTATATGTTTTCAGTGCTTTCTTTAAAATTATCTTATAATTGCACAATTATTATAAGTTTAAAAAAGAGAAAATTTTCTAAAATTTTTGGTGACCACTCTTCTAGTTGGGGTCAAGGCCTATAGGATGTCGATTGGGTTCCTCAGCCGTAGGCCTTATCCCCAATTGGTGAGAGTTACAAATTCACGATCTAGTGTCCTTCTTTAAAATTACCACAAAATTATATAAAAAATGCAGGTCTTTTAGGTAAGTTGACATATTTGAAGTTAAAAAAAATGGCCCCTGCAAGTTCATAGTAATAATTAAATAAAGATAATTAAACAAAAGAAAAAATAAGAGAAAGTTTAAGGATAGCTATATAAAAAAGAAAGATTAGGATAGCTAAAATAAAAGAAAGTTTAGAGATAGCAAAGAATTTTTATGGTTTTTTAAGACATTTTATAGTTTAAGAAATTCTGTCTATTTTATATCTAAAAGATAAATTGGTTTAGATTTTAATAACATTTTTTTTGTCAAAGTATGTTGAAATATTCGACTTCTTTTTTGTTAATGATTCTAACTATCTTATACATTAGAATGAAATTATTTGGAGGGCTCATTTTTATTCCAAACTTTTTATTCCGATAAAGATTCAGTTTATATATTTTATGTATTCTTTACGTACGAACCCTATTCTTTACATTAAACCTGATGTTATGAAAAGAATATATTTTGAAAATATTTTTTATTCTTTCTTTCTATGGAATGGCCGATAAGCAACAAACCAAAAATTATGATATCATAATAAAAATAAATTCAATTTCTTGGATAAATTGAAAGGTTAAACATAGTATTATGTATATGTTAATATACAAAAATGTGTCCAAACGTTTCCGTTTTTTCTTTGTATTGCCTTTATATGTTTTCAGTGTTTTACTTTAAAAGCACTTTTAATCGCACAATTATTATAATTGGTTTAAAAAATAGAAAAAATTCCAAAAGTTTTGGTGACCACTCTTCCAGTTGGGGTTACGACCTATAGGTTGTAGATTGTATGGGGTTCCTGGGCCGAAGGCCTTATCCACAATTGGTGAGAGTTACAAATTCATGATCTAGTGTCCTTCTTTATAAAATTAGCACAAAAGTATATAAAAAATGCAGGTCTTTAAGGTAAGTTAACATATTTAAAGTTAAGAAAAAATGGTCCATTAAGTGAACACTAATAATTAAATGCAATATAATTAAATAAAAGAAAAACATAAGAGAAAGTTTAAGGATAGCTATATAAAATAGAAAGATTAGGGACAGCTAAAATTAAAAAAAAGTTTAAGGATAGCAAAAAATCTTTATGGTTTTTAAGACATTCTATAGTTTAAGAAATTCTGCTAAAGACTATTTTATATCTAAAAGATAAATTGGTTTAGATTTTAATAACATTTGTTTTTTGTCAAAGTGTGTCGAAATATTCGACTTCTTTTTTGCTAATCATTCTATCTTATACATTAGAATGAAATTATTTGGAGGGATCATTTTTATTCCAAACTTTTTATTCCGATAAAGATTCAGTTTATATATTTATTTTACACATTTTTTACGCATGAACCCTATTCTTTATATTAAATTTGATGTTATCAAAAGAATATATTTTGAAAATATTTTTTATTCTTTTTTTTATATCTTCCAGCCGGAATTCGAGGAACAGTATTCACAAATCAAGCGGATACCCATTTCATCCATGCCAGCAACCAACCTCTATCAAGCTGCTCGTAAGTGCGTACAAAAGCTTCATTGTCTACATTTCTTCTAAGTTCTTTTTTGTCAGTCTTAAACCGATTTAAGCGCATTTCATTCATCTTAAATGAACCCATTCACAGTCTGAAACGTGTGAATCTGGAGTTCCCTTTTTTCCCCTTTTACCTCGGAGGTAATAACTTTTTTTTTGTCAAGTTTCACACTCTGGCAAACTAAAAAACAGAATGGAGCCTATTCATGTGCAATTTTCGTCGACTTGTGTTTCTCCCAGAAAATAAGTTTGGATTTGTTTGAATGCAGTTTCTTACGTCAAGTGATGGAACTTTCTAGATTCAATAAAGTGGGGATTTCTTGGTTAGCTGTAAATGGATTATTAGCTTTCGTCTGGTTTTATTTTCTTTAGTTCTGTATAAACTTTCGAAAGGAGTTTATTATAAATATATAACTTTCTTTCCGTCTCAAAAAGTAGTGCCGAAAAGTAATAATTTAATTATCTTGTGGTTTTACCTTTTAGAAAAGTATACATTCACTTTACTGTAAAGATTTTTGTGATTTAGTATTGGTTTAGTTGGTAATTGAAGTTATAAAAAAAGTAACTGCGAGAGGAAATACATTAGAGGGAAAATTTTCAAATAAAGTTTACCCTTTTTTTGAATTTTATTGTAAAGAAACCTATTTTACTGTTAACATTTAAACCCATAACTTAATTATATTTTATTTTTTATTCCTTAAAGCGACATAGTACTTTTCTAGATTAAAAATCTTCATTATCTTTTTCGAGCTTTTTTTTACATTTATAATAAGATTTTTTTTCCTTTAAGAACGAAATGTTTACAACTTTTTTATTGTTCTACTTAAGGTATCCATCTATGTTGGGAGAACTTTTTTCTTTAAACGTGGAAACTAGTTCATTTTTTTACATTTTTAGATTTATTTTTTATATTATTATAGATAATTGCACTTAAAAAATTTATTCTTTAAGAAGATTTTACAAAATTTCTAATAGAGGAAGAAAATATACTATAAAAATCGGTTTTTTTTCAAAAAGTCTAATTTTTTAATAAATTAAATTATTTCAATATTTTTTGATGCAACATATTTTTTATACACTGGACTAGTGAATCTTCTAAAATCTTTGCTTAATTTACATTTGGTAAAAACATTTTGATCCTTCAAAATCATAAACATTGAATTTTTAACAAATTTTCATTACCTTTATATCTAACTATGAGTGTAACATCATTAAAAATTATCCAAATTTAAAGCTTTTAGGTGATTCACTAGTAAATACTATCAAAAGGATTCACAATAATTTTCAACAAAATATTTTAAGAACATTTTTGGGAAATCACATTTTAAGTTTCAACATTTTATTAAAAATACCGTTCTGAGAAAAACACATTTGAAGTTTATGAAAACAACTTTAACTGTTAAAAAATCAAAATACATGTTTAAAATTCCCTACACTTTCTTGTTTCAAAAGTTTCTAATTGCCAAATTGCTAATTATTAAAAAATACCAGAAAAATGTTTAATCTTTATAAAATTTTTAAATTTTTGTCCAATAAATGCTCTATAAAAGGCTTTCAATTCACAACTTCCGGTACTTAAGTAGCTACTTCCTTTTGTTTTGAGAGCTGTAACTTTACTTTAAAATGCCATAGAGACAAAACAAAAACAGATTTAGAAGCCTAAAAGTTCAAATTTTATAATAGAGAAATAAAAAAATGACGGATATCTTAAGCCCTTTTTTTATAATTGTGGTGAACTTTGAAAAAAAATATTTGAATTTGCCATTTAAAGATTAATTCAATGTAATACACAAGATATATACTGAACAAAAAGAATGAAATTTACTTAACCGTAAGATAACATTTGAATTATTCATATTAAAAATTGAATTCATTTCTTAAAAGGAAGTAAAATATCTGTTTTGTTGTGAAATCAGAAAGTATTAAAAGTATTTCCATTTTAAACTTTAAACATCTTAAAACTGTTAAAATTTAAAAAAAATTATCTTCATAATACTATATAATAAAATGTATTATTTGCATAACTAAAATTGGGGTTTACAAAATAAAATATTATAATCAATTTCTAGTTTGTATTAAAAACTGGTTTCTTATATACAAGTTTCTAAATTTACACTGTAGGTGAGTGAATTGGTGTATTATACTTAGCATATATATATATATATATATATATATATATCTATATATATATATATATATATATATATATATATATTATATATATATAATTCCTGCTTTATATAAGAAAAACAATTTTTTTAATAAATTTAGTACATTATTAAAGGTATAGGGACATATTTCTTTATATTTTTTTAGTATTTACTGAAATATAAGCTGTTTTACAAGGAGTTTTCAAATGGAAGGGTACGATAGATCTTTTAAACAGGAAAAAAATATTTTTTAATTATAGTAATTTTAGATAGTCGTAATAAAGAATGATATTTAACGGTACTCGTGTTTCTTTTATTTAAGTTATATGATATAATCAAAGATAAATCAGATTTGAAAATTAAAAATGAAAATATGATTAACGCTTCAATTCTCCAGTAAAATGTTATTTTATACAATCTTGTTGTAAAAATTTAGCCATCATTTTTCATAAAGAAAAAAAAAATATAAGTACAAAATTTCAAAATCATAACTTAAAAATATGATTTATATTGTCAGAAAGCATTCTTACGTAATAACATATTAAATCATTAATATTTATGAATCTTACAAATACAATGAATTTTAAATGAAAAGTTATTGTATTTTTACTTTTCATAATTATAAAACATTAATTTAAAACTAATTTAAAACGAATAATTTTAAATAGTTTTTAATCATAAAATAAAAATCTTTATTATACAATTATTTTATAAGACTTGTTTGGTAGAAATAATTATCCTTTTTGGTTAATTATTACAGTAAATGTGCAAAAATAGTTTATTAAAAATTGATTCATTTTGTATGTACGTTCGTGCTTCTCATGTTTTAAATCTAAATTTGAATAGTATTCACTCTCCAAAGTAGCAAATATGATTACAATAATAATCTCAGTTAGGAAAATAAGTAAGCAGAATTATTATTATTATTATTTTTTCAAAAAGAGAAGTTAAGAATTAAAAATACAGTGCGATCAGTATGAAAGAAATAAGTTCAGTAGTAATTAGATAAAAGACTGTAAAATATTGCTGAAGTTCACTCTCCAAATTAGCAAATATGATTATATTAATAATATGAGTTCTTGAAATAACTAAGCAGAATTATTTTTATTAATTTTTTCAAAAAAAAAAAAGAAAGTTAAGATAAAAAAATACAGCGTGATGAGTATGAAAGGAATAATTTTCGTAGTAATTAGATAAAAGAATGTAAAATATTGCTAAAGTTCACTCTCCAAATTAGCAAATATGATTATATTAATAATATAAGTTAGGGAAATAACTGAACAGAATTATGTTTTTTTTTGAAAAAGAACATTAAGAATTAAAAATACAGAGTGATAAGTATGAAATGAATAAGTTCAGTAGTAATTAGATAAAAACTGTGAAATGTAACAGAAGTTCACTCTATAAATTAGCAAATATGATTACATTAATAATCTATGTTAGGAAAATAAGTAAGCGGAATTATTTTTTTATCAAAAAGTGAAGTTAAAAATTAAAAATACAGTGCGATAAAAAATGAAAAGAATAAGTTCAGTAATTAGATAAAAGGCTATAAAATATTGCTGAAGTTCACTCTCCAAATTAACAAATATGATTATATTAATAATCTAAGTTAGGGAAAAAGTAAGCAGAATTTTTATTATTTTTTTTCAAAAAGAGAAGTTAAGATTTAAAAATAGAGTGCGATAAGTATGAAAAGAATAAGTTCAGTAGTAATTATATAAAAGACTGTAAAACATTGCTGAAGTTCACTTTCCAAATTACCAAAAATGATCATATTAATATTCTAAATTAGAAAGATAATTCAGCAGAGTTATTATTTTGTTTCAAAAGAGAAATTAAGAATTAAAAATACAGTGCGATAAGTATAATAAAAATAAGGTTACTACTAATTAGATAAAAGACTGTAAAATATTGTTGAATTTCACTCTCCAAAATAGCAAATGAGATTACATTAATAATCTAAGTTAGGAAAATAAGTAAGCAGAATTATTATTTTTTTTTTCAAAAAGAGAAGTTAAGAATTAAAAATAGAGTGCGATAAGTATGAAAGGAATAAATTCAGCAGTAATTAGATAAAAGACTGTAAAATATCGCTGAAGTTTACTCTCTAAATTAGCAAATATGATTAAATATTATTCTAATTTAGTTAAATAAGTAAGCAGAATTAATTTTTTTTATCAAAAAGAGAAGTTAAGAATTAAAAATACAGTGAATAAGTATGAAGGAAATAAAGTCAGAACTAATTAGATAAAAGAATGTAAAATATTGCGGAAGTTCACTCTCCAAATTATCCAATACGATTACATTAATAATCTAATTTAGGGAAATAAGTAAGCAGAATTATTATTATTCTTATTTTCAAAAAGAGAAGTTAAAAATGTAAAATACAGTGCGATAAGAATGGAAGGAATAAGTTCAGTAGTAATTAGATAAAAGACTGTAAAATATTGCTAAAGTTAATTCTCCAAATTAACAAATTTGATTAAATGCATATTAAAACCGCGACCCATCTATATAATTCATAATTTGCTTCCCATTACCATGCTATCCAGTTATTCACAAACAACCTAATATGCATATTTATATCACACCGAAAGCAAATTTCCAGTTGAAATTCAATATTTTAGATTGTTAAATCAATTTTATGTGCATTTAGAGGCCTAGCGTCCTCGCATCAAATGTAATGTCATATTTCACTTAACGGTGCTTTGTAAAAATGCGGAGTAACTGGTACGGTGGCAGTGCCAGATTTGTAGCAGGAAGTGATTAAATTTTGGTCTATTATCCGAGATACACTGTATCCGTTACAACTCGGGAAAAGCAATTAACCGAAATGTTTCTTTTCCCCCGGCTTTATTAAGTTGATATTTAAAACATTCCTAATGAAATAACGCTGCGTGTTGAGGACATTTACGTAAAGGCGGAAATTAAATTTGGAGAACACTCATTGTGATAAAGTGAGTAACTTAATGCCATGTTACGGAAATAATAAAGAACATGCGATGAGGAGAAAAATGAATTACTGTTATGATGACTCTACACCTCACGTACATGCAATTTGCAAATAATTGAGTCATAAAGGAGAATTTTTTTTTTATTTTATATGTTCTGCTTTAAAATTAATGAATTATGCATTATATAACAGACTTTTTAAAATTATTAACGTATTTGTCAAGCATATATTTTTTAAAGGGTTTTAGGTGTCTTTGTCACACAATGCTAAATTTAACATGTTACAAATTATTTTATCCTGATCATATATTCATAAAATCATTATGAAAGTTTTACCAATAAATGCCTAAGCTATTTAAAATATATGATAATATTTTCAGATCATAGAAAATGAATTGTAGTAATGAAAAATAATGATACGTTTAAAATATATTTTAAAATCAAAATTTTACTTATACTTCCTGCTTCTACTATTCCAATGAATATGCTGTTGTTAGAAGCAAAATTTGCACTTGTTATGAAAAAAAAATATAATGTATCTTGAACTGATACCTTGAAACTTATAAAATCATTTTTAGCATATATTAGCGTATAAAGCTAATATGATTATAATTAAACATACAGTTTAAATTTCAAATAAACTTTGATAAAATTTCAGTTAAAATGTTATTGTAAAAACAAAAAAAAAAAATCATTTAGATGTTTTGCTTTATAATTACGTTTTAGAATTAAATTATATTGAGTCATAATTTTCCATCCTTAAATTAAGTTTATTGATAAAGATATATAATTTATTCGGGAACATCTACGATTATTTTAATAATAAATGATAAAAACTTATTCAGCACATTAAAATTTATGTTTAATTACCTGCTTTTTTTTCTTTATATCTATTTTTTTCTTACATGTTCTTTGAAACATAACTATATGGTGAAATTTTATTTTGAGGTTTACATTAAGTATGTTGATAAAAAATATATCATTTATTCATGACCAGATAATATCACTTTAATAATAATCTGTAAAAATTTGTTAGTCACTGTAAATTTTATGCAAAACTACCTGTTTTTGTTTTTTAACATGTTTTTTTCTGGGAAAAACAACTGCATAGTATAGATTATTTTTAGGTTTAAATTTTGTAATTTCACAGAAAAAAAAATAAGTCTTAACTTTAAAAAAAATTTGTCTTTAAGTTCAGTTTTAAGAAAATTTTCAATGAAAGCAGCCTTAAAAATAAGGTCCACACTAATTTATTTTTGCGAATAGAGCTGTGTATAAACAGTTTAATTAAATTTTTGTAGTTAATCCCTAATTTTTACGTATTGATTTCAATTAAATGACACTTGTTCCAAATTTAGGACACTACTTTTCATATTAATAGATATAAAGATAAAAAATACTGCAGATGCATTCTTTTTACGTTATGAATGATTTTTATGCTAGTTCAACAAACGTGACAGCAATTCACTAGACGCTATATAACTTTATTTATAAAATTAGTATTGAATTTCCGTTCTATCTATTACGATTTTTATTAAAATTAATGTAAACTAATGTATTATAGTGCAATCTTTATGTAAAAGTTTTCTATTATATAACTGTGTATTTCAAATAAAAACAACAAACACAGGTATTACATATCCAAAATTATGACTTTGGGCACTAAAATTTTCATTTTATTTTACTGGTATGAGGACTTTGATAAAAACATATTTTTCTTCCATAATTTAGATGATTAATTAGTTTATTTATTGCCAGTTAACGTAAAATAACACATTTGCTTCGATTAATATTCTTTATGTGTATTAATATAAAAAATTAAAGAATTAGTGTGTTAATTTTGGTACAAGTCACATGTAATTGAAATACTGCTATGGAATTTCGAATTAACTTCAAAATTTTAATTTTGCTTGTTTACTAATTGTTTGTAATTTAATTGTGTGCGAAAGTAGATTAGCTTGGCTATTATTTCATTAACTCCATTCCTTGAAATTGTCTTAAAACTGGACAACTGTCAAAATTTTATCTCAGAAAGAATTAGATCTAAACTCATAATGCTTACAGGAATTTTTACATGTTTAAATTTTTTATTAAGATTAAATATACGTCATTTTTATAGTTCTTTAAAAAACATTCTATTAAAATTTTAAAATTATACCTCATATAGCGTAAATATTTAGAATAATTTTTGATTAAAATTATATGCTCGCAGAAACACAACAAATAATTATTATATTAATCAATATATTTAATTAATATATTTTCTCATGGAAGATACTGTCAACATTATATGAGGAGAAAACTAATTAAAGTTTAGTTTATAATAACTATAAAATTGATTTTTAATTTCTAATTTCGGAGAAATACGAAGATCTTAAATATAGAAAATAAATATAGTTTTTAATTGAAAAAATGAAAATATTATTTACAAATGTAAATATCGCGAAAAACATAAAAAGGATCGAAAATTACGTAACTTTGACTTAATTCATTTTCACTATTTAGGGAAAGAATCGATTTTGTAAAACTTTGCGGTTATAGATAAAAAATGTAGATGCATGTAAATGAGACTAACGGACTAGCTTATCAGCGGATACTCGGCGATAGCTTTCTCTTAAACTGTAAGTAAATTAGAAAAATGAAAAGATATTTACCGCCGAACATTTTAGCCAGTAAGAGGGTTTTCCACTGAAAAGCTATTGATTAGAAAGCTTTTGAAACTGAAATCAATGTTTCCTCTTTTATCTCTCGAAACTGGAGCTGGGGCAAAATAATTCGAGAATGTTTGTCTTTATGAAAGAACGGGATAGATATATATGTACTTTGGGGGCAGCATTAAGAACAAAATATCGAAGATAAATATTTTTCAAGTTTCCGCATTGAAAATATCATTATTTAAAAAAAATAAATTTTTAAAACTTCACTGGCCATTACGTGTGATTTCGAGTTTTACTTCCTGTTTTCAGAAATGTAGTTTCGTTAACTTTCTGCCGTTTAGGACACAATGCATTTGCGTTCATTACAGGTCTTTCGGGATTTTGTTATTAATTATTTTTTTATTTTTTTTGTGTAACGCAGTAGTCCCGAATAGAAAAATATTTACTTAAATGTTAGAATAAATCATGTTAAATATTAAAAAATTACTTTAAATAACTTAAACATTCTGTAAGAAGTTATTGAAATAAAGAGTGTATTTTCTGAAAAAAACCTATTTATTTTTCATAAATATTGTAAAATATTTTATAAAATATGTACATTTTTATATGTCAAAAATATTTACTTAAATGGTGGAATATCTCATAGTAGACATGTAAGAATTAATTAAAAATAATTGAGAAACCTTTTTTGAAGTTTATGTATTAAAGAGATTATTTTCTAATATAAATTTATACATTGAAATTTTTATATATATATATATATATATATATATATATATATATATATATATATATATATATATATATATATATATATATATATATATATATATATATATATATATATATATATATATATATATATATATATATATATATATATATATATATATATTGTAAATTACTTTATAAATATTTTTACAATTTTCATAAAAAACTTAAATAACTTAATGAATTAAATAAAACTTAATAAATTAAATTTGATAGAAATCTATTGTTGGAGTCTGTAGTTTTGTTTAATACTTTATGAAATTCAGAGTTTATTTCAGTATTAAATCTGCACCTGAAAAATCATCTTTATGTGTATCACAGTAGTCTCGAATAGAAAACTATTTACTTAAATGTTAGAGTATATCATGGTAATTATTAAAAAAATACTTTAAATAATTTAAAACTTTCTGTAAGAGGTTATTGGAATAAAGAGTGTATTTTCTGAAAAAACCATTTATTTTTCATAAACATTGAAAACTATTTTATAAAACATTTAAGTTTTTATATTGTGAAAAAATATTTACATAAATGTTAGAATAAATCATAGTAGACATGTAAGAATTAAAATTAATTTAAAACATTTTTTAGAAGAAGATGTTTTTGGATTAAAGAGATTCTTTTCTAAAAACATTCTTTATATATATATATATATATATATATATATATATATATATATATATATATATATATATATATATATATATATATATATATATATGATAATTTTTATATATAATGGGACATTCCTTTTTTATATATATTGCAAACTATTTTATAAAAAAATTACAATATTTCATAAAATACAATTTCATAAAAAACTTAAATAACTTAATAAATTAAATAAAACTTAATAAACTAAATTTGAAAGAAGTCTATTTTTGGAGTTCGTAGTTTTTTTTAATATGTGTATGAAATTCAGAGTTTATTTCAGTATTAAATCTGCACTTCAAAAAATATGCTAATAAAAATATAATCATAATTCCGTTTTTATCACAATAATAAAAGTAAATATTTATTAGTAGCAAAAAAAGATCACTTTCGACTGCTTTAACAACATAATACAACACATTAACCCAGATATATCTGTAATTGTAAATCTATATTTGATGTCTGTAGTTTTACTTTAATAATTTAGAAAATTCAGAGCTTATTTCTGTATTAAATCTTCATCTCAAAAAAGATCGTAATAAAAAAATATTCATTAATTCGTTTTTTGCACAACAATAAAAAATTATTTATTATTAGCAAAAACGTTAAGTTGCCTAGCATCTACCACGTTCTACTGTTCAACAGTATAGTAAATCTTCTAGTGTTGGTTGCATTATCCCAGGTATATCTACTACTGTCGATACTGTGATTAATTTTCAAAATACAACATCTATTTAGAAAATTGAAGTAATAAACATTTGCATCTGCTCAAGCGATAAATAAAAATTAAGCTTAATATCACTCACTGGAAATTTATGTGTAAATTGTGATAATTCTACGATAGTAACAACTAGCTAGAGGGTTTTTTTTTTGTTTTTTTTCCCCAAACATTGTGGTTGGAGATAAACAATTATATTTCTGTAGGTTGCATATTTTCAACTTGATGATCTAGAGGGTCAAATCATTGATATAATTTAAAATTTTCTTTTCTATAGAAGCACAAAAAATGTATGAAAAATAAGTCTATTTATTGGAAGGTTAATTTACAGTTGTTGGTTGGAAACTTTTATTGAACATTTTGTGATAAAAAATCTTATTAAACTGTTATCCACTAACAAAAAAAGATTCTAAATGACTAGATAACATTTTTAAAGTCAGTTGAACTTTAAAACAATGATTCTCTTGATTTAAACTTTCTGACTATTATGTAATACTTCTTTAATTTATACTTCAGTACTAGGCAGGGCTTCCAACCGTAATTTGTTTTCTTTCCTATTCAACTAAAAATATAAGTGTTTCAGTCCCGGTTTGCGTTATGACAAAAATAACGGTTTTCGCTGTTCGGTTAAGTGTTTAATGAATAAGTTTATTTTATGTATATTCTTTTTGTATACTAAATATAATTCTATCATAAACACAAAATGGAATTGTATAAAGAAGATTTTATTCTTTTTTTAATTGGTAGACTATGTGAATGAATACAATTAACCAGAATGTACGATAAGGGCCATGAGCAGAGAACGACGATCATTGGCATTGTTTCCATCATAAAAATCGCATTTGAAAACTGAACATTCAACCGAATTAAATCAGATTTATACAAATAGTTTCATGCGACACTGAAGCTGAAAAGTACCAGTGAACATCAAAGCAGGATATCTAGAAGCGATGTACATGTAATGACCATAATTATACGGTTGACGTTAAATTAGAAAATATTGATGAGTTGGTTACAGTAACAAAATGACTGAAGATATAACGAACCTAAATAAACCGATATTCTTTCCGGTTCAGATCCGGTATTCATACCGAAGAAAATAATTGTTTTTTTTCGGTTTTCAGTTTTTGGTTCAGTTTTTGCTCGAAACTCTGATACTAGATTCAAATATTAAATTAATGTGAACTACGTATTTGGATATTATTGCTTAAATATTTCGAACGACCACAAGAACACATAATAGTAGCGACAATTTAACACATTCAATGTGATGTCTATAAGCAAATCTCTATCTCTGAGATATTACTGCTTAAAGTTATTTAGAACGACCATAAGTACACATAGTAGTAGCTACAGTTAAATACATTTAATTGCTTGAAGTTATTTCGAAAGACCACAAATACACATAGTAGTAGTGACAGTTAAACACATTCAATGTGATGTCTATAAGCAAATCTCTATCTCTGAGATATTATTGCTTAAAGTTATTTCGAACGACCACAAGTACACATAGTAGTAGCGACAGTTAAACACATTCAATGTGATGTCTATAAGCAAATCTCTATCTCTGAAATTTTATTGTTTGAAGTTATTTTAATCGACTACAAGTACGCATAGTAATAGCGACAGTTAAACACATTTAATTGCTTAAAGTTATTTTGAACTACCACAAGTACGCATAGTAGTAGCGACAGTTAAACACATTCAGTATGATGTCTATAAGCAAATATCTATCTCTGAGATATTATTGCCGAAAGTTATTTCGAACGACCACAAGTACACATAGTAATAGCGACAGTTAAACACATTCAATGTGATGTCTATAAGCAAATCTCTATCTCTGAGATATTATTGCTTAAAGTTATTTCGAACGACCACAAGTACACATAGTAGTAGCGACAGTTAAACACATTCAATGTGATGTCTATAAGCAAATCTCTATCTCTGAGATATTATTGCTTAAAGTTATTTCGAACGACCACAAGTACACTTAGTAGTAGCGACAGTTAAACACATTCAGTGTGATGTCTATAAGCAAATCTCTATCTCTGAGATATTATTGCTTAAAGTTATTTCGAATGACCATAAGTACATATAGCAGTAGCGACAGTTAAACACATTCAATGTGATGTTATAAGCAAATCACTGAGATATTAACTGGCTATATCCTTAAATAACTAGATGCGTTGATCTTTTGCTACATTTTAAATATTTCTATTATTTCTATCTTTATTTGCAATTCAAATACAGACGATAATTTAAAAAGTATTCTCCTTATAAAATAAAATATTCAACTCTTCTCCTTTAATAATTTATTCAGTATTCAGTTCGACAACTGTACGTACAGAAATAATATGTTCTTATAATTATTAAAAAACTATTTCATTTAAAATATTTACTAATAGATTTGAGTATTTCTTTAAATACTATAGATAGTATGGAATAAAATGCAATAAAATTCAATAACGAATACAAGCTGTAAAATTTATAAAAAAAATTACAAAAGTGTCTACTTTAAAATTTACATTAATAAAAATATATTTCATTTTTGATTTCCTTACATTAAAATACACAACTTTACTTACTGTCGATTAACTACATTTTGTCATAAAGTCTACATAAACATTAATTAATAATTTTATCTCTAAAACATTCTGAAATACATTACATACATATTTAATTTATAAAATAAAAGTTGATCGTAAAAAGAACTCAGGAATTAAATATACATATCATGCATAATTATGCTTTCTTAATGTAGCATTAAGATACTAAAAAAAAAGAATCACTTAAATTAGATAATTAATTCAACATATCTCAGTTACCATAACAAATTGAAAATAAATCCCCTAAGTAAAGTTTTATTTTAAACTTTAAATAATTACAGTTGTTTTAGATTTTCAAGTTAATAAAATAATTGTTAAGAAGCAAATGGTTATGTTGAAATGGTATTCGTTTTCTAGCAAAAGGAGTTTTAATTACCGCGATGAAAAATAAAATGTTTTGGTTTAAAAGAGCTTTGTAAGATATATTTAGTTAAGATATATTTCAGCTTTTTTCTCTAATTCTAAAGGGATTATATAATGGAATAGGAGTGACATAAATTGAATAGAAAAATTAGATACTTATTTTGCTTAAAATATAGTTTCATAAAGAACATTGACTATTTAACTTACAAGCGGATTTTATGAAGTGTTTAATTAAGAGATATCAAAATAATTAATTGATAGGCATTTTTAGAGAATAGAGAATTCTTTATTTTGCAAATTAAAATGCATATGGTTTACAGTTGTAAGGTTCTTTTCTTTTCTTCACGAGGGCTAATGACTGCAATACGTACAGTTTAAGCCGATTTTGAATAGCTACAAACATCTCTACCAACATTGGAATTTATTGTTGTTGTTTTATGCCACTTGGTCAAACCAAGCATGATTGTGACAGAACCTACTTGTGTTAAGGCACAGTGGTGCACCTCTCGTTTTTAACGAGCACTACAGGGTGAAAGTACGATTTATGCTTAACCCATATTGGACAGCTGTCCTATAAACAGAACAGCAAATAAAATTCCATTTAATAATAAAGTTATAAACATTTTCTGAGTGGATATTATTTTAACACCTATAAAATATACACACTTTAGCTTAGTAAAAAAAAAACTGAGAAATCAAATTATATTATATTATAAAATTTATTTTCAGCAACCTCTTAAAAATTGTTATTTTTTAATCTTTAATTTTATATTTATTATTATTATTATTTTAAACATTATGGATGTTTCTTTTAGTTTAAAAACAGAGCTAATAATGTAGTTGTAAAGTAGCTAATAATGTAAGTTTTTGTTGAAAAATATATTTTACACATGTATTTTGTAAGTATAAAAAATGTGCCCTAAAATTAATACAACGGTCCAATCCTGGTTATTTTTCTATGAATTCGATATTGCATTGATAGCGCACATTCTTTTTTTATATTTCAATTAAAACCAGTTCAAACACCTGTTCATACACCTGGACACAACAAGGGGTAAATATATATATATTCTATTCTGAAAACTGGAGATTTTTTGCAAGATAAACTTATTCTCTTACTGCCAGTTCAATAACTGCAAGAAAAAAACTACAACAGTATGCTTAAATTGTAATGTTGGATTTTGTTTTGACTGTTTCCCCAAATTTCATCTATGAATCAGCCTAATGCAATGTAAGTGATATTTGTTAAGTTTTAGTAGTGTAATGAACCATTGTCCTATTTATAGGACAGCCAATTACATAAAAAATTAAAAATATTTTTTCAAAATTTTGGTTTTATATACTTAGTTACACTATATTAATGATATGGATTAAGTTTTAATAACTTACAGAAATATTTAGTTGGTGTGGTACAATATGGGTTAAGTAGGTCCTCATAATTTTAAAGGAGGGACGAAGCAAATGATCCATAGGTTTGGACTGCAACACCTTCAGTGAAACTGATTGAGAACTTGGAAGGCGTGACCAGGAATATATTTTACGTGCCCCAGTCACCTTTGATGAACACGACGGATCTTAGTCCGGCTCAGAATCCGAACCCGCAACTCTCCAGTTATGAGAGCATTGCCTATGACAACTGAGCGACCGCAACTTTACATTTAAGTTTGATCTCCTACAGCATAAAGTAGCATCTAACTGATTTGTTCAGGTTATTAACCCCTTCCGGTAAAATGACGAGTCTAGCTCGTCATTAGTTTTTCATTCCATACCGCACAATGACGAGCTACACTCGTCATGCGATTAAAGTTACTGTTAAATATGATAATTAATTTAGTTTAAAATTTCTAGTGTACTGAATTTGGCAACACTTTATCACTTGTGAAAATCACAAGTCACTATTGCATATTGTTTACTTGGTACAAGTCATTGCCAAATTAATGAGTCAGAATAAAAGAAAACCTACTAAGAAATGCCGTGTGTGTTACAAGAATCAAATTAAAAGTGATATTTGTTAAGTTTTAGTAATGTAATGAACCTTTGTCACTATTTATAGGAAAAGCCAATTACATAAAAAATTAAAAATATTTTTTTCAAAATTTTGGTTTTTTTTCTTTTATATACTGATAGTTAACAATATGTAATGATATGAATTAAGTTTTAATAACTTACAAAAATATTTAGTTGTTGTGGTACAATATGGGTTAAGTAGGTCCTCATAATTTTAAAGCAGGGACCAAGCAAATGATCCATAGGTTTGGACTACCACCCCTTCAGTGATACTGATTGAGAACTTGGAGGGCATTGTGACCAGGAATATATTTTACGTGCCCCAGTCACCTTTGATGAACACGACGGATCTTAGTCCGGCTCAGAATCCGAACCCGCAACTCTCCAGTTATGAGAGCATTGCCTATGACAACTGAGCTACCGCAACTTTACATTTAAGTTTGATCTCCTACAGCATAAAGTAGCATCTAACTGATTTGTTCAGGTTATTAACCCCTTCCGGTAAAATGACGAGTCTAGCTCGTCATTAGTTTTTCATTCCATACCGCACAATGACGAGCTACACTCGTCATGCGATTAAAGTTACTGTTAAATATGATAATTAATTTAGTTTAAAATTTCTAGTGTACTGAATTTGGCAACACTTATATCACTTGTGAAAATCACAAGTCACTATTGCATATTGTTTACTTGGTACAAGTCATTGCCAAATTAATGAGTCAGAATAAGAGAAAACCTACTAAGAAATGCCGTGTGTGTTACAAGAATCAAATTAAAAGTGAGACTACTTGGCGGTGTAAACAATTAAGAATTCCTTTGCACTTTGTTTTGAAACTACCACTAGCTTGAAGACTATTATCTGTATACCTTATTAATGTTTTGCTTTGATATTTACTTATAATTTTACTGTTTCTGATATTATTTAACACTATGTAAAAAGTCTATTTTAATTAAGAATATGTAAGAATTGTAAAATGAAACAAGTTTTTAAATAAAAATTAAATGGTTATTTCATGCACAGTTTTTCATCATTAAATCATACCGGAAGGGGTTAATCAGGTTATTTGTAACTTGAAGTCACAAAATCATGAAATAATCTAATCAGAAATGTTAAACTTTTACAAAAATTCATTTTCTTTAGAATAATTGTTATACTCTTTAAATAAAAGACTTATTATGCAATTCGCTTTGAACTATGATATATATTCGGCATTTGTGCAGAAATAATTGGGATATGAGAAGATATTGATATATTGGGAGTGAGTGATATTTGTTTTTCTAAACTTGACCTTATCTTATATATATTTATATTAATAATGTGCGTTTGCAAAACTTGAAGCTAGAATATTACTTTAGATGTCTGACTGTTTGATTTAGAACATCATGGTTCGTTTTCTCCACTAGGGATATTTAACAAAAGCATAGAAATTAAAGCTAATAACAATGGATTACTAATATTTTTCCAGTTTAATTAACCTTTCAATTAGGCAACGTTTTGATTACTCATATCTTTACATCAGATCAAACTCACTTCATCGTTTTATTGTTTACGATTATATAGAAAAATGTGAGCATGTTAAGTGAAAAAGAGAGCATGAAACGCGTTGTATTCAACTTATTCTGATAACTGCAGAGAGATCACGTGTAATTGCAATACTTCCAGACAAAGAATATTGCTTAATACGTTCTACTAAGTAGATATATAATGTTGAGACGTTATTGCATCAATATTATCCATGTCTGACTGAGAAGCTGATTACCTTTAGGGAAAGACTCGTACAAACTTGGATATTGATTAGAATGTAAATTACTGCAGATGGACGAAAGAGAAATTTCAGCTATCACTAATTTCATTTAGCGAAATTTCAAGAATTCTAATATTACAACTACAATAAAATTTCCTAGTCCCATTTTTCTAACTTACCTATTTTTAATTATCCAAAACAATTAGTAAGTAAATTTTGATTTTCAACACATTTATTTCCTTAAATTTTTAACGGTAAAATACATATTCATAATGCCAAATTTATTTTATATTAAATGTTCTACTGTTGAGAATGTGTTAATATATAATTCTAAGAATTCCTAAATAAAAAGAAAAGATAATATGAATACTTGATATGTTATAAAATACATATATATATATATATATATATATATATATATATATGTATATATATATATATATATATATATATATATATATATATATATATATATATATCCAAAATTTTAACATTACTTTGAGGCACCCCTTTTTATTTTATACATATGTCAGAGTAAATTTTGTATTCTTGGGTCTTTTGTTGGAAGAGAACAAAAATTAAATAAAACTTTTTATTTTAATATTATCTTAAATTTTATGTATATATATATATATATATATATATATATATATATATATATATATATATATATATATATACGGACAGATATTTGAGGAATATTATCAAAGAGCAGTATTCAAAAGAAATAAATTTCCGGAATTTAACGTTGAAGAGTCTACTTTTATGCACTGAAATCCTTCAGAATTCCAATTTGAAGAAAAAGTGCAAAGAACTGTATAATAAATCTGGATCCTAATATCTCTCCTATCGACTTTAGATGCAAAATTTTCTTTCCCAAAGCTGAAATGTTGAAAACCATATTTTTATATTTCTCCCACTGACAATATTGGCCTGGAATATTTCGGAGTAATTTTAAAAGGAGCCAGTGGAGCGTAAAATTTGAAGTTTGAGCACTTTTTCATAAATTAGAAAAATTTGTATTTGAGCTAAATTGTGTATGAAATTAACGCGTCATTTCCTCCCAGACTCTGTTTATGAGGTAATTCATTAGCATAATTGGAAATTTGCAACTAGAATTAAGAATCTAAACGATTATCTGCATTTTAAAAATACTGCGCTAAGGAGAGAGTTTTAATAACTTGGAAAATAAAGTTTTAATATTTTTAACAAAAAAAGGTCGTCTGATTAATTTATGGGGTTTAAAAAGCTATGATATCGATTTTTCAATTCAAGTATCAGAATAAAAATTTAGTAATTAAAAATACACAATGATCAAAATTTTTGTTCGATTTTAAATAAAGTTAATCTTGCTTATTACTCTAAATTGATTATCTATAAACACGTTCATAAATTTTATACAACATTTTTGTTACAATATTCGAAAATTATTCGATAAAATTATATATTTTAGCTAGCTGAAATAATTTACAAAAGTGAAAGATCATAAATATTAGTTTATTCATAAATTTTTAATGTTTGTTTCCATATTTGTTCTATAGCATATAGCCCGTCATATGACGGCATCAGTAAAATTTTCCAGAATTGTAAAGTAATCTATGAGACAGTTAAAAAATGTGTTTTGTTTGTTGTATCAACTTGTTTTTTGTATGAGATTTCTCTGGTACGCGATCAGTAATATGTTTATTGCATGTGCTGATCGCTTTACTGATCGCATGTTATTTACCAACTTTAATTTATTTTGTCCCATTACGTGATAGGAAGGACAGCAGAGTTTTAAATATTGACAGTGATTAGTTGGCGGTAAATATGAATGATGTCCAAAATTTAGCTAATCATTTAAAAACCGTGTGGTTATGTATAAGAAACAAACACTCAAACGCACAACCTTCTTAATTTCAAAGATATATAACTTAAGAGCTGGATATTTATTAGTCCTTGAATTAGACTCCTAGACTTTTATAAAAAGAATTTGTTGTTAAATTTGTTGAAAAATTTAAAATAAGGAATGATTAAACGAGAGGGTTACAGGAATGACGTCTTAATGCTAGAAAAAAATGTTATTTTCATCTACTTATAAGGTGAAAAATTGATGAATTTAATGACCTGCTCTTAACCGGAAAAAATAAGGCTAGAAATAATGAAATTAAACGATCGAATAGGAGTGAAGTGTAGATTTGGAGAGTTATCGTACTCGCTTTGAAGTTTGCTAACCCTAACTCACAAAGACTCAAATATGGATGCTTCTATCCATTCCAGGTCCAAACGCTTCATAATTTCGAGGACGGAAGAACAGATAACATAGGCTATTATTATATAGGGGATATTGCTTAATTTTCTTCCTATATTTTTGGTTGAAATTGGTTTGTTTATTTCTAAATCAGCTATAGTTTCGAATAATTGTCTTTTAATTCAATGTATACATAATTAATACGTCTACATTTATTTAAGAAACGTGTATTATATCACATTTTAATTAGACATTTTTATAATGTTTCATAGTGTTAAAATTTCGGATAAACTGTAAAGAATATAACTGGAATTTTTTGAAGTTTACATAAATGCTCTTAAGTAATAGAAACCTTAAAATAGTTATTTCCTTACACATATTCAAATATATACTATTTAAATTCAAATAAAAGGATATAATTCTTAAGTTTAGTTGAATTAAAGTCAATTAAGTAATTTAATATAATATATTTAACCCTTAACCTTTCATGCATATCACTTATAATGCTTCATATGCTTGTATCTAAAATTGATACAAATGAACTATATTTAATATAAAGCTTTTATATGTTTTATATAATTGTGTAGGATATGAGATACATAGTCGTATAAAATATTAGATGTGTATATCTTGCACATATGCATTTTATAGGGGAAACAAACGGTTAATAAATTAAAATCTATAACAAAATTCGAGAAAAGAAAACTTGAATATATTTCAGTGCTTTTCATTTAATGCACTCAAAATATCATTGAACAGTTCATTTTAAATATCATTAAATTCTGAAGTTATTAGAAGAGCTGTGGTGATTGATTTCGATAAAAATATTCATAAATTAAATTGAATTTTCAATGCACGGATTGTTATTTTACATAAACCAACAACATTCATTAACAGAAGAGCGTATTCTTCCATTCACTTCAATAGCCATAACACTTTTGTGTATCATATAAAAACGATTTATAAGTCCTTTTTAGTAAAACATTTTTGTGTATCATATTAAAACAATTTGTAAGTACTTTTTAGTAAAACATTTTTGTGTATCATTTAAAATTAATTTATAAGTCATTTTTATTAAAACATTTTTGTGTATCATATAAAAACAGTTTATAAGTCATTTTTAGTAAAACATTTTTGTGTATCATATAAGAACAATTATTACGTCCTTTTCAGTAAAACCTTTTTGTGTATCATATAAAAGCAATTTATAATTACTTTTCGATAAAACCTTTTTCTGTATCATATAAAAACAGTTTATAAGTCATTTTTAGTAAAACATTTTTCTGTATCATGAAAAATAATTTATAAGTCCTTTATAGTAAAAAATTTTTGTGGATCATATAAAAACAATTTGGAAGTCCTTTTTAGTAGCACATTTTTGGGTATCATATTAAAACAATTTGAAAGTCCTTTTCAGTAGCATGTTTTTGGGTATCATATTAAAACAATTTGTAAGTCATTTTTAGTAAAACATTTTTGTGTGTCATATAAGAACAATTATTACGTCCTTTTCAGTACAATCTTTTTGTGTATCATATAAAAGCACTTTATAAGTCCTTTTTAATAAAACATTTTTCTGTATCATATAAAAACAGTTTATAAGTCATTTTTAGTAAAACATTTTTGTGCATCATACAGAAACAATTTGTAAGTCCTTTTCAGTAACATATTTTTGGGTATCATATTAAAACAATTTGGAAGTACTTTTTAGAAAAATATTTTTTTTTGTATCATATAAAAACAATTTATAAGCCCTTTTTAGTAAAACGTTTTCTGTATCATACAAAAACAATTTGTAAGATCTTTTTAGTAAAATTTTTAGAAATTATGATTTCAAAGTGGGTAAAGTGATTAACATAGTGATATAATTTAATATATTTTTACAGAGTGTTGTGACAACGAGAAACTTGTGTCTAGATGGATAGGTCGTCCAGCTTCCGAGCCTTGCACATTTCAGATGGTTCAGGAGGGGAGCCGCTGGTATCCTGCACAATATAGGTTGACTGACACAGCGTACACGCATGATCAAAGGTAAGAAAAAATAGATCATTAGCACTAGAAAAAATTATTATCTTATTTACTGAATACTAGGGTTTGAAAGATTTAACATGCATGTTGTAAAGTAATAAAAAGTGGGTCACTAACTCTAGAAAAACTGTTATCTGATTTAGGGTTTGAAAGATTTAAAACGCATGATCAAAGGTAAGAAAACAATAGATCATTAACACTAGAAAAACTATTATCTGATTTATTGACTACTAGGGTTTGAAAGATTTAATATGCATGATCAAAGGTAAGAAAAAAATAGGACATTAAAACTAGAAAAAAAGTATTATCCGATTTATTGATAACTAGGGTTTGAAAGATTTAACGCGCCTGGCCAAAAGTAAGAAAAAATAGGTCATTAAGACTATAAAAACTATTATCTGATTTACTAGAAAAACTATTATGTGATTTAGGGTTTGAAAGATTTAACATGCATGCTCAAAAGTAAGAAAAAATAGGTCATTAAATCTAGAAAACTATTATGTGATTTAGGGTTTGAAAGATTTAACACGCATGATCAAAAGTAAGAAAAAATAGGTCATTAACATTAGAAAAAAATTATCTGATTTATTGACTACTAGGGTTTGAAAGATTTAACAAGCATGATCAAAAGTAAGAAATATAGGTCATTAAATCTAGAAAACTATTATGTGATTTAGGGTTTGAAAGATTTAACACGCATGATCAAAAGTAAGAAAAAATAGGTCATTAAATCTAGAAAACTATTATGTGATTTAGGGTTTGAAAGATTTAACATGCATGATCAAAGGTAAGAAAAAATAGGTCATTAAATCTAGAAAAACTATTATGTGATTTAGGATTTGAAAGATTTAACACGCATGATCAAAAGTAAGAAAAAATAGGTCATTAACACTAGAAAAAAATTATCTGATTTATTGACTACTAGGGTTTGAAAGATTTAACATGCATGATCAAAAGTAAGAAAAAATAGGTCATTAAATCTAGAAAACTATTATGTGATTTAGGGTTTGAAAGATTTAACACGCATTATCAAAAGTAAGAAAAAATAGGTCATTAAATCTAGAAAACTATTATGTGATTTAGGGTTTGAAAGATTTAACATGCATGATCAAAGGTAAGAAAAAATAGGTCATTAAATCTAGAAAACTATTATGTGATTTAGATTTTGAAAGATTTAACACGCATGATCAAAGGTAAGAAAAAATAGGTCATTAACATTAGAAAAAAATTATCTGATTTATTGACTACTAGGGTTTGAAAGATTTAACAAGCATGATCAAAAGTAAGAAAAAATAGGTCATTAAATCTAGAAAAACTATTATGTAGGGTTTGAAAGATTTAACACGCATGATCAAAAGTAAGAAAAAATAGGTCATTAAATCTAGAAAACTATTATGTGATTTAGGGTTTGAAAGATTTAACATGCATGATCAAAGGTAAGAAAAAATAGGTCATTAAATCTAGAAAAACTATTATGCGATTTAGGGTTTGAAAGATTTAACACGCATGATCAAAGGTAAGAAAAAATAGGTCATTAACATTAGAAAAAAATTATCTGATTTATTGACTACTAGGGTTTGAAAGATTTAACACGCATGATCAAAAGTAAGAAAAAATAGGTCATTAAATCTAGAAAAACTATTATGTAGGGTTTGAAAGATTTAACACGCATTATCAAAAGTAAGAAAAAATAGGTCATTAAATCTAGAAAACTATTATGTGATTTAGGGTTTGAAAGATTTAACATGCATGATCAAAGGTAAGAAAAAATAGATCATTAAATCTAGAAAAACTATTATGTGATTTAGGATTTGAAAGATTTAACACGCATGATCAAAAGTAAGAAAAAATAGGTCATTAACACTAGAAAAAAATTATCTGATTTATTGACTACTAGGGTTTGAAAGATTTAACACGCATGATCAAAAATAAGAAAAAATAGGTCATTAAATCTAGAAAAACTATTATGCTAGGGTTTGAAAGATTTAACAAGCATGATCAAAAGTAAGAAATATAGGTCATTAAATCTAGAAAACTATTATGTGATTTAGGGTTTGAAAGATTTAACATGCATGATCAAAGTTAAGAAAAAAATAGGTCAATAACACTAGAAAAACTATTATCTGATTTAGGGTTTGAAAGATTTAACATGCATGATCAAAGGTAAGAAAAAATAGGTCATTAACACTAGAAAAAAATTATCTGATTTATTGACTACTAGGGTTTGAAAGATTTAACACGCATGATCAAAAATAAGAAAAAATAGGTCATTAAATCTAGAAAAACTATTATGTGATTTAGGGTTTGAAAGATTTAACATGCATGATCAAAGTTAAGAAAAAAATAGGTCAATAACACTAGAAAAACTATTATCTGATTTACTGACTACTAGGGTCTGAAAGGTTTAAAATGTTCAAAAATTTGAAGGAAACTTCATTGTTTTTAAAATTAATTTTCAACATGGGAATAAATCCACCTGAAAAAAATCTTATCGAAAGCAAATTATACAACATATTACAGATGTTATTAATGTGTACTGTGTGATTAATGTTTACGGTTTGTACTTACGGTTTTTTCACATTTTTTGGAAGATATAAAAAAATTGAGAAATACAGTAAAACCTCCAAAGTTGACCACCTCTCTACGTTGACCACCTCTCTATGTTGACCGAAATTTATTAGTTTGAACGGTCAAAATGCATTTTCAATGGCGATTTACCTCTCTATGTTGACCACCTACGTAAGTTGTATGTTGACCAATTTTTAGTAGGTCTTACTCTCTGTAACTTGATCACTGATGTTTTCTTGAATTAGATTTTTCCTCTGGCTGTTCTCCACCTGGTTTCCAGGAATTTCTTTATCAGTCAATCGGATTATCTGAGCAACACTCGCGATCCCCCCCCCTCTTAGGTGCTTCATTAATTGTTCACTTCCAGTATGGTATACTATGGGAGGGAAATACCAGAGAGTACCTAGCCTTTTGTTAAAGAGAAATGATATTCTGGCCCTTTGCATGCTTTCATTTCTTGGATTGGCTGTAATCGTTGATATCTGTAGAAAAAGGTCAGGAGAGTGGAGTATGTGTGTAGCGGTGTAGAATTGAACGAACTACGCAGAATTGGAAAACAACGTGTATCGCTCACATGTGAAACACGTTCTGTTCTTTTTCTTTGAACATCGCGTTGTGTCAGTACCAGTCGTTTATTTGCGAATTTTTATTAAAAATGGCACAAAGAAAAGCTCTAAGAGAACTTAAATTAAAGGAGAAAGTGGATCTTTTTAATTTTCTGGAAAGCAGCAGCCAAAGAAAGACAGCAGAAAAATTTGGTGTAAGTAAGACAACTTGATAAACATTTTAAAACGCAAGGAAGAATATCTGGAAAGATATTCTTCCGAAAACGGGGAACTTCAAAGAAAAAGGAGAAAAACGTGTCTCGACGCTGTAAATGAAGCCACATTTCGTTGGTTTACAGAGATGAGATCAATTAACGCAAGAATATCGGGGCCTATGCTTCAGGAAGTAGCAAAACAATTTGCAAAATAATTCGAAATTGGAGACTTCCAAGCGTCAGCAGGCTGGCTTGAAAAATTCAAACTACGATACGAGATTTCTCAAAAAGTTCAATTCCCAGAGTTCGCTAAAGGTTTTAAAGATGAAGACATCTTTAATGCTGATGAATGTGGTCTCTTATATAAAGCAATGCCTGATAGAAGTCTAGTAATGAAGGGTGATTCTTGCAAAAGAGGAAAACTTTCAAAACAGCGTTTTACTGTTCTTCTATGTGTAAGTATGACAGGAGAAAAATTGAAGCCTATGGTGATCGGCAAAACCGCAAGACCCCGTGCATTTAAAAATGTAAAACCTGATGACCTTCCTGTTTTTTGGAGAGCGAATAAATCCGCTTGGATGACCAGTGCTTTATTCGAAGAGTGGGTTAGAGGAATTGATGCAGAAATGATTAAAAAGAAGCGGTCTATTCTACTTACCGTGGATAACTGCCCCAGCCACCCAAATGTGAAGCTAAAATTTTTGCCTCCAAACACAACTTCGAAAACCCAACCTTTAGATCAAGGCATTATTCAGTCCTTCAAAGTGCACTACAGAGCTCAACTTCTGGAATGGGTGATCATGAAATCACAAACCTGTGGTCCTTCCGCGTTGGCATCATCAACAGCTGCGTCAGTAAATGCTTTGAATGCTGTTCATTGGATTAATTCTCCTTGAAATAAAGTTACTCAAGCCACGATTAAGAACTGCTACAAGAAAGCTGGATTTGTTACAGCTACAACATCGGTGCAAGCGAGGATGAGCTTCCTCTATCTCCCTTGCCAGTTTTTGATGGAGTTAATTTTGAAGATTATGTTACCATGGACGATGAGTTAGTAACATATGTTCAACCAGACCCAGAGGCAATCTTCAGTGAGATACTCTCTGGGACTAAACACAGCGAGGACTCTAAGGTACGAGAAACGGACGGCGAAGAGGATGATGATCCAAGTGACGATGAAACTGAAAACTACCCAACTCTAAAAGAAGACGATGTAAAGCGCATGATGGAGCAACTTAAAGATTTCGCTGCAGAAAAATGCCCAAGCATGCTTAATGGACTTGTAAACTGTGAAATTGCTTTTTGCAGTTACCAAATGAACAAAAAGAGGACTCAAACAAAAATTGAATAATTCTTTCAAAATTTGTTAAAATTTGTACTTTCAGTAAAAACAAAAATGAGTAAGTGCGAACTTTTTTCTAAAATTTTCCTTAAAAATACTAAAAAAGCTTACTAACATTTTTCTAATATTGTACTATAGTAAATATTTTTTTTAAAAATTCCCTAAGTTGACCAGCTCCGTATGTTGACCACTTAGTTACAGTCCCTTGGGTGGTCAAATTATGGAGGTTCTACTGTATGTTTTGGTACTGCTGTTTTTTTTGCCACGAGAAGGCAATCAGGAACAGAATGACGTAGCTTTATTTTGATTGTGTTCTATGTTTTTGTAGAAAAAAATGGAAAATAAACAATGTTCCCTAGTTATTGACCCCAGCCCCTCTTCGTCTGATAAGTAAGAACATTTATTCAATTTAGCGAATGTTCTGCAAATAATTTAGCGAAATTAGAACTCCTTTTGCTGTCTAATTAATCTGTTATAAATTGCGTTTAACTAAATATGATTGAACTTATTTGATAGTACATAAAACTAAGACATCTAACAGTGGAATTAACTGAATGTTTCGTAACATTTTGTAAAATCAGTGATGAGTAAAATATCGTTGATGGCGCACACATACATTTTTGATAACATTTTCTACAAAATTGCTTATTCTAAAATGCTAGAATGAAAGGAAAATGCTATGTGTTTGGCAAATACAGAAAGTTTTTTGAAAAAGTACCTCTAACATAAGTAGCCCCCTTATGAACAGTTAATAAAGTTTTTTAAACCTTTCAAAGTTTTTGAAATTTACGAAAAATTAAAATATCTTTTAAATTTAGGCTGATTTTGTAAAAGGTCATCTTGCTGCATTTATTTTTTTTTCAATAAAATACACACATTTACATGCTTTATCTCAAAATTAGAGATTATGTTAATTATATTTTAATTTAATTTACGAACAATGAATAATCTGTCGTGAAAGTGTAAGGAAACTTTATTGCATGAAATACTTAAGTTTAATTTACCTTGAATACCAAAAGTATTTATTTTCAATATCTTAAAATTTCAAATGCTTCGAAGACCTGCAAAATGATTTTGTCAGTTGTAATAATTTAATACAAAGTTATCAGATTTCAAAATCAGATCGTATTTACTCTTCAATTTAGCATTTTAACCCCCTGAGATTCCTCAAACGGCTGAATTTTATAATCTATGAATCTTTAAGATTATATGATCTGCAAATGAAATTGACAGGAATTAAAGACAACCGGAATCTAAATGTCAATTTTGGAGAAATATGTTGATGAAAAGATCTCTATTTGCCCTACAAAATTAAAATTTCTGGTAGAAATTGTAGGAAGTATAATACACAAAAATATTACTGTAATTTAGTAAATAAAAAATTATTGATAGAAATAAATTTAAAACTAACCTGAATAAGATATGTGTATTGTTTCATTAGAACTACTGTATTTATAAAATGATATAAAATTAAAATGGCTTTACAGGTTTCAGTATGGTATTATAAAATTTATTGTCTCGTTTCAGAGCTATTCATACATAAGTAGACGGAAAACACAAGTATTTATAAAATGACATAAAATTAAAATGGCTTTACAGGTTTCAATATGGTATTATAAAATTTATTGTCTCGTTTCAGAGCTATTCATACACAGCTAGAAGGTAAACACTACTGAAAAAAATAAAATGCACATTAGTAGTTAACGTGACACATACTTCGACACATACTCGAAAGTTTTGAGCTTTTAAACATAGCTTTAAATTATCTTCCATG
>CM063511.1:25746340-25806340 GCA_032207245.1 Pardosa pseudoannulata
ATTCTTAGTATATATTATGATAATTTAAAAAAGTTATTTTTATTATATTCAGTCATATGCTATACAGTCTCACAAAATAAGTGGAAAAATATTGTGTCAACCATTACATTTATTCATTGATAAGTACCATTTTAAAAACCATTGAAATCTTATATACTGAAGAATAATCAAAATCACGTGTTCGCCAGTTTCGGTTCTACAGAATTGTAAGTTAATCTCTGAATATTTAAGGAAACTGTTTTGAATCTTGTGAAATAAAATATTTTTTATTTAATTAAGAAGGGAAAAAACCAGTGTCGTTGCAGTAAATAAGTGGAGGGAGTTCTGACCCTGCAACTCCGATTAAAATTGGTTTTTAAGCTCCAGCAATGCTCTAAAAAATCTAAACATCCTTGACAAATTGTCATATATTAAGAACATACCTATAAAAAGTATATAAATTATTTAAAAACAACACAAAACCCACTGAAAGCAATAACACTTAAACAAAATCACTGTACAATTATATTCATACACACCAAAAATTCAAAATTTCCTCATACATACACAGTACCAAATCTCCTACAAATCTCCCAATACACCAAAAAGAAATCCTCGACAAGCATGATTAAATTTCTAATTCAGATATAGATCCGATTTTTTAAAAATAAACTATATTTTATTTCCAATAGAAAAGGCAAAGGATAACCCACCCTGAATGTCCTTTCTTTTTTTGATTTTACTTCTTAATTAAATTAAATTAAATTTTATCTTTACTATATCTTAAAGATTTTATATGAGCTGCAATGTACCATTAAAATTTCCTAATTCTCAGTTCTTAAATTCCACATTTTTATTTTTGTATTTTATACTATTACTTGTATGTATATATTCATATGTCTGCCTGTGTGCTTACTTTCAACTCCGCCTAAGTGATAAATATATTTTAAAGACATATCTGAAGTATAATTCACGTATGTTCACATGTTTAAATCTTAAGATCAGTTAATAAAATCTTGTATCGCATTTTTTATTTATTTACCACAATACGGTTTATAACATTGTGTGCAGATACATTTCGCAGCGAAATCGTACCGGGAGCGGGCATTTTGTGTCAAAATTTAGTTATTCAGTTAAATATCAATAGATCGAAAATTATTTAATTTTTTAACCAACTTTTCTTATTTTATACTGAAATATATAAACAAATATATAAATAGACAAATAAACAAATATATATATATATATATATATATATATATATATATATATATATATATATATATATATATATAATTTTCGCAAAGATAAATAAAAAGATAATATGATTGATTTTTTTAATCAAACTTCCCGATCTGAGGTTTAGCATCGACTGATGTATAAACTAGTTTTTATTTTTATAAATATTCCCAGAATCTATGTTGTAGACAAGAACATTCGGCTCCGTTCTCCTGTATGTACCGTTATTTTTGTACCCATAAACAAACCATATGTTTACAGTAATCCCTACTAGTACGTGACCCGCGCTGAAGTATCAATCGTCAGAAAACGTACTATTACGTGTCCCGAAATAACGTGTTAATAAAATAAGTTTCCACTTAAAAGTTTTCAATGCAGCTATAAATAAAATTATCTTAACATGCAAACAGTAACCCTTTTTAGATATACTATTAATTTCTATGACTACGTGTACGATATGGATAATATAAAAAATATATAAACACTTATTCAACGCATGTAGAGAGAATATTTTTGCTTAAATCAATCTCTATAGATAAATTAATTTGATTTTTTTTATATTCGTGGTATATGTAAAACATTAAGCTTAATGGATATTCATGGTAGTAAAATAGCAAAATGGGCTTTACAAATTATGTGATTTACGAATCATATTTAAATATATAATTAATTAAATGTTATACATATTAAAATACACATCAATATGACTTGAATCGAAGAGTTATGATATATGTAGATGCTAAAACAACAAAAAATATATGCTCAATGTACTAGGAAATATTCTCAGATAAAAATAATTAAATCACGTTGGAGCATCTAGAATTTATGCCCATATAATTAAGGCCTTTCTCTGCTGTCTGAAAAGCATTCCTTAAATTCCAGGATAAATAGGAAAGGATTTATCGGCATATACGTATTCTACGTGCATAACCGCAGTATAAATTTCCTAGATTTAATATGTGGGGGTATTCTCAATACCTTAAATTGAAAGCATTTCATATTTATGGCATATTTTTATATGGTTGTTTTTCATATTCTATAGATAAAAAAGTCTTGTTGTACAATTTGAAATATTCAAGTGTTTTGGTGTGAATAACATATTATTTATATTATATCAATAAATGTATATGCCATAATAAAATAAAAAATATTGATTCTTAAGAGTAGTTTGGATTTGTTTAAGAGGATCCACTGCTATCCAACACGGGAATACATGCATATTTTATTACATATAAAGTAATATGAATCGGCTTTTAAAATGTAATTAAATGATAAAGTAGACCGTAGCAATTTTACATACACTGATTAAATTTAATGAGTAACATATACTACTGTTTACAAGTTTGATTTTTCTGTATAATAGTTAAAATAATGTTTTAAAGTTAAAAACTTCTGCAATTTAACATAAAGCGACCCTTTAACTATTTTTGATACTAAATTCATGATTATAAAATGTAACTTGATTTTTAATTAGGAAGTATATGAAACTAAATTAATGCTTGCAAGAATACTGCAGTTAATTTTGCAACTTTATCATCTTTTGACAGCATAAAATTTTGTCTTTTTCTTTTATATTGTAAAAAAAATTTTATAAAATAAATAATTAGAATGTTTACATATACATCATACGTACATATTAATATTTTATATGTATTATTGTATAATACATAAATGTTTATAAATGAATAAACATATAATTAAAATATTAATAATACTAAAATATATTAATATATATATATATATATAATAAATATTATATTATATATATATATATTAGTAGTTTCTCTAAAATAAATGGAAACGAAATTGAAGAATTTTAAACGTACTGTTTTATTTTCAAATATACTTTGAAAAATGAAATACTCCTTTTAACTGTTTTAATAGAATAGATTCTAAAAACAGGTTTTAAGGAATATTAAAAAATGAAAAAAATTAAAGTTATAGTTTGATGTATCATGCATAACTAGCTTTTTTTTGAATTGTAAATCCAAGAAAAAAAATAAAATATAATTTATTAATGTTTAAAGTTAAAGCATATTTAGGCATGCAAAATTAACTTGTTTAGTTGAGTACACATATTACTTTGCAGCTCTTAAACAAGCTTGAAAATTCTTAGAATTGCAGATCGTGTTTTGAAACTTGCAAGACTTTTATGGTTTTGTACTGCTTGTTTTTTAAACTACTGCCTAAGTGAAAAACAAAAATTGCATTTTTGACTTATTTGTTCTTTATTATTAAATTTTAAAATTATTTGCTATCTGTCTTTTTACTTTATTTTTAAATATTAATGAAATTTTTTTTTCTTAAATTATCTTTTAAAAATTATTATAACTTTATTAAAATTTAAATATATTTTACAAAAATTTATTTTGTTAATAAATTTATTATTTGCTTATTTTTTATTAATTTTTATTGCTTGTTGTTTAATTTATTAATAATAAAAAAAATAAAATAAGAACGACTTTAAAAAGTAATAAAAAATGTTAATTTCTCCTTATGGATTTTGAGAAACTGTTATTTAGTAACTTGAATTTAAGATTAACATTATTTCATGTTGTTCATTTAAACTTAAGCATTTTCTCACTGGCTTCTAAACTCATATTTTTTTTAATATTATGGCCAAAATCCAACCTATCCAAAAGCCTTTAGTTCAACCAATTCTAAGTTTAGTGCCTAAGTGTTGAAACGTCCAGAAAATCCAAAAGGATGATCAGCACTTCGCGGTTTTCACAGACTTTTTCATTAACCATAACATCAGGCAAAGCTTCGGTCAATGGTTATTCGTACTTGTACATTGTTCTGCACAATTGTTTTTTTATAATATGTAATATTCAACATTTATAACGTAGGCACTACTTTTTTTTAAATGCAATTCAAATTTTGAATTATATTCATTACAGTTTGTTTATTCTTTTCACTAATATGGATACAAGATTAAAGAATTACATAAATATTCTGAAATGTTATTCTCCAAATATTTTAAAAAAATAAAATAAATGAATAACTGAGGATTAATATGCAAAATTAAATATCAAAATTTAGTGAATGATATATACATTTTTAAAAAACATTTTCTGGCTATCCACAATTAAGAAATAGTTCCAGTTAGTTCCAAAAATAAACAAATAAAGAAAGAAACATATTAACGATGTCACAATAGAGCTTTCTCTTTAGTGTGGATTCTTGAAAAATTACACTCGTCAAAATTTTTCCAATTAGATCCACTAACACAAAAACTCTTACTTTTCAGAAAGCAAAGTGATTAATGTTTTTCAGTGTTTTCCGTTTATTTTGTAAACACAGTGTTCCCTCTTGACTTCGTATATTTTCAATTTTTGGATTAAATGCTTAAAATAAAATAAAAATGAAAAAATAGAACCATGTCGGCAGACACATTGCGGAAAGGAGCGTTGTTTCATGTTGATGCGCGAAAGAGAAGGATCCCTGCATGTCGAACAAAGAGATGAGTTGACAGATCCAAAGTAACTACGGTTTTTTTGTAATGAAAATGAATCAATCCCTCCAATCTGTAACAAATTGTGCAACATGGCAAGAATTTGTACAAAGTAACGATATATTAAAATAACATTTGTCGACTTTATATGTACAGGGAAAAAAACAAAATACAAAACAACTATAGTGATACCATACTTCTACTAAGTAAATGTCTATACTATTCAATTACATATCTACTTTATATTGTTATAATTTAGGAAGCAGTTCTATTGAGTAGACTTTGAATTAAGACAGCAAAAATATGTTTATTAATAATAAGGAAACACTACAAAGCCAACTCCGCGAGAACTGGCTAAAGGCGATAGTTCACTAAATTAGCGCCAAACAACGACTTTACCTTTACAAATTTCTCAGCTAACTGAACCTCAATCAGAATTGGCGGTATTTCAGCTTTTCGGGAGAAGATTCTGGTTCCCATTTAGAAAGTACGAGAGATAAACGGTCGCCAGAAAGTCACCGTGAAATTGGCGATAATCAATTCGCCAAAAAACATTCTAAATCGCAATATTTACAAAAGTAATATTTACATTTTACACTTTATTGTGAAGAAAATACATAGAACTTGAATTTGTACAACTATAAATCGATAAAATACAACATATTTAAACCATAGAATAATCTCAATACAAATTTCTAATTAGCAAAAATTATACAAAAGTAAATATATTGAAATAATATATTAAAAAACATTTTCACTTTATATGTGAAAAAAATATGCATAAATATTTAAAATTCAACTATAGTGATATTCTATACTTAACTGCTAACTAAATATCTATACTATTCCAGAATACTATATATCTGCCATCATATTAAATTTACTTTTTAAATACAGATCAAATTTTACAACAGTTTTTTAATTTAAAATAATCAATCCCTCCAAATCTATAAAAAGGTATTCAAGCATCAGGAACAAATTTGTAAATCTCAAAAACGTTATAAAAGAAATATATTAAAATAACATTTTCACTTCATATGTGAAGAAAGTATACATAAATACTTGAAATTTAACTATAGTGATACGCTATACTTAATAGACTAAGTAAATGTCTATACTATTCCAGAATACTATATATCTACCTTTATATTCCTTTTATTCTTTAATTACAGATGAAATTTTACAACATTTTTGAATTTAAGATAATAATTCCCTCCAACTCTATAAAAAGGAATTCAAGAATCAGGATGAAAATTGTTAATCGCAGATCTTTTACAAAAGTAAATATATTAAAATAACATTTTCACTTTATATGAGAAGAATGTATACACAAAGACTTGGAATTCAACTATAACTATACGTTATACTTAATATAGTAACTAAATATCTATACTATTCTAGAATACTATATATCTGTCTTTATATTCCTTTTATTATTTTAATACAGAGGAAATTCTACAATAGTTTTTGAATTTACATAATCAATTTCTCAAACTGTATAATAATAAATATATGGATCAGGAACAGATTTCTAAATGACATAAGTTATACAAAAATAAATATAAAAAAATTAAATTTTAAATTTACATGTGAAAAACGTATACAAATACGTGAATTTCAACTATATATACGCTAAACTTAACAGACTAAATTAAATATCTACATTATTCCAGAATAATATATATATGCCTTTTTGTTCCTTCTATTTTTAAATACAGATAAAATTTTACAACAGTTTTTAATTTAAAAAAATTAACCACTCCGTCTCTATAAAAATAAATTAAAGCATCAAGAACAAATTTGTATATCGCAAAACTTTTACAAAAGTAAATCTATTAAAATAACATTTTCACTTTATATGGGAAGAACGTATACACAGATACTTGAAATTCAACTATAGAGATACGCTATAACATACTAAGTAAATGTCTATACTGTTCGAGAATACTATATATCTGACTTTATAATCCATTTATTTTTTAAATAAAAATCAAATTTTGCAGCAGTTTTTTGAATGTAAAATAAATAACTCATCCCAACACTTTAAAAATAAATTCAAGCATCAGGAACAAATTTCTAAATAGCACAATTTTTGCAACAGTAAATATATTAAAATAACATCTTTACTTTATATGGGAACTATATATCTCCTTTAATTTTCCTTTTATATTTTAAATACAGATCAAAATTTTACAGCAGTTTTTTTAAATTTAAAATAATCAATCCCTCAAATTTATAAAAATAAATGCAAAGTATCAGGAATAAATTTCTAAATCGCAAAACTTTTCAAAAAGTAAATATATTAAATAATATTTTCACTAACATATGTGACGAAATATACAGAGAAATAATTGAAATTCAAATATATTGATACGCTATACTTTACATACTCAGTAAATGTCTATAATACTTCAGAATACATTATATCTGCCTTTATATTTCCCTTTATTTTTTAAATTACTGATGAAAATTTTACAACAGTTTTTGAATTTAAGACAATAAATCCCTCCGACTCTATAAAAGTAAACTGAAACAATAGGAACAAATTTCTAAATCGCAAAAACTTTTACAAAAGCAACTATATTAAAATAACATTTTCACTTCATATGTGAAGAAAGTATACATAAATACTTGAAATTTAACTATAGTGATACGCTATACTTAATAGACTAAGTAAATGTCTATACTATTCCAGAATACTATATATCTACCTTTATATTCCTTTTATTCTTTAATTACAGATGAAATTTTACAACATTTTTGAATTTAAAATAATCAGTCCCTCCAACTCTATAAAAAGGAATTCAAGAATCAGGATGAAAATTGTTATTCGCAGATCTTTTACAAAAGTAAATATATTAAAATAACATTTTCACTTTATATGGGAAGAACGTATACACAGATACTTGAAATTCAACTATAGAGATACGCTATAACATACTAAAAAATATCTATATTATTCCTTAGTACTATACATCTGCTTTAAATTTAAGCAATAGGAACATATTTCTAAATCGCAAAAATTATACAAAAGTAAATATATTAAAATAACATTTTCACTATATATGTGAAGAAAATATGAATAAATACGTAAAATTCAACTATAGTGATACGCTATACTTAACATGCTAACTAAATATCTATACTATTCCAGAATACTATATATCTGGTTTAAATAATAATCGAAAGTTTCGTCCCACATTCAGATGACCATTATCTTCAGTCATTCTGAATTTAACTTGGAATTCCGCCTTAGCAGAAAATCCTTTAATTCTCCTTAGACCTGGCAGCTAGCTCTCTCGCAGTGACTTCAATAATTTATATGCCCGCATAATTAAAACTGTCCAAGCCTAAACTATAGGCCTGAATGCGTTCATTAACTCTTTGAGCCAACGAGACGTAGAGCTTATCTTTGTATTAACATTCATACTCATACAACCGCAGTTACAGTTATTTATTGCTGCCGTTAAAACAACCCTGTGACTTTTAACGTGACTTCTTGACTTAACGTATCTTCTTTATATTCCATGTTTAATAATGTAGTGTTAGTATTTTAATGAAATACGTTTTCCTGAATAAATAAACTATATAAATGTATAACTAAGGTTTTAAACTCCCGGGAGAGAAATAGATAAGTACAATAGTACATAAATATATAGTGCATTGTAATTTAAAGTTGTAGCGTTGACTGGTAGTTTTAATAGTTAAGATAAGAAAAATATTTATCTCGGTGCCGTAAATGAATTTATAATAGTCTACTATTTTTAAAACGTTTAAATTATTATTTAATTTTTATCTGTAATGCATTATAGATGAAATAACACAGTAAATCATATTGCATATATATATAATAATATTTTACAAATAATTATTTATTTATGGTTTGGTTTAGAGAGATACGCTATATTATTTTACTCACGAGGGCTAATGAGACCGGGACCTACTACACTGGTGTGCAAAACTTAAGCATCAGTAATAGCATATATATATATATATATATATATATATATATATATATATATATATATATATATATATATTTATATATATATATATATATATATATATATATATGTATATATATGTATATATATATATATGTATATATATGTATATATATAATTATGTATATATATGTATATATATGTATATATATATATATATATATATATATATATATATATGTATATATATATAAATATATATAAATATATATATATATATATATATATATATATATATATATATATATATTATATATGTATATATATATGTATATATGTATGTATATATATATGTATATATATGTATGTATATATATATGTATGTATATATATGTATGTATATATATATGTATATATATGTATGTATATATATATGTATGTATATATATATGTACATATATATATATATATATATATGTATATATATATGTATATATATATATATATGTATATATATATATATAATATATATATATGTATATATATATATATATATATATGTATATATATATATATATATATATATGTATATATATATATATATATATATATATATATATATATATATATATATATATATATATATATATATATATATATATATATATATATATATATATATATATATATATATATATATATATATATATATATTATATATATATGTGTGTGTGTGTGTGTGTGTGTGTAGTGCATTATTATTTTGAATTGTAGCATTGACGGGTAATTTTAATAGTTAAGATATGAAAAATATTTATCTTAGTGACGTAAGTGAATTTATAATAGTCTACTATTTTTGAAAAGGTTTCAATTATTATTTAATCTTTTTCTGTAATGCATAATAGATGAAATAACATAGTAAATCATATTGCATATGATTTGCAATGAAATCAAACAAAAATATGCTTTATTGAACTCATAATATCGTGACTCATGATTGTCTATCCAAGAGGAAGGACAACAAGCAGATGTTCCTTAATATGGGATATGACTTCTCCAAACTGCAATGATTGATTTGCACCGTCTCCGAATACTCAGAACCAGCTAGTCCTACATTTCTTGCGGTAGGAGTGCCCATTCCGCAATCAGCATTGTTGGCTGTTCTCCGGAGGATGTAATCGCGCTGTAATGAGTCTTCCCAAAATAAATATCCCATTCATGTTCGATGGGGTTTAAATCAGGGGAGTTCTCGGGCTAATCCATTCGAGTGATATCTTTCTTTCCAGTAGCTTCTCAACTGCAAGAGTCCGATGAGTATGTGCATTGTCTGCATTACTGCCGTCAGACGCCTTCACAAATGGGACCTATTCACCAGTCGTCCTGAAAGCTGCTTCCCCTTGAAAGTTGGCTACCAACGCCATCGTCTACAGTGGTGCAGAGAACACAAACTGAACAACTAATCGCTGCAGTCGTGTCCTCTTTAAGGATGAGAGTCCGTTCAATACCGGAACCGATTCTCAAGGGTTTTTGATTTGGAGAGAGGTCGGGACCCGGCTTTTTCCTAAACATCAAGAATACACACCGTTACGGCGGTACTGGAGTTTTTGACTGGGGAGGAATTGTGCTGAACTAGAGCGCTGGTGCGCTGAGCTCCACGTTTTCGACAGAGGTTCTGGAACCTGGGATCGCCATTGTGAGGAGGTACTCCTTCCCTTTGTGCGTCTGTTCCGAGGTGCATTTGTCACAGACGTCATTTTTATGGGGCTATTATCATATTGCATTTTCATGGCACACACACGCACACGCCATATATATATATATGTATGTATGTATGTATGTATATATATATATATATATATATATATATATATATATATACATACATACATACATACATACATACATACATACATGCACAAGAATCCATTTTTCTATGAATAATATTGAACACTGATAATTATTATAGACTTTCATAACGATGGAAAGATTTTGTAATAATGACAAAGAAAGGATTCCTAAAGAAAATGATGTACCATAATAAAATTATGTATGCATAACAATTCATTTTTATATGGATTATATTGAACACCTATAAATTTTATAGAATTTTATAACAAGGAAACATTTTGTAATAATGACAAAGGCAAAATTGCTAAAGGAATTTCTGTACCTATAGGTTCCCCAAATTCAGAAAAAAATAAAAAGAGAAAGCTTTAATATTTTAAATTACGCTGGATTTGCTTTGTACTATCGTTATACACTTGACCAGCCTTATACACATTCCAGTTACAATGATTTGGTTGAATAATTCCCGAATTCAGAAGAGATTTGGGAGTTTTAACGGAATTAATTTTCCCTCTACCAGTGGCTTGAAAGGAACTAAAAATTTCCGGATTCATCTTTTCAATAAGAGTGAGATAAATTGAAGAGTGCATAAACGCATGATGCTTGTTTAAGCTGCTTATATTTCCATGTTTATCGATCTATACTATGAAAATAAATGTCTCTTAAAGTTTATTAATTCGGAAATTTTATGATAAATAATATGCGTACATACTTTGCATTAACTGTATTTCAAAATATCAGTGTTAATATATGTATGTATTTTTAAATGAATAGACGTTGTTTGGGGTTCATATAAAAATTTACATTGTGTATACCATCTGATTTCATCTTCCAATAATTTGGGCCCGAACGATGGCCGAATGTTTAGGGAGCTACCCTTCGGATCCGAAGTTCATAGGTTCGAATCCCAGTATGGCATGGATGTCCGTAGCCTTTCGGAAAGGCTTTAAGCAGTAGGTCTCAGTCTCATTAGCCGTCATATTGCAAAAAGTAGACCGTAGCAGTCCAAAACCAAACCAAACCAAACACTCCAATAATTTGGTATATTATAATATTTTTACGATTATATGAAATTGCGGATTATGGTTTATTTATAAATTATTATTTTAAATACTTTCTTATAGAATTAAAGAAATGTTCATATTACACACTAAATGAAACTACATGTATAGAATTTTCTTGCAATATATTTTGTTAACTGTTTTGTAAACAAAGGGAACAACATGTATTATTCACTTACAACCCCAAATGTTACGTTAAAATACATGAACAATCTTATGGTAGTCTGATGTCTTGTCCAGTTAGAAGCCATATGATTTTGAAAGAATGTTGTCAATGCGTCGAAATATTTTTGTTGTTGTCGTTTTTCATGCCAATTGGACAAAGCAAGCACAATTGAGTCTGCAGGATCTCTTATTAAGACCAAGGGGTACGCTTTTCGTTTTAATGAGCACCATTATGGTGAATGAACGACTTTGCTCAAGTAGGTCCTAGTAATTTTGAAACAGGGACCAAGCAGAAGACTCACAGACTTGGCCTGCCACTCCCAGAGATATTGATTGAGAACTTGGAGGACATTGTGACCCCGAACATATTTTACTTATATGAGTCACCTTTAACAAACAAGGTGGATCTTAGGCCGGTTTGGGTTCAGAGCCCACAATGTCTCAGTTAAAAGATCTTTGCCTTTGTCGACTGAGCTACGGCGGCTCGCATCGAGAGGTTTGACTTCTAAGAGTGGGTCATCTCAATTTACAAGCAGAGACCTAATAGGGGACCTCATACTTGACCTCCGTCCTTAAGAGATATCGTATAGGAACTTGGGGGACTCTGGGTTGCCGAACGTAATTAAGTATCCCAGCAACCGTCAATAAACACAATGGATATTTGGCTTGTTTGAGCTTCAATCCCGCAAGAATTTCATTACGATCACTGCCTTTACCGAATGAACTGATATAGCTTAAGAAAATCTTATAGTTCAACACTGCAATCATGTGACATGAAAGGCTACTTTAAAACTTCAGACATTCGGAAACTGAACACATTTAAGTGCCCCAGCCACTATTAATGAACTCAGTGGATGTTTGGCTTGATCGAGCTTCGATCCCGCAACAGTTCGATTACGAGACCGCTGCCTTTACCGACTGAACTGATGTTGCTCAACAAAATCTTATAGTTCAGCACTACAATCATGCGACATGAAAGACTACTTAAAAACTACAGACATTGGAAAAAAGAACAAATTTACTTGCTCCAGCAACTATTAATGAACACAGTGGATTTTGGCTTGTTAGAGCTTCGATCTCGCAACATTTCGATTACGAGATCATTACCTTTACCGACAGAACTGATATCGCTCAATAAAATCTTATAGTTCAGCACTACAATCATGCGATATTAAAGGCAACTCAAAAACTTCAGACATTGGGAAACAGAACATATTTACGTATCCCACCAACTATTAATGAACACAGTGGATATTTGGCTTGTTCGAGCTTCAATCCTGAATAGTTCTATTTCGAGATCACTATCTTTATAGACTGAACTCATGTCGCGTAAGAATATCTTATAGTTCAGCACTACAATCATGCGACATGAAAGACTACTTAAAAACTACAGACATTGGAAAAAAGAACAAATTTACTTGCTCCAGCAACTATTAATGAACACAGTGGATTTTGGCTTGTTCGAGCTTCAATCCCGCAACAATTTGATTTCGAGATCACTGCCTTTATCGACTGAACTGATATTGCTCAAGAAAATCTTATAGTTCAAAACTACAATCATGTGATATCAAAGGCTACTTAAAAACTCCAGACATAGGTAAATATAATAAATTTATGTTCCCCAGAAACTATTAATGAACAAAGTGGATATTTGGTTTGGTCGAGCTTCAATCCCGGAGCAATTCAGTTACGAGGTCTCTGCCTTTACCCACTGAACCAATGTTGCTTAACTAAATCTTATAGTTCAGCACTACAATCGTGTGATATGAAAGGCTACTTAAAAATTCAGACATTGGGAAACAGAGCTAATTTACTTGCCCCAGAAACTATTGATGAACACAGTAGACATTTAGCTTGTTCTAGCTTCAATCCCGGAATAATTAGATTACGAGATCACTGTCTTTAACGACTAAACTGATATCGCTCAACAAAATCTTATAGGCCAGCATTACGGTCATGTGATATGAAAGGCTACTTATAAAATTCAGACATTAGGAAAAAGCAAATTTATGAGCTCCAGCAACTATTAATAAACACAGTGGGTATTTGGCTTCTTCGAGCTTCAATTCTTCAGCAATTCGATTACGAGATCACTGCCTTTACCGACTGAACTGATATAGCTAGACAAAATTTCAGTACTACAATCATGTGATATAAAAGGATACTTAAAAATGTCATTCAAGGTGTATAAATATAAATTATAATTAATTTAAATTTTAAAAGATAATTAACGTTTCAAAATATCCTAATTTTATTATATAATCATTTCAATTACAAACATGCAAGCAAGTAAAGAACTTTTGAAACAGATATTGTATTACTTGATTATTAACAGATATAAAAGGCTACTTAAAAATTTCATTCAAGGCGTATAAATATAAATTATAATTAATTTAAATTTTATAAGATAATTAATGTATCAAAATATCCTAATTGTATTATATTATCATTTGAATTACAAACATGCAAGCAAATAAGGAACTTTTGAAACATATATTGTATTAATTGATTATTAACAGATATAAAAGGCTACTTAAAAATTTCATTTAAAGGTGTATAAATATAAATTATAATTAATTTAAATTTTAAAAGATAATTAACGTATCAAAGTACACTAATTGTATAATATTATCATTTGAATTACAAACATGCAAGCAAATAAAGAACTTTTGAAACAGATATTGTATTACTTGATTATTAACAGATATAAAAGCCTACTTAAAAATTTCATTCAAGGTGTATAAATATAAATTATAATTAATTTAAATTTTAAAAGAAAATGTATCAAAATATCCTAATTGAATTATATTATCATTTGAATTAGAAACATGCAAGCAAATAAGGAACTTTTGAACCAGATATTGTATTAATTGATTATTAACAGATATAAAAGGCTACTTAAAAATTTCATTCAAGGTGTATAAATATAAATTATAATTAATTTAAATTTTAAAAGATAATTAATGTATCAAAATATCTTAATTGTATTATATTATCATTTGAATTAGAAACATGCAATCAAATAAGGAACTTTTGAAACAGATATTGTATTAACCGATTAACTAATACTGTTGAAACAGATATTGTATTAACCGATTAACTAATTTAATTTTTGTATTAACCGATTATTGTAGTAATTGATTATTAACATATATTGCATTAGATTATAGTATTGTATGACTTTTAAATACCACTAATAGTAAGGGAATATGTATTTATTTAATTTATAAAATAATTAACGTAGGTAAAATACCCGTTGCTTGTTTTTCATAACGAAGATAAAACATAATATATTTCTAAAACACATGCATTGAAGAGAAAAAAAAGTTTATAACTACCGAACAATCTACATATCGCGAAGTGTTCTCAACTCAAACAGTTCCTTCATTTTTAGGACGCTTAAAACCAACAAAAGACACTGCATAACAAGCTGCGAAATTTCAACCTCCGAACACAAAGTGAAACCGTGCATGATATTCCATCATAACACTATGGGCGCGTTGACGCGTGTGGTCCGCCGACGCTGTTATGAATCTCTTTCATAAGGCAAACTGCGCCGGGCATACTTTCGGGGTGAATGGATTTAATTATGGAAGTTTACATTTTATAGAGTACATGTTTTACACGCTTCGGGAAACTCAACATGTTTCACGGGACACCATGCACTGAGTAACTGAGTTTGTAATTGGAGACTTTGGCTGTATTTTAAGAATATAAAGGCTGGGAGAGTTTCATATGCTAATAGGATGAATAAAAAAATTGTTCTTGAAAGTTTATGTAGTGTAAAGATCTAGTTTGTCTGCGTTGATATTCTGGCATATTTTGTGCTTCTTTGTAAATGAAAAGTAAAACGCTTTTTACTTTTCTTGAAATACACAATGTTTAATATCAAATACTTCATTTATTCAATGACATATAAAACTCTTTAATTTCTTAACGAACTAAGCTTTATATACACACACACGCATATATACATACATACATACATACATACAACATACACACACACACATACACACACACACACACACACACACACACATACACACACACATATATATATATATATATATATATATATATATATATATATATATATATATATATATATATATATATGTATATATATATATATATATATATTGCTCTGATCACTTTCTGTAACTTCTTTTCTTTTTTTCCAATTTCCTGTTTTATTTCAGAGGGATGTAATTTATCTTTTTATTTCAATAAATTTTAGAATTTAATCAAATTGAAACAAATTATAAAACTGAGTAAGTATTATATACTCCGTAAATTTTATTTAATTAAAATAACATTCAATACACCATAAATATTCAATACACCATTCAATACACCATATTCAATACACATATATATTATATATATATATATATATATATATATATATATATATATATATATATATATATATATATATATATATATATATATATATGTGTGTGTGTGTGTGTAATATATCAAAATTATTTAACTTTAATATTTCTTACACACCTCCTCTCTCCCATTCTAATTTCTTAAAATATTTTTCCCTGCCTCTAAATGTCTTAATCAAAGGAGCATTCTCGACTTGAAATTCTTTCGATCCATTTCCCAAAGCTTTTTATCTTCTAGATGTAAATTTTCTGTGTATTCAACACGTTTTTCAGCTGTTGCAGGCAAATGGCTCCACCTATTTCCTGATCTTATTATCTTATTTATCCGATTTAGCTGAGTAAGTAGAAAAATTATTTCTGTTTTCGCTCTTGGTTTCACCTCTGTTCCAGCAGAGTGATTTTTGCGTTTTTTCTATTGTCTGTCATTGACTCGTAAAGATGTCAGTTTTAGCAGCTCTGAAATAATGGTTTAGCTCAATTTGTGCCGTTCTCTTCAATGTCAGCCGATATGCGTTTTTATATTACTGCTAGCTGTTTAGCTTTCTCCTTGTCCAGCAGTTTAATATATAATAATATGAATATATATATATATATATATATATATATATATATATATATATATATATATATATATATATATATATATATATATATATATATATATATATATATATATATATATATATATATATATATATATGAAATTCTTCTGAACTTGTATTTGATTTAGGTTCACAAATTGCTTATACTGAAATTTTATTTTATTAAAAATATAGAATTGTGGTCTTAGTGAGATTGTAATAATGCCGCTTGAAATCCTTCACTGCCAACGAATCTGTGGAACAGAGTCGGCTCAAAGGGCTTCAGTACGAGGAGTTCCGGTATCGAACAGGCGATGTGGGAATTTTAATTTAATCTAATTACGTTTATTGTGACTGTATGCGTGGTGGCGTCAGGTATTTTTAAAAAATTTTTTTTTCTTTTAATTCAAAACAATACAATTTATAGTTTATTTAAAAAGATTTTACAATATTTAGATTTTCAGCGTTAAATTAGGACAACGTCTGTTGGGTCATCTAGTTTATATATATTATTGACTTAGTTTCTATTAAAATTATAATTGGTATTTTTGTATTTATCAAATAATTTATTAATAGTTATTTAATGTTAACGCATTTTGAATATCTTAAAAATAAATAATATTATTCTGAATAATAATGTTTCCATAAGTGTAAGAACATTTACTAGACAAAGTTAAAAACACAAGGAAAATTTAGCTCCCCAGATAATCTGATTTTATATCAAGTGATATATTTTTTACGGGATTCTTTAATTGCAACCTGGCTGGATGTATTTTTATCCCCCCCAAATATTAATATTAAGATAGAGTAATCCTATACCGCAGTTACAGAACTATCTTAATGACATTAAAGACATGTCGTTAGTTGTCCAGTGACCATTTCTAGTTAATACGTCGCGTGCGGGCAAAGTATTTTTACGTTTTTTGCAGTCTGTCAATGGAGCGCGGGTCTCGTAAAAATACGTATTTAGTAGATTTGTGGTGGACACCCGCTAACCACCACAAATCTACTAAATTCGTATTATTATATATATGTGTGACATTATATGAGTGTTGTTTGCATGGCTATGCAACGCTTTGCATTTTTTCTTTCCACAAGTTATTATTGTCGAGTGACTCGGCCTTTTGTTTCGTTATTTCGTCTTCAGTCGAATTCCTAGCTCCAGAACATACAAGTCGTGTTTTGTCAATTTGAAGCTTAGTTTTTTATTGTAGAATACAAAATTGATAAAAATAAGTAGTTGTGACAAAGATGGTGATGTAGAAATATTTGCTGACAGATTATCAAACTTAAAAATCATTTATTTTTGTGATTTCGTAAATTTTTTTTCGTTAAATAAGCATACAGTATGTATTAAAGTGTAAAATAAAAAAAGTTTCGTTCATAAAAACAAAGTAGTTTTCGATTTACTGCGATTTTTCTGAATAACTAAACTTTTGCGCGATTTACGAAAAAACGCCCGCTATACGCGTAAGTTGGTTGTGAAGTATATCCGCATGCCAAGTGTTACATTCCCAAATGTCTTGAATTTCTTGTACCATTTCAATACCATGGACACCCCTGGATACACTTTAAAAAGTATTTTGAAATATTTTTGTAACCCATACTATGTTTTCAACTCGGCTAACCACAGCACTCATTACATTTTTTCTTATATGTTCCCTATTTTTAATTCTATCACGTGGTTATGCTTTATTAGTTGAATTTTACAAATTAAAAATGATCTGCAGATTTCCCAGATGAATAAACAATATTTTAAATTTTGATGCTTAATAAATTGACAGTTTATCATGGGAAAATTATTTTATTTCTAAAACCAATTCTTAACTATCGATAAGTTTAAAAAATATGCTCGTTCCTTAGGTGTTTAGTATCTAGTCATAATGCATTGTTAAAATTATAAAAAAAACTATAATAAATGAAACGAAAATAAAAACTTCTGTCACATACATCTTATAGCATTGAAATATTTTTATAATCAAAAACGCTATTGACAATTTACTTTCTTTCTAGATTTATGATAAACCCTGTATATAGAGTGTGAAAGTGTATACAACCCAGATGAATAAGAGAAAAAAAATATTCCTTAATACATAAAAATCAGTTAATGAAGTTTATGCAAAACCAGTAAAAATAAAATGTTACAACGTAGTGTAAATATTTTTATTTGTTTCTAATTTGGAAATAAAAATTAAATAAAAAGAACTGTTAATTATTATAAACAAAAATATGTTTCTTACTATTTAATACGTTTGTCAAACCATAAAAAAATCGCCATTCTTAAGTTAATTAAGGAAATAAAAATCTTAGAAAAATATATACAAATTAAGTTATTCCAGCGACGCTTGTTATTCTTTTCTGTTAATTATGAGATTTTTTTAAACTTCATAATTTATTTCATATTTTCATTCCATTCAGAAACAATTTATGAAAAAGAAAAATAAAGTGTATGTCATGTCTAGTGAAGTTTATGTTTAGAGTTTCTATTGTTATTGTTTTGAGTCATAAACTTTGTGTATTATCTTTTTATTTAATGATATTAATAACACAAAGTATAAAAATATAATTGTTGCAGAAGGAGGTATTTTTACCAGGGGAAAAATTAGAAGAGATAAAGTAAAAATATGTCGTCATGAATTGTGTTTCTTTTCCCGGACATAAAAGATATACTTTTGTTTCTTTTCCACCACTTGCTGTCTTATTCGATTAATACTGTTCCACAGCAATGTCAAAAATTGTTTTTGGTCGACACAATACACTTTACTTAATATGTTTCCTTTCTTTTCTGAAAGATGCTTCATATCTCATTTTCTTTTTCGGGTTCACCTTTTGGGAATTCAGCGAAGACGCTGCTTTTATAACGAGGACAGTGACCCGGTAATTTGATTCGACGTATCACTAAAGACAACACAAATCGACACTCGAGAGTCAAACATCAGATTTTTAAAAAGGAAAAAAATGAAAAAAAAAATATTAAAGAAGGAACCAGTTATTGAAAGTCGAATCGGGCGAAAAGGCCTCGTCTTAATCGGAAATCAATTCTAGTTAGAGAAAAAGAAACCAACGATAAGGCCGCAATTTCTTCATTGATTCTTGGTTACTACACATTTGTTTCTTTAGCACTTCCCAATCGATACATGAACACGCTATCGATAAACATTTTCATTTTCGAATGGTCGTTAGTCCTTTTTTGCTTGTTTGTTTTATTATTATATTTTTTGTTCCACTTGTGTTACTTTGCAGCCCCGAGTGTGCCCTTTTCGCAAGACTCGGTGTGGGGGGAAGCGCCTCGCTGTGCTTGGAGGAATATGCAAAATCGATGCCATCACGATAAACATTGTTGTAGAAAGTGGGAAGTTTTAGTGGAAGGGTGGGGGAAGCTCTCAATTTATTCTGGACGTGGCTTAAAGAGGTTTCGCGCTGCATTTCTGGGCTTTTAGAGTAAATAACAAGAGGGAAACACAACTATACAAATAAAAGCAATTGATTACGATTATGTGACGTGGTTATTTTATGTGCTTAGTGGGGTATAATAAGATACCATTGAGTTAAGTTAGTTTCAATTTTACAGCGATTGTTTTGCTCGCTAAACAGATTCTCCTTTACTTTAAAATTATACGGTAATGATGCATATAGTTAAGAATGATGTGAATGATTTTCAACCAACACATTTTGGGCGAAGTGATTTGTATTGTAAAATGCTTGGAAACATCAAGTTTTATCGATTATTAGAAAAATAAATTCACTTAATGGTATATTATGTAAAATATTATAGTAATCATATATATCAATAATAGAAGACTGTTAACTATCATATGAGCTTAATAATTTGCTGTTGTTAATTTACTACATTATAATAATATACTAACATATCTATATTTATAATACGATAAACATTGTTGTAGAAAGTGGGTGGGGGTGCTCTCAATTTATTCTGGACGTGGCTTAAAGAGGTTTCGCACTGCATTTCTGTGCTTTTAGAGTAAATAAAAAGAGGGAAACACAACTATACAAATAAAAGCAATTGATTACGATTATGTGACGTGGTTATTTTATGTGCTTAGTAGGGTATAATAAGATACCATTGAGTTAATTTAGTTTCAATTTTACAGCGATTGTTTTGCTCGCTAAACAGATTCTCCTTTACTTTAAAATTATATGGTAATGATGCATATAGTTAAGAATGATGTGAATGATTTTCAACAAATTTTGGGGAAAAGTGGTTTGTATTGTAAAATGCTAATAAAAATCAAGTTTTATCGATTATTAGAAAATTAAATTCATTTAATGGTATTTTATGTAAAATATTATAGTAATCATATATATCAATAATAGAAGACTGTTAACTATCATATGAGCTTAATAATTCGCTGTTGTTAATTTACTACATTATAATAATACACTAACATATCTATATTTATAATATGATAAACATTGTTGTAGAAAGTTGTGAATTTTAGTGGGGGGTGGGTGTTCTCAATTTATTCTGGACGTGGCTTAAAGAGGTTTCGCGCTGCATTTCTAGGCTTTTAGAGTAAATAAACAAGAGGGAAACACAACTATACAAATAAAAGCAATTGATTACGATTATGTGACGCGGTTATTTTATGTGCTTAGTGGGGTATAATAAGATACCATTGAGTTAAGTTAGTTTCCATTTTACAGCGATTGTTTTGCTCGCTAAACAGATTCTCCTTTACTTTAAAATTATACGGTAAAGATGCATATAGTTAAGAATGATGTGAAATATTTTCAGCCAATACATTTTTGGCGAAGTGATTTGTATTGTAAAATACTTGGAAACATCAAGTTTTATCGATTATTAGAAAAATAAATTCACTTAATAGTATTTTATGTAAAATATTATAGTAATCATATATATCAATAATAGAAGACTGCTAACTATCATATGAGCTTAATAATTTGCTGTTGTTAATTTACTACATTATAATAATATACTAACATATCTATATTTATAATACGATAAACATTGTTGTAGAAAGTGGGGGAGTGCTCACGATTTATTCTGGATGTGTCTTAAAGAGGTTTCGCTCTGGATTTCTAGGCTTTTAGAGTAAATAACAAGAGGGAACACAACTATACAAATAAAAGCAATTGATTACGATTATGTGACGTGGTTATTTTATGTGCTTAGTGGGGTATAAAAACATACCATTGAGTTAAGTTAGTTTCCCTTTTACAGCGATTGTTTTGCTCGCTACATTAAAATTATACGGTAATGATGCATATAGTTAAGAATGATGTGAATGATTTTCAACCAACACATTTTTGGCGAAGTGATTTGTATTGTAAAATGCTTGGAAACATCAAGTTTTATCGATTATTAGCAGAAATAAATTCACTTAATGGTATTTTTTGTAAAATATTATAGTAGTTATACATATCAATAATAGAAGTCTGTTAACCCTTAATTTGACAAGATGTTTTTTTCAAATATTTTTTTAATTTCTGTTATTTTCCCATGTCTGTATTAACATTAGGATCTTTGTAAAATAAACAAAATATATATTTATCATTTTCCATTTTTGAGATAATTAATGTTCGCTGTTGCGAACACTGACAATTATGTTATATAGTAGCTATAAATATACATGTTCGGTGTAGCCGCCATACGTAGTCAAATTAAGGTTTAACTATGATATGAGCCTAATAATTTTCAGTTGTTAATTTACTATTACTTATATTGTAATTTTGCTATTATCTTTATTATTAACATAAAATATTATTAAATGAAATTCTGTTCATAAGTGATATTTTTACGAATATAACTTGATGCCTACAAATATTATAAAATATTAAATAAAAAACCTCTGCAAAATGTCAACTTAGCTGAGTGACCTCCTTTTGTTCCTGACTAATCATATAAATAAATTCCTTAATTTTTTATTATATTTTGTATAAAATCTAATCATCAAGTTATTTAAATATTATTCCTTATCCCAAACATTAAGAGTTAATAAAAAATTAATTATTTTATCTCATATTTTGTCATTTAAAAATGCTATTCCAATATGTGATTTCCAGTATTGAAGATTAGACTTAGTATAACTTAGCAATAGCAAAATTATTTAAACAGCTTGCAATCATTTATCTTAGCTATTTTATATGGTGAAATACAGACATTTTAATTATGAATGTGACATTTTAATAACATTGATTAATGATTGTTTGGAAAATGAAATTAATATTGGATACATCATGACATTAATAATATAATATAAACCAGAAATAGTTAAGGATAATTAAAACTACCCACATCCAATACTTATTCAGATCCAGGAAATATGACCTATTTATATATTTCACCAAGCATAATCAGAATAAATAGTTTATATTTATTCTGATAATTGATAATAACAATTGTGATACTTTTTGACATACTTGGCAGTAGCAAATAACACATTTTGCAATATGAGATAGTAATTGTTTAAAATGAAACTGTTATTTGGATATATTTAAGCTGTGTATTTAGTTTACGAAATATTACGAAAGTGTTTGACATATTTACTGCTAATTGTTTAAAATTCAATAAGTCGCGTAAAACAGATATGCTAATAGAGAATTCAAATTGAATGTATTGATATCATAAATAACAAAAAAGAGATTTTACTGATGCCGGCATGCTTGTATTTCATTTAGCATGGTGTAACCATAGATAGTTCTATTTTAAGTGATGAAATGCTGAAGAGAATCTAAAATAGTGTTATTCATTTATCTATGTAGTGTTGTTGCATTTAATATCAGTTTCAATTTAATACAATTAATAGAGTTAATAGAACTCATATTGTGATTCCAGATATAGCATTCGCAGTTAATTTTAGCCTCTCAAAGTGCTTAATGGTTTATAGAAATAAGCATAGGGAGATAAATATATAATATACTATTCTTAAAATCAGATATTTTAGGTGCATAAAGTAAAAGTTCATTTAATTTTGTGTATTTAATTTAAAAAATTTAATATTGATTGTGAGGTCACATGCTATCGTCCTGCTTTTCATCGATAGTCTGTTTTAGTGTAGCTTTCTTCCATGACTAAATTTTTTTTATATGCCTACTGACAGATCTTTCGGTAACGTGTGTAAATAAAAATAGGAGTCTATTTTGATTTTAGTTTGATTTGTTCCTTTATGGTCTACTATTATGAATCGGGGTATTAGGTTATTAGTTTGGAGTAATCCAGTGCGAACCATTTTTTCGGTTTTCTAAGTTTTTTATTGAACGTAACAGTTCAACAACGCATTAAAGGACAGACATCAGAACAATTACAGGTACAATTTTTTCAACTTCTAAAAACGTTCCCACAGCGCCATCTGTTGAGATAAAATTATTAGATTATTTGGTTGGAAGATACAACATACTCCAACCGCAAATATATTAAAGTTTAAGTTTTATTAAAATTTAAAGTTAAAGTTAGATACTAGGATATAAAATGTTTAGCCGGTCTCAAAGTTTTACTTAGAGAACCAGATGTTTCTAATCAAAATTATAAATTTCAATAATTTTAGCTAAAGGCCAATCAACACGTGTTTTGTTATCTGAACTTATTAAAACCTTATCTCCCACTTCAAGTGGGGTTTGATGAACGTTTCTGGACTGTTTAAGTAGCGAAATATATTCCTTGTGGAAACGAGTTTTAAATGTTTGATTAATGGAGTAAAGGTGTTTCGCACATTTGCGAAGGTTCTGCATATCATTCTGATCAAGATTGGTAACACAGTATTCAGTCTCATCATGTAAGAAAAGAGATGGAGTTAGTGGAGCTAGATCTGTTGGTTCTTCGGAGATGTAAGTAAGCGGCTTGCTATTAAGAATAACTTCACATTCACATACAATAGTGCACAGTTCTTCATAATTAAGGCACGCTTTTCCTAAATTGCATCTCAGCAATTCCTTCAAAATTCCTACTACCTTCTTCCACCAACTACCCTACCAAGCAGCAGTGGGTGGATTGAAATGCCAGGAGATTTATTTCAAATCACAGTGAGCAATGATGGTATCCCAGCCTACATTTTTGAGCTCATAGCAACGATGAAGTTTGTGCCACTGTTAGAGTAAATTGTTTTTACTTGACCTCGAATAGAAATCGCCTCATTGCGAGGAGAAAACTTTGTGTGAAGATATCAGAGACAAGGTCGAAATTTACAGCACGGTACACAGCACACGTGAAGATTGCAATCCAAACGTTGTGATGGTTCCGCAGTACCAAAGGACCAGCTAGGTCTACTCCAGTTGTTTCGAAGACTGCCGACATTCGCACACGTTCTTCAGGAAGAGGAAAAAACATGGTCGTGGCAGATTTAGACTCAAAGTTGCCGTTTTCAAGTTACACACTTAAATACAACATCACGTTTTGTATCCATAACATTCCAGGGATTTTTCATTAATTGATAAATCTTTTTTTTCATCCTGTGAGGAAGAAACCCATCCCGTAAGCTCAAATCCCTCTTGAGACATAATTTAAAATGTTTTTGAAAATTTCACGAATTCTAATTCGCTTTTGACGCTTGTCACTACATTGTCAACGTAAAAAGCATCCTTTTATTTCACATCTATATCATTCTCGCTTCCCTTTAATTTATCCAGATGGTGATAAATTGTTGCCATAAGCAAAAACGGACTTGATGAAAAATCGAACACAGCTCTATAATGCCTAAAAATCTTTATCTTGCGTTTTTCAAAATCTTCCCATTATAAAAAGCAAAGAAAGTCTCTATCAGACTTGGGGGCGCTTATTTGGAGGAACGCTTTAAGTATATCAGAGATTACGCCAGTTTTGTCTTTATGGAATTTATTTACAACGGAAGGAATCAATTCATTATAGTTTGGACCTGTAGCTAAACACTGATTTAGGGAAACAGAATTTTCATCTTTCGACGAGGAATCAAACACAGTTCGTATTTTAGTTGTTAAACTCAATTCTTTAAAGAAAGCTATGTGAGGAAGATACCTGCTTTTTACATCAGAGTAATTTTCTCTATTTGTTTGACTAGACACTTGTTCTATCATCCCCACTTGTTCCAATTCTTTAAATTCCATCATACGAATCACATTTTCCCGAAGCGATAAGTTTAGAAGTCATGGAGATCAGACTTTCCTCTGATTGATATCGGAAATCACCTAATTCCGGATGGCCTTCAACCCATGGAAGATTTACTTTGTATCTACCATCAAGAAATTTAAGAGTTTTGTCAGAAAAAGATAAAGTTTCCATATCAATTTCTATCTTTGTTTTGTTTTCGACGGGATCTTTTATACCAAGAATATCCAATTACCAAAGGTCACAAATTCTGCTAGCACTACGTAAAGATATCATGGGCATAACATGAGTGTAGTTAGTGTTGCAGGATATTGGTTTCCCCATTAATTCCCACCCTAGGTATGTTTGAACAGTAGTTAAACCACTTGGTTGTTGACACAAAGAACACGTCAAAAATTTCCCTAAATAATCAGCGTCAATAAGGACTAATATGTTCGAAACATCGTTTTCACTATCCAAAAAATAAATCCCGTTGTTAGAAAAGTATTCTGCATTCGATTTACTAATTTTAGGAATTGTACATCAAATAGTTTCTATATCTAATAATACAATTTCACTTGAAAAATTCCCTCGAATTTCCTGAAGTTCACATTTTTAGGCGGAGTGATTTATTTTTTCTGTTTCAATACCGCCAAATAAACTATGCTTTAGAAATTCAGAATGATCAGTTTTAAGTTCAAATACTTTACAACATCGCGAGTTATTTAAGACCTTTGCGAAGCTGAGTCACATAAACAGTGAACAACTTTTGTTTTCGAAGGGCCTGATACTCGAATTTGAAGTGTTTGAAGCAAAATATCTGTCGACACAGATGAACTATTACTGACACACTATTGTTTTAGATTTGCTCAAAAAAGGTTTTTCTTCATACTTGCATAAATTTAGACAAAGAATTGGAAAGTGTTTTTTTAAAAACAAACTAAGCACTGGATACTCATTCTTCATTTATCAGCATGAAATTAATTCGAAGACATCACAAACACGCTTTCATTTTGATTACTTTATCTTTCCTGTCTTTTAGAGTCATTTTCTGAGCAGTAAAATAATCACCACTTCATGTGTGCCCTTTTTGCAAAATAAGCAAAATACATTAACTTTACGATTATCACTTTTTGTTTGGGCTACTAAAGCTGAAGCCCTCGCAACAGGTGGCGGGATAGACTCTCGCACATTTTCTGTTTTGACTCTTGATGTTTTATTTTTATCTGGTGTACAAAATTCCTTAACAATGCGAATTCGATCACACTTCGTTTCGAAGGAACTGCATCAATAATTCCAAATTATGTGTGTTTGCATTTGTTGAACGAGAAATGGAATTTCTTTCTCTTTTCCACGCTATTAAAATATTCTCAGGAATAGAAGCTTCCACTAGCGGATAGAGCATGCATGCGTATTTTTCTTTAGTTTCTAAACGCAATTGAGTATCTAAGTGATCAACTAAATTAATGAAAGGAATGTTTTGCAATTGATTTAAAATTAGTTTCAACAAATCGTTTACATACTACTCAATAACCATTTTATCATCTGCGAAACGTGTTTTTAGAATTGTAATGACAGATTTATAATCAATTTTAGAAACTTGATAAGATTTAATGAAATCGAAAGCCTTTTGTGAATTATCTGAATCTTATATCATCTATTTATCATCTATCTGAAGAAATATCGTGATATATTCCAAGACTGTAAAATTTATATTGGCTTTACAGTATAGTGCTGGTCTAAAAATCATTAAATATAAATTTAGTTTAATATATTATAACTGTCTATTTAGGGACAAGCCAAATGTCATGAAATAGATTTGTAGATACTAAACTAATAAATAGATCATGGTAATAAAATATATATGGCAAACTTGAGGTATCTCAAGAATTATTTTATGACTGTAAGATTTATATTGACTTTACAATAAGTGATGGTCTATAAATCATTAAATAAAATCACAGCTTAATATACTATAACCATCTATTTAAGGACAAACCGAATGCTATAAAATAGATTTGTAGATACTAAACTAATAAATAGATCGTGGTAATAAAATATGTAAAACGAACTGAAGGGATTTCGTGACATATTTATATCTAATAGTATTATATTGATTTAACAAAGCAGTGATTGTCTAATAATACTTAAATGTAATTTTAGTTTCATATATTGTATCCCTCTACGAACTGTAATTTATGCAATAAAAACCATGCATTGTTTTATAGAATAGTAATTCTCAATATTTAAAATTAATTACATGGGATATTAATTTAGTAGGAAATGTGTCCTATTTGTTACATTGCACTAATCAGAATTAGAGTAAATGGTTTATATGTGTTTTATTCATGGTTCTGAATAGTTATGATGCTTTTTAGCATTCTTGGCAACATCAGATAGCACATTGCGCAAACTAGATCGTGATTGGTTGAAATTAAATTGTTGTCATGTACAGATACTTAAGCTATGCAATTAGTTTACTTCACATTGTGAAAGTGCTTGATGTATTTACTGATGATTGTTTAGAATGAAATAGGAAGATAAATATGCAAATAGAGAATGCGGATTGAATGTATAGATATTCGAAATAAAGCGAGCTGGGACAAAAGTAATGTTGGCGGGCTACTATTTCATTTGTATGGCGTAACCATAGATTGTACCATTTTCGCTGATGAAATGCTGAAGATCATGATAAGTAGTGGTATTCGCCCTTCTAACGTGCTGTAATTATAATTAATGTAAGGTTTAAATCATTGTAATTAATAGAATTATAAAGAAAACTCTGATTTTGGTATTGGTTATTATACTCATTATTAAAAGTCTCTTTAATAAAGTAAATTTGTGTAAACGTATTTATATAAATACACGTAAGTGGCTAGATTCCTTTTATTTATACACAAACTTTAATCCTATTAAGTATCCTTAAGGATCTATTTCAATTTTGTGAATATCTATATGTATTTATAGTAAGGGCAGTGTTGTTGCTTTTTTTTAACAAAAGGAAAGACAGATAGGGAAAATTTAGATCAGTTAATATACGATGAAGGTTTAACTTGTATAAAATCCAGTGAATCTTAAACGAACCGTACGACAGTGGTTTTTTTCGCAGCAAAGGTTCTATGAGACTGTAAATTTTAATTTGATCTAGCGCTGGGACAAATAACTCAATATGAATTGTAGTTATGTAGAAAAGGAACACATCTCCTATATAATAATAGCCTACGTTATCTGCCCGCCTGTCCTTGAATTTATGAAGCGGTTGTACCTGGAATGCATAGAGGCACCCATATTGGATTTTTCATGAGTTACGGTTAGTAACGTTCGAAATCCAACCCTTCCCCCCTTTTCTAGCATTTAATGCAATTATCCCAAGCCCTATTTTCCCCAGTTATGAGCAGGCGAGTAAATTTATCAATTTGTCACATAATAAACATGTAAAAATAACATATTTTTCTAGCATTATGACGTCATTGCTTTAAGTATCTCATTTAATCATTTCTTATTTTAAATTATTTAAATATTGTCTACATTATTTTCATACGTTTTATCACTGAACTTAGATATTACCTAAATAATTTTCTTTTATATTTGACTTAAATAATAGATTACGCACATATGTGATAATTTTAAATTAAATCATCGATTATTTTTTGTTGCAATGGAAATTTTACCACCGGTATTAACAACAAATTATATCTACCTGAAGGGTGTAGTGGAAATGATACTTTCATTCCTTTACTTTCATTAATTACTGTGACAAAAAAAAAAATGGAAAAAACTTAACTATAATTTCGACGTAGCTAAGTAAACTTTGAGTTATCTTTCTAAACGAATTCAACGTGATTTTAAACTGCATTCACAGTATCGGGAGACTTTAGAGGAATATGAATATAAACTAATTGTTAGTGTACCAGATAATTCTCAGCCGAAAAAACAAACCATTTTTTATCAGCTTATATAGAACTTTACAATTCAGGAAAATTAAAGGTTTTACATATCCCAACATATGACGGGCTATATGCTATTTTGTAATATTTTGATTTTGGTTTCAAACTATTATTAATTGCTTTTCAAAATTATGTTTAGAATATAAGCGTTTCTTATTGATATCACTTCGTCTGGTTCGTTAATAAACGAGATGCATTTTGGTATTATTGCATTACTTTATGAAAAATGTTATCGGCAACATTATGTCACTAATATGTCATATCTAATAGTATTATCCTGTAATATGTAAAAGCAATCATATCCATTACTAATTTGAATGAAGACATTCTTCCTATTTATTAGAGTATACGAATCATGATTAGAATAAATGACTTATATTTGATCTAGTGATAGTTTAAAATATTTTTTTCTTGACAGATATCACGTTTTACAATATCAGATAATACTTGATTAGGATAAAACTATTTCAATTTACTAATAGTTAGGCTATGCACGTATGTTACCTGACATAATGAAAATGTTACATACATTCATTACTAATTGTTAGGAATTGGATAAATCATGCAAAATGACTTTGCAAATAGGGAATGCTAATTGAAAGGATAGATATCTGATATAGCAAAAACACAGACAAAACTATTATTGACGTGCTCATATTTCATTGCCTTAACTCTAGATCGTTTGTTTTAATTGATGGAATATTAAAAAGAATGTAATATTATTCCAAATATATAAGCTCTTATTATGTATAGTATGACGTTTGGAGTAATATAATTAATAGAGTTATTAGTGAAGTATTGATTTCAGTGATACTTATTATTATGATTACAGAAATAGCTTTAACAGTTCATTTCTGTCTCTAAGGATATAAAGTAATGATCTCATTTATACAAATAAACATAAGTGATTAGAAATATAAGAGCACAGTAATTCAGTTCGATATTAAGTTATGAATAGAAGGAGGTAATTCAGTTATGAGAGAGTTTATTCGATGTGAGATTATTATGTTGTTTAAATTTACAAACGTAATGTATACATTTTGAATTAAAACTACAGTTGCAGTTTAGGAACAATCTGTATATTATAAAATAGGTTACGCATTCCAGATTAATCGGTTAATAAAGAATGAAATCAAAATAAATAAAATAAATAAATATAACGAATTTCAAAATTTATTATAATTTTGAATAATCTGTTTTTATCTTGAATTACAAAGGTAATATAAAAATCATTTAATCAAAATTTATTTATAACTGATTCATTCCAATATATACAAGACCGTATTTTATGGTTTTAAATAAGGTTAGAGTTGTTTAACCTGGCTACATTCAAGGATATATAAAAATTATTGTATCAAATGTTTATTTATCTGTTAAAAACATTTTATGTTTATTATACTAAGCAGACTGAAAAAGAAACTGACATTTGTTTTCTCTAATTGTTCAGATTCATTATGTACTTTTTTCTGTCATAGCGAAACCAGATCTCGCATTGCGCAATATCCGACGTTAGTTGTTTGTAACAAAACTGCTTTTATTAGCATGTATTTAGACTATATATTGAGTTTATGCTAAGAATGTGTTTGATATATAAACCACTATATGGAGTTGAATAAATCACTTAAAATAAATATGAAAAAGATGTGCGAAATAAATGCCTGGATTATCGCAACTGAAGTGAACTGTGAGGAAAGGGAAGTCAAGTGAAGGTGTGTTCAAGCTAAAGTGAAGATTCTATAGCCACCAAAGAAGTATAAAAGTCAGCTGATGAACCGACGTACAACTAAAACATTTGAAGTATGTACATTTAATTCCTGATAGAAGATTTAATGTTTCCAACCTGTTTGTTTAATCTTTTTTCTCTTCTGTTGTTGAGTGTGTGTTAGACTGAAAAAAAACTGACACTTGTTTTCTCTCATTTTCCAGATTAATTCTGTACTTTTTTGTAACTGTATTAACAAAACCAGATAGCGAATTGCGCAATATCAGACGTTAGTTGTTTGTAACAAAACTTCTTTTATTAGTACTTGTTTATACTATGCATTGAGTTAAGTCATACTAAGCATGTGTTTGATATATTTACCACTATATGGAGTTCAACAAATCACGTAAAACAAATATGAAAACAGATAATGCAAAACAAATGCCTGGATTACGCAACTGAAATGAACTTTGAGTGAAGTGAACTGAAGTAAAGCTGTATTCAAAATGTAAGCTAGAGTGAAGGTACAATAGCCACCGATGAAGTATAAAAGTCAGCTGAAAAGCCTGCGTACAGCTAAAATGTTTGAAGTATGTATATTAAGTTCTGGGCAGAAAATTTGATGTTTTCAACTTGTTTAATATTTTTTTCTTCTGCTGTTGAGTTTGTGTTACACTGAAAAAAACAAATTGACCCTTGTTTTTTCTCATTGTTCAGATTAATTCTGTACTTTTTTGTAACTGTCTTGGCAAAACTAGATAGCGCATTGCGCAATATCAGTCCTTAATTGTTTGTAACATTACTAATTTTATTAGCATGTGTTTAGTCTATGCGTTGAGTTTACGTCATACTAAGAATGTGTGTGATATACTTGAAACTATATGGTGTTGAATAAATAATGTAAAATAGATATTAAAATTGATAATGCAAAACAAATGCCTGGATTACCGCAACTGAAGTGAAATATGGGGGAAGTGAATTGAATTGAAGTTCTGTTCATAATGCAAGCTAAAGTGAAGATTCTATAGACACTAAAGAAGTATAAAAGTCAGCTGGTGAGCCGATGTACAGCTAGAACATTTGAAGTATTACATATAATTCTTGATAGAAGATTTTATGTTTCCAACCTGTTTGTTTGACACTTTTTTTTTCTTCTGCTCTTGAGTTTGTGTTACACTGAAAAAAAACTGACAATTGTTTTCTCTCATTGTCTATATCCATGGCTATTTAAAAATTATTATATCCAATGTTTATTTATCTGTTAAAAACATTTGTTTATTACACTAAGCAGACTGAAAAACAAACTGGTACTTGTTTTCTTTAATTGTTCAGATTAATTGTGTACTTTTTTTCTGTCATAGTAATACCAGGTAGCGCAGTGCTCAATATCAGACGATAGTTGTTTGTAACAAAACTGCTTTTAGTAACATGTGTTTAGATTATGCATTGTTTAGGTCATACTAAGAATGTGTTTGATATATTTACCACTATATGGAGTTGAATAAATCACGTAAAATATGAAAATAGATAATGCGAAACAAATGCCTGGATTATCGCAACTGAAGTGAACTGTGAGGGAAGGGAATTGAAGTAAAGCTGTGTTCAAATGCAAACTAAAGTGAAGGTACTATAGCCAGCAATGAAGTGTAAAAGTCAGCGGGTGAGCCTATGTACGGTTAAAATATTTGAAGTATGTACATAATTTTCTGGCCAGAAGATATGATGGTTCCAACCTCTTTAACATTTTTTTTCTTCTGCTCTTGAGTTTGTGTTACACTGAAAAAAAACTGACCCTTGTTTTCTCTCATTTTCTATATCCAAGAATATTTAAAAATTATTATATCCAATGTTTATTAATGTTCTAAAAACACTTTACACTAAGTAGACTGAAAAAAATGAAAAACACTTATTTTCTCTCATTTTTTAGATTAACTCTGTACTTTTTGTAACTGTATTAGCAAAACCAGATATCGCATTGCGCAATAACAGCCGTTAGTTGTTTGTAACACAACTGCTTTTATTAGCATGTGTTTAGACTATGCATTGAGTTTACGTCACACTAAGAATGTGTGATTTATTTACCACTATATGGATTTGAATAAGTCGCATAAAATAAACATGAAAATAGATAATGCAAAATAAATGCCTGGATTATCTAAACTAAAGTGAACTGTGATGGAAGTGAATTGAAGTGAAGCCGTGTTCATAATACACGCTAATGGGAAGGCACTATAGCCACCAAAGAAGTGTAAAAGTCAGCTGACGAGCCAACGTACAGCTAGTACATTCAAAGTATGTACATTAAATTCTGACCAGAAGATTTGATATTTACAACCTGTTTAACATTTTTTTTTAAATTCTGTTCTTACACTTGTGTTACACTGATAAAAAAACTGACCTTATTTTCTCTCATTTTTTAGATTAACTCTGTACTTTTTGTAACTGTATTAGCAAAACCAGATATCGCATTGCGCAATAACAGCCGTTAGTTGTTTGTAACACAACTGCTTTTATTAGCATGTGTTTAGACTATGCATTGAGTTTACGTCACACTAAGAATGTGTGATTTATTTACCACTATATGGATTTGAATAAGTCGCATAAAATAAACATGAAAATAGATAATGCAAAACAAATGCCTGGATTATCTACACTGAAGTGAACTGGGAGGGAAAGGAATTCAAGTAAAGATGTGTTCATAATGAAAGCTAATGGGAAGGCACTATAGCTACCAAAGAAGTGTAAAAGTCAGCTGACGAGCCAACGTACAGCTAGTACATTCAAAGTATGTACATTAAATTCTGACCAGAAGATTTGATATTTACAACCTGTTTAACATTTTTTTTTAAATTCTGTTCTTACACTTGTGTTACACTGATAAAAAAACTGACCTTTGTTTTCTCTCATTGTTCAGATTAATTCTGTACTTTTTTGTAACTGTCTTAGCAAAACCAGAAACCGCATTGCGCAATATCAGACGTTAGTTTTTTGTAACATTACTAATTTATTAGCATGTGTTTAGACTATGGATTGAGTTTACGTCATACTAAAAGCGTGTTTGATAATTTTACCACTATATGGAGTTGAATAAATAACGTAAAATAAATATGAAAATAGATAATGCAAAACAAATGCCTGGAATATCGAAAATGGAGTGAGCTGTGAGGGAAGGGAATTGAAGTGAAGCTGTGTTCATAATGCAAGCTAAAGTGAAAGTACTATAGATATTGTGAATGCAGTTTAGAATCACGTTGAATTCATTTAGAAAGATAGCTGAAAACGGCGGAATGTAATTAGTCCTAAAATATGGTTTCGGGGAAAATCTTCCGAAGTTTGCCGAAGTTCAACTGCAATACTCGGAAAGTGATGTCAAATAGAGAAGGGCACAGTTAAATCCCGAACAGCGATCGAGCTAGATCAGTCATTCAGCGATTAGGCTGTCTTAATGCCCCATATAGTTCAATGTACATTGAATGAATGAAAGAAATCTTTGAGATTGTTGATCCCGATTGCAAGTCATTCCGGTTCACTGATAAAGACTTCCTCAAACATAAGATACGAAAGTGTTAAAAATAAACATGATCCGTCCCCAGCTATAGGAACGACCCTATAGGGAACTTCCCATTTTATATTTAATAAATATTGTTCCCTTTTACAATTATGCTGACTAAAAGTTATTCGTTTTAAACTTTCCTTGCTTTCAATGTCGCTAACCCTATTTCATCAAGAATCCAATATGGATGCCTCTATCGATTCCAGGACCAACTGCTTCAGAGATTCAAGGACAGACTGACAGATAAATTAGACTATTATTATATAAGGTATAGTAAATAGTTTGAAGTAATATACTTAATAGATTTATAAGTAAAGTGTTAAATTTAGTTTTACTTAATATTCTTAACGTTAAATAACATTTACAGTCCATTATAATCTATCAGAGGACGTTTTGGAATTAATTCATTTATACAAATGGACATAAATCATTAGAAATATAAAAGCCGTATAGTTAATTTAGATATCCAGTAAATAGTTAATATAAATAGTTGGAACTAATTCAGTAATGTGTGTTTATTTGCTGTGGTATTATGTTATTTCCCTCTACAATTATAAAGTCTTACATTTAGAATGAAGTCATCAATTACTGTTTCCGAATAATCTGTAAATTATAAAATAGAATTACGAATTCTAAATTACTTTACTAAAGAATTATATCAATTAAGAAATAAACTTAATTAATTAAAGCTCGTATCCCCTTTTCCGTAGTAATTAATTATGTATCTTACACTATAATAGTAGTCTAAAAAAAACTAGTTCAATTTTAGTTCTAATAAATTTATTACTTTTACACAAACCATGCATTATGGTTTAAAAATCCTTTAGTTTCGCTTACCTTAGTATTATTCATGGGTATTTAAAATTATTACACCATACCTATGGTTTATATATCGATTAGTTTTGTTTACCTTAGTCTAATTCAAGGATATTTAAAATTATTACACCATACCTTATGGTTTAAAAATCGATTAGTTTTGTTTACCTTAGTCTAATTCAAGGATATTTAAAATTATCACACCATACTTTATGGTTTAAAAGTTATTTGGTGTTGTTTACCTCAGTATAATTCATATATATATATATATATATATATATATATATATATATATATATATATATAATATATATATATATATATATATATATATATATATATATATATATATATATAAATAAACTATTACACCATATGTTAGTGTTTAAAAATTGTTTGTTTACCTTAGTCTAATTGAAGGATATTTTAAATTATTACATCTAATGTTAATTTGTCGATTTAAAACAAATCCTACATGTTGCATTATACTACGCAGAATTGCAAGAAAAAGATTGACATTTGGTTTTGCGAAATTGTTAAAAAAAAAATTCGGGATTTATTCCGGCAATTCTTGGTAACAGCAGATCACGCATTGCATAATATCAAACGTTAATTGTTTGTAACAAAACTGGTGTTATTAACAGATGTTTACACCAAGCATTCAGTAAATGTCCTATTAAGAATGTGATTTATATATATACTAATTGATTTGCCTTGAATGAATCACGTAAAATGGACATACAAATAGAGAATGCAAACTGAAAGAGTAGATATTGGAATTAAAGGTAAAAAGAGACAAACTGATGTCGGCACTGTCATACATTATTTGCTGTGTCATAAATATACATTATTCTGTTCTAATTTATAAAGAGTTTACAGGGGATGTAAATTGACATTATTCATCAATTTAGAGCTGTTATTATGAACAGTATGTCGTTGAAAGAAATTTAAATAATAATGTTATTACAGTGTATATTCCAGTATTACTTTTTTTTTCAAATTACGTATTGCATTTAGAGTTTATTTTAGAATCTCAAAGGTCGTTTTTGGATGGACGCTTTTATACAAATAAACATAAGTGATTATACATATAAAGGCACAGTTATTTCTTTCGATGTTCATTCATGAATAGTAGAAGTTAATTCTGTTAGAAGAGTGTATTTTCCAGTATTACTTTTAATTCTATTGGGTTGTTCGGAAAGTCATTTCGTTTTTTTTGGGGAACATGAAAGACAGTTTTCGTATAATGAATAAATATTTTATTAAATTATATATTGGCCATTCTGGTCCAACACCTTTTGCCATCTTTCTGGTAGTAGCATAATTCCACGCTCATAAAATTTTTGGTCTTTGCTGGCAAAAAACTGATCGAGGTGGTTTTTGACCTCCTCATTTGAGGTGCAGGTTTTACCGTCTAAAAATTTTTGGAATGACCGAAACAAATAATAATCCGATGGTGCCTGGTCTGGAGAATTTGGTGGGTGTGGTATTGTATCCCATTTAAGCTGTAAAAGCTTTTGGTGAGTGACCAAACTTGTGTGAGGTTTCGCGTTGTCTTGGTGAAACAGTACACCTTTCCTGTTGATTAGTTCTGACCTTTTCTGTTGAAGTTCATCATTCATTTTGTCCAGCTGATGACAGTAGACTTCCGAATTAATCGTTGTGTTATCCGGTAAAAGCTTAAAAACAACGATTCCTTTAAAATCCCACCAAACAGACAGCATCACCTTTTTTTGGTGAATATCGACTTTGGAAATGGTTTGAGCCGGTCCATCTTTTTTACTCCATGACCTCTTGCGTTTGACGTTGTTGTATATAACCCATTTTTTGTCCCCAGTGATGATGTGCTTCAAAAACGGATCATTTTCGTGACGTTTGAGAAGCGAATCGCAGACGTCAATGCGGCGACACAGATTTCTCTCTGTGAGAATATAGGGAACCCATACATCGAGCTTCGAGGATAATACCAGGCCTTTCAAGTGGTCATAAACTGTTGAATTTGATAAATTTAACCTCAATCTGATCTCACGTGTTGTTATTCGCCGGTTCGCATCAACTAATGCCTTTATCGCGTCTTTATCAGCTTCCACCGGACTTCCCGAACATGGTGCAGCTTCGACATCAAAATTGCCGGATCGAAATTTAGCGAACCAGTTCTGGCACTGGCGTACTGTCAACACACCTTCTCCATACACATCGGTCAATTTTTTTCTGGCTTGAACAGCATTTTTACCCTTTCTTTAGTAAAACAGTAAAATATGTCGAAAATTCTGCTTATCGCTCTCCATATTTAAGAGGGTACCAACCAAAAACTACTGCGTAGAATTAATTGGAATTTTTCACACACAAGCCTTGCTATATGAGCTATCAAAGCATATAAAAATTATACGGCTTAAATGTGAAGTTGGGTGAAAAAAAATACAATTAAATCCTCTGAGGGAAAAAACGAAATTACTTTCCGAACAACCCAATAATTACTCATATAGCATTTACAGTTCATTTCATCATCTTAGGTCATTTTTGGTTGGACGCTTTTATACAAATAAACATAAGTGATTATGCATATAAGGTCACAGTAATCCCTTTGGATGTTCATTCATGAATTGCAGAAGCAAATTCTGTTATTAGAGTGTATTTTCTAGAATTACTTTTTATTCTAATTACGTATATAGCATTTACAGTTCATTTTAGCATCTTACAGATCATTTTGGGATGAAAGCTTTTATAGAAATAAACATAAAGGATTATACGTATAAGTGCACAGTAATAAATACATTTGGATTTTCATTCTTGAATAGTAAAAGCTAATTCTGTTATTAGAGTGTATTTTCTAGTATTACTTTTTATTATAATTACTCATATGGCATTTACAGTTCATTTTATCCTCTTAGAGGTCGTTTTTGGATGGACGCTTTTATATAAATAAACATAAGTGATTATACATATAAGTGCACAGTAATACATTTGGATGTTCATTCATGAATAGAAGCTAATTCTGTTATTAGAGGGATTATTATGTTATTCTATTCTACAAATATTAAGTGATACACATTGAATGAAATCGACAAATCCTAGTTTGGAACAAACTGTAAGTATTAGGCAGATTGATGTTTGCTAAGTTTTTTTTTTATATTTAAGCATTGTAAAATTAAAATAAATAAATAAACTTATGAAAATTAGTAACTTATTTTAATTTTAAACAAAATAATTTTATTTTATAGCACAACAGTAGTCTAAACTTCTACGATATAGTTCTGAGGTTGGATCCTCCGACTGAACAAGTTTGAAACAGCCTTTCATCCCTTCAGTGGGTAGATAAACTGAGGATCACTCATGCTTAGGAACTAAACACTGAGGATTCCGCTTAAGGTTGACAACCTAACCGGAAGATATGCTTCGCACCCCAGGGCACTTGATATCGGAAACGGAGAATGGCGCCCTGCTCCCTGGGAACTGTTCTGCCGAGGAGTTTAGTTTTAGTTTAGTAGTCTAGAATGAATGATAGTTGATATTGGGCTTAGTGGCAGAGTGATATGAAAGAAATGCGCAGTAGAATAAGCAGCATTTAAATTAAACGATCACGGACAATTACACACAACATATTACGAACATTCCAAATACTACACTACAGAATAACAAGGCATGCGCAGTACACCATGCAAGGTGTGGCTCTCCAGTCGAGTTGGGATAATACACTTCACATAAAGGTAGGGTAAATAACAAGGCATTGATACAAAATACAGGTATAACCTAACAGTTGAATGTATATATATATATATATATATATATATATATATATATATATATATATATATATATATATATATATATATATATATATATATATATATATATATATATATATATATATATATATATATATATATATATATATATATATATATATATATATATATATATATTAGAAATATAAGAAAACATACGTAGAAAATTGATGTTGGCATGTTCATATTTCATTTAGCGTGGTATATAATCATAGATCGTTCTGTTTTAATTTAATATAGGGTTGAATAAGATGTAAGTTTGTATTATTCACAAATTTACGTTGTGCGGTGGTGAATAATATAAAGTTTAAAGTATTTTAATAGAGTTATTAGTAAAGTGTGCATATCAGTATTACTTATGCTCACATGTATATCATTTATAGTTCATATCAGCTCTTTGAGAAGGTAATGGGACTGATGCATTTATAATCTAAATATAAGTGATTAACCCCTTCCCTGTTTTGCCCGTACTGCGTACGGGCACATCTTTCGGGCCTTTACTGATTTGCCCGTACGGCGTACGGGCAATCTAATTTCTATTTCGCTTGCACTGTTTCCAATTTTAGTAACAAATTATTCGTATAGATGTCCAGTAAATGATAATTTGCAGTTTATTGTATTTTCTGCTCTGATTGGGTTTTTTCGCATGTTTTGTATCAGAAGACGAATTGTTATCTTTCAGTGTATAGCTTTCTGGTTATATTTTACCAACCGCCTGATAATTTTATTGATGTAAGAGTTGAATAATATATTTTTACTTTTAAATAAGGGATAATTCAGAGCGTATAGAGCTAATTTCTTGTGATTCGAACTGTGACTCGGAATTATCTGTAAATGATAGTAGTGAAAGTGTACTAAATGACCTGGATAGTAGTGATTCTGATAGTAGTACAGATGGAATCAGTCAAAGCAAGACAATTTTTTAATTTTAATTGTGATAATTCTTCGGAACCACCTCCTATATTTGTTTTTACTGTAATTCCAAAAATCTTGGATATCGATGAGACTAAAGGTAAACTTCAGTTCTATGATGCTATCATAGAAAGAAAAAAAGTTCTAATAAATACTTAAAACTATTAGAAGTATTAATTTTAAAAACATATCTTTACTTATAAATGTTAAATGAGAAAAAAAAAATGAAATAAAAAATGTGACATTTTTTGATCGAATTCTGGAAAAAAATGAAACTGTTAAATGGTTAAATATCAAAGAGATTCGTAATTAATTCAGGTATTCAGTTCTGAATAATAGGAGATAATTCCATTACAAGATTGTTTATTTGCAGTAGCATTCTATCGATCTATCAGTGTAAAATTATGAAGTTATAACTTTCCATAAAATAGAGAATTACCTCTTGAGGCCTCTTTAATATACTTTTTACCTCTAATTTACCTCTTTAATATACTTTTAAAGGAGTCTACATACACTAATCCAAAAATTTAATTTTATATTGAAATAACTTCAAAGATAGATCAGAGAAAAGTTGTGACATTTTAAAATTATTAATTACCTAAGTATTATTATGTTATTGCAGTTTAAAATTATAAATTAATACATTTTATATGAAATCGACGATTGTTGTGTGGGTACAAATTCTGTATTATATAATAGATTAAAGTATGCAAAATTATTTAATTATAAATTACAATATAAAAATTTTAAAAAATTGAAGAAAATTCTAAAGTTACATTATTTTTCAATGAATTATTGTTATCTTGAACTATATATATTCTGAAAATTAATTTTTAAAATTTTAATTTTAATAGATTATATCCATACACACTAAAAGCATTTTATAGTTTCAAATCCTTTTAGTCTTGTTTAGTATAGTTATATTTCAGAATATTTAAAATTAATTAAATCCAATTCTAATTTAACTGCAGAAAATTCTTCATATTTATTACATTATACTAGCATAATAATAAAATAAAATGACTGATATTTTATTCTGACTTATTGTTCAGAATACTTCTATGCAGTCTTGGAAACAATAGATAACGAACTGCGCAATATCAGACGTTTGTTGTTTGTAACAAAACTACTGTTATTAGCAGATGCTTAGTCTATGCACTCCGTTGACGTCATATTCAGAGCATGTTTCAGATATTTACCACTAATTGTTTTGCAACTGAATGAATACAGTAAAACGAATACACAAGTGTAGAAGGCAAATTGAATGGGATAAGGGAAATAGTGGAAAAGAGACAAAACTGGTGCTGACATGTTCATATTTCATTTAGCTTGGGATAGCCATAGATCTTTTCTGTTTAAATTTATGAAAGATTGAAGTGGATGTAAATTAGAATTATTTATCACTCTAAGTGCTTTTTTTATGATTAATATTTTGTTTGAAGTAAAGCAATGAATATATTTATTAGCAATGACTTTAAGCATTACTTGTTATTCCGATTACAGAAGTAGAATTTTAAAATCACCTCATTCCGTCAGAGGGATAATAATGAGATAGATCCATTTAAACAAATAATTGTAAGATACTACCTATAAAAAAATCACAGTATTTAATCAGGGTATTCATATATAAATTGTGGGAGTTGATTTAGTTATAAGAGTGTTTATTGGCTGTGAAAATTATGTTAGTTTATCAGTCTAAAAAATAATGCAAACTGAATGTCTGTATTTTAAAAATACAGAAAAATATAAAAAATAATTGATGTTGGCATGTTCATATTTAATTTAGCGTGGTATATAACCATAGATTGTTCTGTTTTAATTTATTGAAGAGTTGAAAAAGATGTAAATTTGTATGATTCTCAAATTTACTTTGGGCGGTGATGAATATTATAAAGTTTAAAGTATTTTAATAGAGTTATTAGTAAAGTGTTGATGTCAGTATTACTTATGATTACATGCAAAGAATTTATAGTTCATACCAGTCTCTTAGAGGAGATAATGGGACTGATGCATTTATAAACTAAATATAAGTGATTAAATATCAAAGATCTTCGTAATTAATCCACGTATTCAGTTCTGAATAATAGGAGATAATTCCATTACTTGATTATTTATTTGCAGTAGCATTATAGCGATATATCAATGCAAAATTATGAAGTTATAACTTTCCATAGAATAGATAATTATCTCTTGGGGCCTCTTTAATATAATTTTTACCTCTAATTTACATCTTTAATATAATTTTAAAGGAGTCTACATACAGTAAATTAATCAAAAAATAAATTTTATCTTGAAAATAAATTCAAAGATAGATCTGAGAAAGGTTTTGACATTTTAAAATTATTACCTAAATATTATTATGTTATTGCAGTTTAAAATTATAATCTAATATATTTTGATTGAAATTGACGATTGCTGTTAGATTACAAATTATATATTATAAAATAGGTTAAAGTATGCAAAATTATTTAATTATAAATAATAAAAAATAAGATAAAATAATTGAAGAAAATTCTCAAGTTAAATTATTTTTGAATGAATTTTTTTATCTTGCACTGTATATATTTTGAAAATTATTATTTTTTAATTTTAATAGTAATAGATTATATCTATAAACATTAAATGTACTTTATAGTTTCAAATAAGTTTAATATTGTTTAGTATAGCTATATTTCAGAATATTTAAAATTAATTAAATCCCATTCTAATTTGAATGTAGAAAATACTTCATATTTATTACATTATACTAGCAGAATAATAAAATAAAATGACTGATATTTCATTCTGAATCATTGTTCAGAATACTTCTATGGAGTTTTGGAAACAATAGATAACGAACTGCGCAATATCAGACGTTTGTTGTTTGTAACAAAACTACTGTTATTAGCAGATGCTTACTCTATGCACTCCGTTGACGTCACATTCAGAACATGTTTCAGATATTTACCACTAATTGTTTTGCAACTGAATGAATACAGTAAAACGAATACACAAGTGTAGAAGGCAAATTGAATGGGATAAGTGAAATAGTGGAAAAGAGACAAAACTGATTCTGACATGTTCATATTTCATTTAGCGTGGGATAGCCATAGATCTTTTCTGTTTAAATTTATGAAAGGTTGAAGTGGGTGTAAATTAGAATTATTTATCACTCTAAGTGCTGTTTTTTATGATTAGTATTTTGTTTGAAGTAAAGCAATAATATTTTTATTAGCAATAATGTTATGTATTACTTGTTAATCCAATTACAGATATAGAAATTTAAGTTAATTGCAGTATGTCAGTCTCTGCAATGAGACAGACGCATTTAAAAAAATAAATATATTAGCTCTGTAATATTGCAACATTTCATTCAGTTATTCTTTTATAAATTGCAGAAGCTGATTCATTTATAAGAGTGTTTATTGGCTCTGGTAATATTATGTTAGTTTAACATGAAGATATTAATTTATACCCATATATTGAAATAATTGACAATAATTATACAGGAACAAACAATTATTTGTAAAATATTCCTAATAACGATTTACAGCAGTGAATCCTTCACTGCTATCAGTTGGTTACAGACATAGAGGAAAATAACTTCCAGTACTATTTTGAACCTACCGTGATTGGAGATTGGAGTTTGTTAGCCATTAGCCGAGTTTGTTAGCCCAATGAGGGAGAAATGAGATTTAGTGTATTTTGATTGTATTTTTATTATTTTATTAACCGTTTAAATAGGATGGCAAAATAAATTTTTACGTTAAATAAATTGATTTTATAAAATATCACTCTAGAATAAATAAAAATATAAACTGAATAACAATCGTCACTTATTTTAGTTTTACATGAATTATTTTGACATTACGATTTAACTCCTTGGGGACAATTCCGTCCCATACCGGCCGAAGCACTTACAGACGGGCCGGAACTAAGAAAAATAGGGGTGAGAGGTATGTTTAGCGGGGGTCTTTTTTCACCTGCCCCGTCTTTTGACCAGTTGACAGTTTGCCTACAGCAAAGCTTGACCACATTTTGAGGTGTCTTCCTTAGCAATAAGTTTTTACTTTCTTTATGTTCTCTAAGATAATTCTAATTTTATTTTATGCTGCTATATATATTTTGAAGTTTAGTTTAAAGGTATTTTATATAAACATAAGCTACTTAAAAATTATAATAGATATATAGTTAAACAGTTTTGTTTTTATTATTGATCCAATGCATAATTTTTCTCTTAAATGAATTTTATTGATAACGTGGGGAAAATAAAAAGCCATAAACTCAATTTGTCATTATTTGGACGAGACAGAGGAAATGAATTATACTGTATGATTAACTTTCTTTTGTTCTTAGAATGTTCACTATTTTATAATGATTATTTTTTCTGGAATTTCTGTGTTGTAGAGCTATTAATTTTTTTATACTAAAAATTATTTTAGTAAGTTTGCAGTTCTTAATTTAAAAATTAGTCTTATTTATTAACTTCTGCAAAAACTTATAAAAAATGAGCTTACATTTTGTATACTTTCGAAATGAGTGTGTATGTTTATATTATTGGGTGAACTCATATACTAAATTTATGTTTAAATCATCTTTGGTAGGTAGACTGGTGTTATAGTATATAGTAGCTCCGAAGACCATGTTCTGGGATGAAGGGAGAGTGGTGGGGAAAAAGGGGCAGTCCATTTTACATTTTCACCTGCTGAAAACTTTAGGACTTATGGGTAGTAAAATTATCTGCTTCCGTCGTCTTTAAAGAGTTAAAACATCATTTAATAAAATTTTAGTTCTGATGGATTATATCCCTTTAAATAAAATAATTATATTATGGTTTCAAATCTAAGTATTCTTTATGTATCAAAATACAAAAATACATAAAAATAAACATATCGAATACTTCTTGTTTACATTCAAGAGCCAAAATATTATGACCACCAGTCAATAACCAGTTGGCCTACCTTTGGCGTGCAACAAAGCTTCAACCCTCTTTGGCATGGATACCACATGTCCTTGGTAGATGGCCGGAGACAGATTGTACGAGATGTTTAAGCAACGGTTACGCAAATCCAAGATATTGCGAATTGGTGGTGTTTGAACTGAGCTGTCGTCCCATGACATCCCAAATGTGTTCTATCGGATTGAGATCCGGTGAGTTAGCTGGCCAGGACATTAACTGGAATTCAGCATCCTGTTTCTGGAAACAAACCAACACAATTTTAGCCTTGTGACCTGTTGGAACATTCTATTTCCAGCTGGAAAAACAGAGGCCTTGAAGGGTGCAACTGGTCCGCAATGATGTTCAGATACCCTGTAGTATTCATGGTCTATTCTACCACTACCATGGGTCAGAGAGATGACCAAGAGTACGTCTCCCAAAGCATAATACCGACACAACCGCACTATGTATGACCTACTGTACATCGAGGAAGCGACTGTTCGCCTGTAAGACGGCTTATCCTGACACAGCCATCGGTGTGATGAATGACAAACCGTGTTTCATCTGACCAAGCAGCTCTCTGCCACTGATCCGTGGACCAGTCGCGGTGTTCTCGGGTCCAGTGTACTCGCATTTCGCGATGACAATTGGTAAGCAAAAGCACACGAGTGTGGCGTTTGCTGTGTAGCCCCATATCCAATAGTGTCCGATGAACAGAGTGCTCCGATGCTATTCTACTGGTTCCTGCATTGTATTGGGTTGTCAGCTGAGCCACTGGCTGGCTCCGGTTTTGCTTCACCATGCGAGGCAGTCTCGGACGACATTTTCCTTTGATAGCATTTGGACGTCCAACACCATGTCGTCTACTGCTGGTTTCATCGTCATTCATCCACTTTGCATAAGTACAAACAACTGTAGATCGAGAACAACCCACGAGTCATGCAGTTTCTACATCTTCCGAGCCTTCGAGTCATTACAATATTTCCTATCAAAATCGCTTAGATCCGCAACTTTTCTCATGAAACACAGAAGTGAAAGAATGATTCTCCAGACTCTCCAGTAACAGTTAAATACCACTTCCTTCTGATCACGTGCCTTCCACGTCATCCAGGCGAGTTCATTGCAAAATGTAGGGGTGGTCATAATGGTTTGGCTTGAGTGTATTACATTACATTTAAACCTTTATCTATTGATGATACTTATAAGTACCAATCACTTTATTCCTTTATCTACTGAAGTTACGCTTAAGCACAACTTTAATAAGTTCTAACAAATTAAATTTCACTCCGAGGAGATTTTTTTTCTTGTATATTTTTTAATTATCAATATAGCAGCTAAAAAATATATTTATGAAAAAATTTTCAGTAGTTCACAATGCAGTAGATAAAGGATTAAGAGAAGAAAATGATTAGTGGCTTTAATTTGTTTTTATCAATGTTTTGAATAATAATTATGTATATTGCTTTACATTCTTGGCAACAGGAAATGGTTCATTGCGCAATATCAGATGGGATTTGTAAGTAAAGAAACAATTATTATTTTCATGTATTTGGGATAAGCACTTAATTTCCTTCATTTTATGAAAGTGTCTCTTAGATTTACTGATAATTATTTAGAATTACATAAGTCCCGTAAATCTAATTTTCAAATAGAGAAAACAGATTGAATGTATAAATATTAAAAGAATAGACGAGAGGCAAAAGTGATATTATCACATTTATATTTCATTTAGAATGACGTAAGTATTTATCGCTTCATTTTAATTGATGAAATGCTGAAGAAAGTAGTTAAAATCATGATTCTATGCGATATTATAATTACTTTAAATTTTGAATTAATGCTATTAATATAGTTATTAATAACGGTTTGATTTCTCCATTACTTAATATTCCGATCACTGAAATAGCATTTTCAGTTCATTTCAGTCTCTCAGAGAATGTAATGGAATAAATGCATTTACACAAATAAACGTAAGTGATAAGATACATGATAGCATAGCAAATTCATTCGAATATTCAGTTAAGAATAGTTGGAGATAATTCAATTATGAGAATGTTTATTTGCAGTAGCATTATTGAGATATATCAGGGTACAAATATGAAGATATAATTTTTAATAAAATAGAGAATTACTATATTGGAACAAATGGAATACTTTTGGAAATAATCGCATACACTCAATTAATCAAACAATAAATTGTAACTTGAAAATATCTTACATCGATTAAGCAAAATATTGAATTATTTGATTCTACTCTATAGTGGTAGTCTAAAGATTAATTATTTAATATTTATTTTTGATATATTATATTCATCGACACAAGGCGAGTTTTTATGGTTTCAATTTTAAGTAGTGTTGATACAATAGCAGTATTCAAGAATAATTAAAATTAATAATACCGAACACTAAATTAATTGCAGGAAATACTTTCTTTTTATTGCACTTTACTTAGCAGAAAGATAATAAATGTCTTACAAGTATATTGTGACATGCTGTATGATACTTTAAAAAAGATTAAAACACAATCACACAACATAAATATAAGAGAAAGGTCTATTGAGAAACTCAAGTAAAATGTACACAAGATATAAATGAGCAAAAACTTACCATTGACGACAATTTATTTTAAGTTTTTTGTTTAAAACTGAAACACCATAGTTTGTGAATCTGCAAGTCTGCATGAAATTTGTTCATGATTATTTTAGTACTGGGGTTTTGAGGTCAGTGAACATGATGATCAAAAACTAATCCAAGAAAATATGGTGAAAGGGTTTAGTTGCGCTTAAGAGGATTGATCACAGTACCGATTCCTTGGCCTCAAAAATATGTGTTTTTCTATCCCTAAACTTCCTTTTCTCTAGATTTTTGTGTCATGATCTCACAAATCTACCGTACCAACCATTTCTTTAATCTTTAAGCTGTTTATTTTTCTGCTCTTTGTCATTTTTACACTAAATGTTAGAGATCTCTGAATTAAGGAGCTTGGCCCGTAGAATCCAGTTGAACCATCATATTGAGGATCTGGAAGGTCTTGAAAAGGATTCTTTATCAATCCTCTCTCTTGCTGACCTGCTAACTGTTGAGGGGACAAAAACTCCTGGCTGTCTTTACTCCCCTTCATGAAGTAGGGGGTGTCAAACCCGACCTGTTTCACCAGGGTTGAAGCTGAAGTTTGTTGGAATCACTTCCTGTCTTATTCTCCAGTTAATCTCTCCGTAATTGCAGCGACGGCTTTTTGATGTGTCTCTTTGATTCAAAGTGATTTTACCCGTTAACATTTGAGTGACTTTTATGAAATACATTTTGATGAATATTTTTAATCTAAGTTACTGTCTTTCATGCAGAGTAAAATCTTCACGAGTTTCCCAGTTAGCGACCAGCTTACATTCTAAATATCACAGGATGTCATTCAGAGGACAAGTGACTTCTGAAATTACACATTTAAACCAGTGAATTTATGTAATGAGTTTTGTTTCAAAAGATCGATTCAGATATACGCTTCATCAACAAAATAGATTTTTAGAATAACAGGATTAGTTCACTGATTCTTCCCATTAATATTGGTGTGATTTTTATGAAATACATTTTGATGAATATTCTTAATCTAAGTTACTGTCTTATGTACAGAGTACCTCTATGAGTTTCTAACTTAGTGACCAGCTTACATTCTAAATATCACAGGTTGTTATTAAGAGGACAAGTGACTTCTGAAATTACACATTTTAACCAGTGAATTTATGCAATGAGATTTGTTTTCAAAAGATCAATTCAGATATATGCTTCACCAGCAAAATACATTTTTAGAATAAGAGGGTTAGTTCACTGACCTGAAAAATTTTTTTTCATACATTTTTATCTTAGACATTTAGAAATAATATTTATTTCAAATCTGAGGATTTTTGTGTTGAATTAGTAATTTCAAAATGTTGAAGGTGCTTTATTTTTTAGTATTTCTTATTCAAATTTTTAGAGATTACCTATTAATGTGTTCGTCATTATACTGAATATTCTTTTAAAACTCTTAAATTATTTCCTCTAGTTACAGAGGATTTAATAGCATAAAACGGAGATACTATTGCTAAAATATTCTATAATTTTAAATAATTGTCTTACATAAAAATCATTTAACGTAAATGAACATCGAAGCCTAGTTCTGTTTTTATATAAATTCTAAGATGAAAAAATAAAATTAAATAGAGGAAAATAGTCCATGTGCTTTACTTTTAGGTATTTCTCATTGAAATTTCCGCTGATACTTTATTACCTTGTTCATTTTTAAACTAGGTATGCTTAAAGAAAACGTAAAGTAACCTCCTCAAATAACGAAGGATTTATTATCTTAAAACTCTGGAAACATTTTCTAAAATATTCTATAATTTTAAATGAATTTTTATCATAAAAAGCATTTAATGTAATTGAAAATAAAAGCCTAGTTCTGTTTTAAATAAATTCTAGGATGAAGAGAAAAAGATAAAAGCAATTGGCTAATATGTTGTGTATTAGAAAGCTTCTGAAAGAATATTGTTGGATAAGTTATTTATTATTAAATATCCTCGTATTTTGTTTGAAAATCTTTTCTTATACATTTTAAGATCTTAAATGTGTTATGTAACAGCATTATATGCTTTCATTAAAACATTATCGTAAAAAATTTAATTTCAACTTCTGATGTTCCGTTTATTAAAAAAGAATAATGATTAATAGATAATGCTATATGGCCGCCTTTTTTAACGACATATCTGTCGAAAAATTAAATTCCTATTCTGATCTTGAAAGACCCAAAAATGTCAATCCAAATGGCATTATAAGATATATAATCAAATACTTGACAATTTGGAGTCTGATTACAGCATTTACATTTCGCTTCGCTCAAAATAAAAACTCTTTAAGATAATAAAAAAGTTCTCCAAACTAGTTTTAATCTCTGTCTAAAGTCTCCAAAAAGTAAGCTAGACATTTATATACATTATTTTTCTACCATTATTCATGGTTTCAGCAGATCTACGAGCTATTTTTAGCTATGTCTAAAGTCTCTAAAAAAGGAAGCTAGACATGTATGAGTGAATCATGGTTCATAACTATTTTGGTGGGTTTTTCTACCATTATTCCTGGTTTTAGCATATCTACGAGCTATTTTAGCTGTGTTTAAAGTCTCTAAAAAGGGAAGCTAGACATGTGAATCATAGTTCATAACTATTATGGTAGCTTTTTCTACCATTGTTTATGCTTTTAGCAGATCTACGAACTATTTTAAGCTATGTCTAAAGTCTCTAAAAAAGGAAGCCAGACATATATGGGTGAATTATGGTTCGTAACTGTTATGGTAGTTTTTGTCTAGCATTTTTTATGGTTTTAGAAGATCTACGAGCTATTTTAAGCTTTGTCTAAAGTCTCTACAGAGGAAAGCTAGACATTTATATGTGAATCATTGTTCATAACTATTATGTTTTTTCCTACCATTATTAATGGTTTTAGCAGATTTACGAGTTATAATTAGCTATGTCTAAAGTATCTAAAAATGAAAGCTAAACATGTTAATCATGGTTATAACTATTATGGTGGTATTTTTACATTATATATGGTTTTAGCAGATCTACGAGCTATTTTAAGCTATGTCTAAAGACTCTAAAAATGGAAATTAGACATGTATGGCCAAATCATGGTTCATAGGTGGTTTTTTTCATTATTCATGGTTTTAGCAGATCTATGAGCTATTTTTAGCTATGTCTAAAGTCTCTAAAAATGGAAGCTAGACATGTATGAGTGAATCATGGTTCATAACTATTATGATGGTTTTTTCTCCATTATTTATGGTTTTAGCATATCTATGAGCTATGTTTAGCTATGTTTAAAGTCTCTAAAATGGAAGCTAGACATGTATCGATGAATCATTGTTCCTAATTATTATGGAAGGTTTTTTTCTACCATTATTAATGATTTTAGCAGATCTATGAGTTATTTTTAGGTATGTCTAGTCTCTAAAAAGGGAAATTATACATTTATGGGTGAATCATTGTTCATAACAATTATGTGGTTTTTTAATCCCTTATTCATGATTTTTGCAGATTTTCGAACTATTTTTATCTACGTCTAAAGTCTCTGAAAAGGGAAATTAGACATGTATGGGTGAATCATGGTTCATAAGTATTATGGTGTGTTTTTTCTACCATTATTCATGGTTTTGGCAGATTTACGAGCTATTTTTAGCTATGACTAAAGTCTCTAAAAATGGAAGCTGGGCATTTATAGGTGAATCATTGTTAATAACTTTTGTGGAGGTTTTTCCAGAATTATTCATAGTTTTAGCAGATAGCATATTGATTAATATTAAATGGCAATTGTTTGGAATTAAAGTATTACTGTTTGCAGATACTTCAGCTATAAACTTATGTTACTGTATATTATGAAAGTGTTTCATTTGCTGACTGCTAATTGTTTATAAATCAATAATTCATATAAAGCATATTTGCAAATAGATAATCCAAACTGAATGTACAGAGTTTGTAAGGAAATAAACAAAAATGAGACGAAGTTGATTTTGACATGATCGTGTTTCATTTAGCATCACGTAATCATAGATTATTCCATTTTATTTGATGTAATGTAGAAAAGCATCTAAAGTGGTATTATTAATACTCCTACGTGCTGTTATTATAATTAGTATAAGGTTTCAAGTGAGTGGTATTAATAAAGGGTTGATTTCAGTGTTGCTTATTATTCTAATTATAGAAATAGAATATTCAACTAATCTGAGTTTCTCTTCAGGGCTTAATGGGGTGAAACAGTTTACACAAATAAACATAAGTGCTTAGTGTATAAGAGCCATTATTTCAGCCTGATATTCAGTTCTGAAAGGCAGGATCTAAATAAACTTTCCAGTGTTTATATGCTGTAGATCTATTATGCGGAGTTATTCTATAAATTTGAAATAGTTTTACGATTTGCATAGATGATACTTACAGTTAAGAAATAAATCAACTCTTGCAAAATGTATTTAATGGGGCTAAAATGTTTTATAAATATATAAAAATAGAAAATTTGAAAGGGGACAAAAAAATTTTAAAATTCAAAAATCAATATTTTTTTTCAAATAAATGTACTTGATAGTTATTTTGTTTTACTATCTTATGCGGGAATCTTCATAAAAATATTTTGAAAACTTAATTTTTTATAAAGGAAAAATACATTCAACACTGTGTTATTCATCTATTAAGGACAGTTTTTCGATGATAGTAATCAAAACATACTTGCTTGCAACTAAAAGCCATATCACAAATCAGCACGGTTTGGTTTGGAGTGCTACGGTCTACTTTTTGCAACACGAGGGATAATGAGCTAGGGACCTACAACTTAAAGCCGATTCCGAAAGGCTATAAACATCTATGACACAGTGGGTATCGAACTTACGAACTCCGGTACCGCAGGTCAGCGCCCTAACCAATCGGCCATCGTTCGGCCCACGTCATCAATTAAATGAAAAACTTGTATTTTACAATTTCTCTCCTCCTTTAAAAGTGAAGAATGTTCGAATTTTTTGTGTGAATACGAAACATTTTGAACCTGTTAAACGACTTTTGCATCAACCAGAACCAAAATCGTCAAACATTTTTTGCTATTAAACGAGAAAACCATGCATTCATCTTCGAGGAAAGGAATTGTAAGATAAATCCTTTTTAAATGCGTATAGGTTGATTTATGATAATACATTTACGCCATTGATACTTAAATTTAGAAGAGCTAGTCAATAATTTAACAATGGTGTATTTCTTGTGTGAATACGAAACATTTTGAACTTGTTAAACGACTTTTGCGTTAACCAGAACCAAAATCGTCAAACATTTTTTGCTATTAAACGAGAAAACCATGCATTCATCTGCGATGAAAGGAGTTGTAAGATAAAACCTTTTTTTAAATGAGTACAGGTTGATTTATGATAATACCTTTATTCCATTGATACTTAAATTTAGAAGAGGTAGTCAAAAATTTAACAATGGTGTATTTCTTGTGTGAATACGAAACATTTTGAACTTGTTAAACGACTTTTGCGTCAACCAGAACCAAAATCGCCAAACATTTTTTGCTATTAAACGAGAAAACCATGCATTCGTCTTCGAAGAAAGAAATTGTAAGATAAATCTTTTTAAAACGAGTACAGGCTGATTTATGATAATACCTTTACGCGATTCATACCTAAATTTAGGAGTGCTAGTTAATAATTTAACAATGTAGCAAGGGTACCTAGAGTGTACCTCTTAACTTATTTTTGTGAATAACGATTTCACAGACATTGTCAGTTCTTATCCTGATTTGAACAAGGGTGCCCAGAGCACATGAGTAACACACATGTTTACCATACAGCTGTATTAATTACTCACGGCAAATTAATATATTTAAATAAAACTTTTAATTACTTCATTTTAATCAGATAATTAAATATACATTTATTATTTTTATTTATAAATTTAAAAACTGTTTAAAGAAGACGATAAATGAATTTAAATATTTTAGATAAAAAAGGAGTTATTTTTAATTAAAGATCTATAAGGATAGTTAGAAATTTAGTACATGTATTTCATATAAACTAAAAATAATAACGACTGAAAAATGTTAATATTTGGATACTGTATGTAAATATATTACCTTCTTTTTCTGAAAAATTTGACTTTTTAACTTATATTTGTCCTAAAAAGCGTTTTAGTATTTCTTAGATTTTCCGTCATTATTACTGTTTATTATATCTATTTGTCAGAATTTAATAAATTGTGTGCTCATGCAATATGCTACATAAAACCCTTTAATAGCATTATTGATAAATATGATGCTTCACATTTTTAAGCTGTTTCAATAATATAAATGCCGAACGATGGCCGAATGGTTAGGGTGCTGGCCTTCGGAACCGGAGTTCGTGGGTTCGAATCCCACTTTGGCATGGATGTTCGTAGCCATTCGGAATCGGCTTTAAGCTGTAGGTCCCGGTCTCATTAGCCCTCGTGTCGCAAAAAGTAGACTGTAGCACTCTAAAACCAAACCAATAATATAAATATAAATTGTCAATAATATTTTGTATTCTGCAACAAAGTTAAGCATAGTACTTTGCAGCAGTATATAGGGAGTAAAATAAGATTAAAACATGAGCGAAAATTTTTAAAGATTATATGTCTACTTAAATAAATGATAATAATTATTTAAAAAAATGGCATTTTATACTGATAGCTCAGTGTATAATTTTGTTTATATAGGATAATAATAAAGTAAAACAATCGTAATCGATATTTAGTACTGAGAGATTATACTCGAGTGTACAAGATAGTATTGTGTGGCTTAAACATCAACTGCAGATGTATCTAGTACAGTACGATATTAATCATCATGATTAATTCTCGCCAAACGTGATCTTGAAAGTTGATTATATAGCTAATTAAGTAATTAATGAAACATAGGTTATTTATGAGAAAAAAAAAGTTAGAAATTGTTCTAACCACGGGGAAGACAAAAAATCGCAAGCCCTTCTCAAGAGTAAATTATTCGTTCTTTTTTTTTAATGTTTTAAATGTATGTTATTACATTTAAATGTTTAAAAAGAATCCTTAATACAAAGTAAATAATATAGAGGTTTTATAAAATTACAAAGTAAAAAATGTTATAAGTATAATGACATTAACTATTTTTTTAAACAAAAATAACTGATTACTCAGTTTTCAATATACAAATACGTAATATTTTAATTACGTTATTTGGTTCATAAAACTAATAAAACTAAAGTTTAATGCCATTAACTATTTTCTTAAACAAAGATAACTGATTACTCAGTTTTCAATATACAAATACGTAATATTTTAATTACGTTATTTGGTTCATAAAACTAATAAAACTAAAGTTTAATGCCATTAACTATTTTTTAAACAAAAATAACTGATTACTCAGTTTGCAATATACAAATACGTAATATTTTAATTACGTTATTTGGTTCATAAAACTAACAAAAACTAAAGTTTAATGTCCATTAACTATTTTTTAAACAAAAATAACTGATTACTCAGTTAGAAATACACAAATACGTAATATTTTAATTACGTTATTTGGTTCATAAAACTAATAAAACTAAAGTTTAATGCCATTAACTATTTTTTAAACAAAAATAACTGATTACTCAGTTTGCAATATACAAATACGTAATATTTTAATTACGTTATTTGGTTCATAAAACTAATAAAACTAAAGTTTAATGCCATTAACCATTTTTTAAACAAAAATAACTGATTACTCAGTTTGCAATATACAAATACGTAATATTTTAATTACGTTATTTGGTTCATAAAACTAATAAAACGAAAGTTTAATGCCATTAACTATTTTTTAAACAAAAATAACTGATTACTCAGTTTGCAATATACAAATACGTAATATTTTAATTACGTTATTTGGTTCATACAACTAATAAAACTAAAGTTTAATGCCGTTAACTATTTTTTTAAACAAAAATAACTGATTACTCAGTTTGCAATATACAAATACGTAATATTTTAATTACGTTATTTGGTTCATAAAACTAACAAAACTAAAGTTTAATGCCATTAACTATTTTCTAAACAAAAATAACTGATTACTCACTTTGCAATATACAAATACGTAATAATTTAATTACATTATTTGCTTCATAAAATTAATAAAACTAAAGTTTAATGCCATTAACTATTTTTTAAACAAAAATAACTGATTACTCAGTTTGCAATATACAAATACGTAATATTTTAATTACATTATTTGGTTCATAAAACTAATAAAACTAAAGTTTAATGCCATTAACTATTTTTTTAAACAAAAAAACTGATTACTCACTTTGCAATATACAAATACGTAATAATTTAATTACGTTATTTGGTTCATAAAACTAATAAAACTAAAGTTTAATGCCATTAACTATTTTTTAAACAAAAATAACTGATTACTCAGTTAGCAATATACAAATACGTAATATTTTAATTACGTTATTTGGTTCATAAAACTAACAAAACTAAAGTTTAATGATATTAACTATTTTTTAAACAAAAATAACTGATTACTCAGTTTGCAATATACAAATACGTAATATTTTAATTACGATATTTGGTTCATAAAACTAATAAAACTAAAGTTTAATGCCATTAACTATTTTTTAAACAAAAATAACTGATTACTCAGTTTGCAATATACAAATACGTAATATTTTAATTACGTTATTTGGTTCATAAAACTAATAAAAACTAAAGTTTAATGTCATTAACTATTTTTTAAACAAAAATAACTGATTACTCAGTTAGAAATACACAAATACGTAATATTTTAATTACGTTATTTGGTTCATAAACCTAATAAAACTAAAGTTTAATGTCATTAACTATTTTATAAACAAAAATAACTGATTACTCAGTTTGCAATATACAAATACGTAATATTTTAATTACGTTATTTGGTTCATAAAACTAATAAATTAAAGTTTAATGTCATTTACTATTTTTTAAACAAAAATAACTGATTACTCAGTTTGCAATATACAATACGTAATATTTTAATTACGTTATTTGGTTCATAAAACAAATAAAACTAAAGTTTAATGCCATTAACTATTTTTAAACAAAAATAACTGATTACTCAGTTTGCAATATACAAATACGTAATATTTTAATTACGTTATTTGGTTCATACAACTAATAAAACTAAAGTTTAATGCCGTTAACTATTTTTTTAAACAAAAATAACTGATTACTCAGTTTGCAATATACAAATACGTAATATTTTAATTACGTTATTTGGTTCATAAAACTAATAAAACTAAAGTTTAATGCCATTAACTATTTTTTAAACAAAATAACTGATTACTCAGTTTGCAATATACAAATACGTAATATTTTAATTACATTATTTGCTTCATAAAACTAATAAAACTAAAGTTTAATGACATTAACTATTTTTTTAAACAAAAATAACTGATTACTCAGTTTGCAATATACAAATACGTAATATTTTAATTACGTTATTTGGTTCATAAAACTAATAAAACTAAAGTTTAATGCCATTAACTATTTTTTAAACAAAAATAACTGATTACTCAGTTTGCAATATACAAATACGTAATATTTTAATTACGTTATTTGGTTCATAAAACTAATAAAACTAAAGTTTAATGCCGTTAACTATTTTTTAAACAAAATAACTGATTACTCAGTTTGCAATATACAAATACGTAATATTTTAATTACGTTATTTGGTTCATACAACTAATAAAACTAAAGTTTAATGCCATTAACTATTTTTTAGACAAAAATAACTGATTACTCAGTTTACAATATACAAATACGTAATATTTTAATTACGTTATTTGGTTCATAAAACTAACAAAACTAAAGTTTAATGCCATTAACTATTTTCTAAACAAAAATAACTGATTACTCACTTTGCAATATACAAATACGTAATATTTTAATTACGTTATTTGGTTCATAAAACTAACAAAACTAAAGTTTAATGCCATTAACTATTTTCTAAACAAAAATAACTGATTACTCACTTTGCAATATACAAATACGTAATAATTTAATTACGTTATTTGGTTCATAAAACTAATAAAACTAAAGTTTAATGCCATTAACTATTTTTTAAACAAAAATAACTGATTACTCAGTTTGCAATATACAAATACGTAATATTTTAATTACGTTATTTGGTTCATAAAACTAATAAAACTAAAGTTTAATGCCGTTAACTATTTTTTTAGACAAAAATAACTGATTACTCAGTTTGCAATATACAAATACGTAATATTTTAATTACGTTATTTGGTTCATAAAACGAATAAAACTAAAGTTTAATGCCATGAACTATTTTTTAAACAAAAATAACTGATTACTCAGTTTACAATATACAAATACGTAATATTTTAATTACGTTATTTGGTTCATAAAACTAATAAAACTAAAGTATAATGACATTAACTATTTTTTTAAACAAAAATAACTGATTACTCAGTTTTCAATATACAAATACGTAATATTTTAATTACGTTATTTGGTTCATAAAACTAATAAAACTAAAGTTTAATGCCATTAACTATTTTTTAAACAAAAATAACTGATTACTCAGTTTGCAATATACAAATACGTAATATTTTAATTACGTTATTTGGTTCATAAAACTAATAAAACTAAAGTTTAATGCCGTTAACTATTTTTTAAACAAAAATAACTGATTACTCAGTTTGCAATATACAAATACGTAATATTTTAATTACGTTATTTGGTTCATACAACTAATAAAACTAAAGTTTAATGCCGTTAACTATTTTTTTAAACAAAAATAACTGATTACTCAGTTTGCAATATACAAATACGTAATATTTTAATTACATTATTTGCTTCATAAAACTAATAAAACTAAAGTTTAATGCCATTAACTATTTTTTAAACAAAAATAACTGATTACTCAGTTTGCAATATACAAATACGTAATATTTTAATTACGTTATTTGGTTCATAAAACTAATAAAACTAAAGTTTAATGCCATTAACTATTTTTTAAACAAAAATAACTGATTACTCAGTTTGCAATGTACAAATACGTAATATTTTAATTACGTTATTTGGTTCATACAACTAATAAAACTAAAGTTTAATGCCGTTAACTATTTTTTTAAACAAAAATAACTGATTACTCAGTTTGCAATATACAAATACGTAATATTTTAATTACGTTATTTGGTTCATAAAACTAATAAAACTAAAGTTTAATGCCATTAACTATTTTTTAAACAAAAATAACTGATTACTCAGTTTGCAATATACAAATACGTAATATTTTAATTACGTTATTTGGTTCATAAAACTAATAAAACTAAAGTTTAATGCCATTAACTATTTTTTAAACAAAAATAACTGATTACTCAGTTTACAATATACAAATACGTAATATTTTAATTACGTTATTTGGTTCATAAAACTAATAAAACTAAAGTTTAATGCCATTAACTATTTTCTAAACAAAAATAACTGATTACTCACTTTGCAATATACAAATACGTAATAATTTAATTACGTTATTTGGTTCATAAAACTAATAAAACTAAAGTTTAATGCCATTAACTATTTTTTAAACAAAAATAACTGATTACTCAGTTAGCAATATACAAATACGTAATATTTTAATTACGTTATTTGGTTCATAAAACTAATAAAACTAAAGTTTAATGCCATTAACTATTTTTTAAACAAAAATAACTGATTACTCAGTTTGCAATATACAAATACGTAATATTTTAATTACGTTATTTGGTTCATAAAAACGAATAAAACTAAAGTTTAATGCCATTAACTATTTTTTAAACAAAAATAACTGATTACTCAGTTTACAATATACAAATACGTAATATTTTAATTACGTTATTTGGTTCATAAAACTAATAAAACTAAAGTTTAATGTCATTAACTATTTTTTTAAACAAAAATAACTGATTACTCAGTTTGCAATATACAAATACGTAATATTTTAATTACGTTATTTGGTTCATAAAACTAATAAAACTAAAGTTTAATGCCATTAACTATTTTTTAAACAAAAATAACTGATTACTCAGTTTACAATATACAAATACGTAATATTTTAATTACGTTATTTGGTTCATAAAACTAATAAA
>CM063511.1:25811340-25928840 GCA_032207245.1 Pardosa pseudoannulata
CGTAGCTTATAAATAAGTAAGTATCTGGCGAGGCCATTTATTTCCTCTGATTGCCAAAGAGAGAGGGGAAATACTCGCTCTATAGCTTTGATTATCTGGTCTAATTCTTTAGGGACTTTGAGGTTAAAGAGTTACAAACTTCAACCGCATGTTACTTTCCTCTGCGGTGGAAATCTCTCGTTGATTTATTAATTATAAATTTATTGTATAGATAACTTTTACTTGTGAACTTGTTCTTCGAAGTAATTACTAGAAAAGAATAATAAATCTAAAAGAAATGTGCCAAATTATCTTTTACTTTTCTATTTTGCTTTTAATATTTTATTTTTAATACTATAATAATGGAAATGGTTAATATATAAGTATTCTTTTATGTTACTGAATTATTTAACAAAAAAAAATTCTGTTTATGACTTCATAAATAAACTCATACATAATTTATAAGGCACAGTAAATGTTTGGAACAGAATGCACAGTATCTGAAATAAATGTATTATATTCCATTCATTTTCTATTTCATTCTGTTTTATTTAAAGAAATATATTCTCTATATTTGTTTCACTAAAATATATATATATTTGAGAGTATTATATGCAGGTTTTTGATGTTTGGTAATGATTTGATTTTTGAAATTTAATTCTTTAGCTTCAAAATTCAAACTCACTATAAAATGTTTATTTTAATAAAGCAGACAAGATTAAAAAAAGGATAAATTAATTATAATTCTATATTTTATCTAATAAATTATCTAATTATTAATATTTATCTATTAAATATCTAATTAGAATAAAAGTAATTCTAGAAGAAGATTCAAATAGATGACTATGATATGATGATTACCATATAATACAATTTTAAATAATATTTTTAAACTTTCCCATTTTTTATCAATAAGTATAATTTTCATTGATTTAATTTGTATCAATGTCATATCCATTAAACAAATTATCGGTGTCAGAAATTGTCCCAAATTATTATATTGCTCGACACCAAGATATATAAAGCTTGATGTTGCAGTATTTATTACTCATATATTTTGCCTTTTATAACATGATCTGCTTGTTCTTTAACTGCATCATAAATTTTCATCTATTCACATTAGCTGATCTTTAGTTTCTGATTCAAATTACTTTGGTTTTGGTCCACAATATGCCAAATTATTGCTTTAAGAATTTTCGAAATTAATTTTTAACTCTGTATATTTACAAAATAATTCCGGCCAAGAAAAATATTTTAGTTTAATCTACTCATACCATATGAATGTAAAACATCTGAAAAATCAAAAAGGACTAAAATGACGTTATTTGAGTCCACAAGCAATGTTAAACGTTACAACATAGGTTTATATATAGTGCAATTTGATTTCCCAAATAGATAGCTTGTAAGTATTTAATTTAAATCCATTCATTAAGCTTTAAATCATGTTATGTAATTTTACATACTTCCAAAGCATTTTTACCTTTCTAAATTATGATTGATTCATACCTTTATCATTACTTTCTAGGAACATTTTATAAAATTCTTTTACAAGTGTCACCAGCTAGTAAAAATGAATTGATACGAAATCTCACTAAATACCTCCCCAATAGTTAAAGGTGAAGTTATATGATGGGTTACTGAAAATGGATCTCCCAATTTCAAAATGTTATTTTCCATAAATAAATTGCACATAATGATACGTTAAAATGGAAGAGTGTGGAAGAATTAGAATTTCTCTTTATAAGCGCTTTGATATACTTTAGTTCAGTAATATGATTAATTACAATTAAATTCGTTTACAAGAGTCACCAGCTAGTAAAAATTAATTGGTATGAAATCTCACTATATACCTCCACAATAGTTAAAGGGGAAGTAATATGATGGATTATTGAAAATGGATCTCCCATTTTCAAAATGCTTTTTTTCATAAACAAATTACACAGAATGATACGTTAAAAAGAAAAAGTGCAGAAATATTTCTCTTTGCCAGCGCTTTGATATTCTTAACTTCAGGAATATGATTAATGACAGGAGAGTATTAAATGCTCTCCAAATTCATTGTAAATTAGAACTGGTAATGAATTATACTAATTATAATTTATAAAGAATTGGTAATGAATATTGGTAATGAATTACTGAGGACCAAGCATACTTGGGAACTAAACACTGGGAGTTCCTCTTAAGGTTGGCCACCTAACCAGAACGTCTGCTTCGCCCCCCAAAGTCCTTGGTCTTGGAGATTGACACAATAGGCCCTGACCCCCGAGATGCTATTGTGCCGTTTTTTAATGAATTATACAATAGCGAAAATCTCTTTTTTAAGTTCTATATCTCCAGACACCTACCCGAGATCGGGTGTAGGATGTTTGCTTGCTAGTTCCAAGCTGACTGCTGGGAGCATTTGGACTTTATATTGAACAAAAAACACTTTAAGTAAGACAAATTAAGGTAATGAGGGAGGGAGGAATAATCCACATGTGTCCTTCCCTGGTTGAACAACTGGTTGGCCAGTTTGACAGGGGTGAGGGAAAACATAACTTATTAAAATTTTTAAGTGGAAGGTAAAAACATAGTAGATAAAATGCGTAATGGGTATTTATATATGGGTATTTATTTGCTTCTTAGTAAATATGAATGGGATTGTACAATAGTGGATAATTATGTTATTTACAGAATATAGAACCCTGAAAACACATTATAGTTAAAAAAATTTTTGGAGAAAAATAATAAATAAATAATAAAAAATAAAAATAAAAAATACAAGTATAATAATTAAAATCATTAATAAAAATAAAAACTAAAAGTATAATAAATAAAATTAAAAATAAAAATAATAATAAAATAAAGGAGTATATATGTATAAGTGTTCTGCCAATAATATTGTTCTAAATGTATCGTATACCAATCTAAAGTTTCATAAAAGTAAAAAAAAAAAACAGTTTAACTATACATAATTAAATGGCGTCCATTAGTTTTTATGTTCATATAACATAAAATAGTGTACTTAAATAATTTGTGGGAAACATTTAGACAACTGAAAACAGTACTTGATAAATATACTTTTTAAGAAATACGTATAATGCAGGAAATTATATTTTAATAAATTAATCGAAAAAAATATAATTATTACATCACTACGTCTTCTTAAAAGTCACTTCTCATAAATAACTTAAAATATTTTTTTGTTTGAAATATAGTTATATTACAGTACAATATGATAAAATTATTAACTAACACAGTTAATACTACACCTAAATTGGTAAAATTTCAAAATCTCAATTTAAAAAAAACTACAATTTTTATCAAAATTTCAAAGTTAAAGATGGACTTAATAATACATAATAATATCTTAACCTCAACGTAATAAAGTTTTGCGCATCATAAGTGTTGCCAGAAATGTAATGAAAGAAATAATTCCTTCTCAGAAAAAAAAGAATTTGTATTCTTCTTCCTGATAAAGGATGCAAATTGGAAAAGAACTAGTGCCAAGTGATATAAATAAGTAAACACAGTGATCTCTTTTTAGACAAGGCTAGAAGAAAAATAAATAACCCCTGTCCTTACGGCTTTGATTATCTAAGCCTTCGTTTTTCGGAACAATATGGGATAATTATTTACCACAGGTTTTCTTTTGGAAAATAATTTCAATCACATCTTGCCACTTTAAGTTTTGGATATAATAAATTCAAAGCAACTTGCGTTTGGTGAATTCTAATTGTGTACTTGAAAATAACTTTATATATTTTGTCATATATCGGTAAGTTTCTATTTCTTTTTTTATTTTCTAAGGCTACAAATAAATTTGTAGCTATACAAAGAAAAAATACTTGTTCAAAAGTTTGTGAAGTAGATGGTAATATTGAGTATGTAAATTTATCAGATGCTGTCATTAAACTTGGTATGATTTAATAATGAAAAACTGTGCATGAAATAACCATTTAATTTTTATTTAAAAAACTTGTTTCATTTTACAATTCTTACATATTCTTAATTAAAATCCACTTTTTACATAGTGTTAAATAATATCAGAAACAGTAAAATTAAGAAAAAATCAAAGCAAAACATTAATAAGGTATACAGATAATAGTCTTCAAGCTAGTGGTACTTTTCAAAACAAAGTGCAAAGGAATTCTTAATTGTTTACACCGCCAAGTAGTCTCACTTTTAATTTGATTCTTGTAACACACACGGCATTTCTTAGTAGGTTTTCTTTTATTCTGACTCATTAATTTGGCAATGACTTGTACCAAGTAAACAATATGCAATAGTGACTTGTGATTTTCACAAGTGATAAAAGTGTTGCCAAATTCAGTACACTAGAAATTTTAAGCTAAATTAATTATCATATTTAACAGTAACTTTAATCGCATGACGAGTGTAGCTCGTCATTGTGCGGTATGGAATGAAAAACTAATGACGAGCTAGACTCGTCATTTTACCGGAAGGGGTTAAAATTTACTTGAATTTATGAATTATTAACCGTAATACTATATATTAATCCCTAGCATATCATAATTACTACTTAATATTCCATCTGTAAAATATAAATTTATATATATATAATATAAATATATATATATATATATATATATATATATGTAATATAATCAAAATTTTTTCACTATAATTTTTTTCCTTAAAAAATCTCTAGTATTCTAATTCTTAAAATCATTTCTCCCAGCCTCTAAATGTCTTAATCAATGGAGTGTCCTCGACTTAAAACTCTTTCGATACAATTTAGAGCTTTCTGTCCTATAGATGTAAATTTACTGTCTATTTAACACGTTTCAGCTTTCCGATAAACATTTTATCTTCGAAATCTCAGGATAAAAACTTTAAAGATTGTAAGTCACTCCCTTGATTAAAATTTAGAGGCTCGGAAAATTATAAAGAATTAGAATGGGAGAGAGGAGTTTTTAAGGAAATATTAAGTAAAATAATTTTAATATATAACATATATATGTATATAAATTATATAAACAATGTGTTGTAATAGATAATGATTATATAAAAGAATGTTAAAAAATAATTTTTGTTAACTACATCTATATTAAACATAATTGTTTATGTCATGTAACTATCTTTTCTGTAGCCATATACATATATTGGTATAGCGAGAGATATATATATATTATATATTCATATTTATTTATAAGTATATAAAGAAAAAAAATACACGTAAATAATTCTTAATACACTTGCCCGAAAAAAAAAAAATCTTTGCAATGTAAAAAGTTAACGATAATGTATTTATATCGTTCAGAGTGTGTCCGGACATAGCTATATCTATTGCTTATACAAACACTCAAGACAATTTTTTACATTTAATTTCAATGCTCTCTATTCTAAATAAAACAGCTTTACAAACAGATAGATTCATGTCTTATTGTTAGATGTTTTGTCTATTCTGCAGTTAATACTCGATAAGTATATTTACTTGTAAGTGCTGCGCATAGAAGATATATTACGGACTAAAATGCTAAAAATTAAAAATTTAAAATAAATAATTAAAAAATAAATAAAAATAAAATAAATTATGGTTTTACTTTAAATGTATAGCAGGGGGAAAAGCTAATTGTATATATAATTATATACATTCCATTTAATGCTGGATACAAGAATGAGAAAACAACTCTAGTAATAAAGATAAGGAGATAACAGACTAATTATAAATAATAAAAATTAACAGTTAAAAATTAATACTAAATGAAATAGCATATAAAGTTTTTCCAATATACTAATGCATAATATAATTATAATAATCAGAGTTTTAACTTAGATTATTATTAAATATATGTTACCAATTTATGAAGCGTAGCGTTCGTGGATTGAGTAGACTTTTAAGACAGCAAAAATAAGAGCACTTTATTCGTAATGTAGGGAAAACACGAAAACAGGTAGCCAACAGTGAGAACTGCTAGCACAATAAATTTAGTAAACATGTACGTCTTTACCTCAACAAATTTCTCAGCTAACTGAACCTCGATCAGGATCTATTTATATTAGAAACTGGAATATTCTAGAAAGTACCAGCACAAACGAAGAAGTCACTAAGTCGCCAAATTATAATGCCAAAGCGCCAAAAACATAGTCACCAAAAACATCGTCTACGAGCCAATATCTAGAAATACATGTTTACCCATTATAATAAACAGTATACGGCAAAATACATGCCAACTTAAATTCTTAACAATACCGTAAATGTGCCTTAATACATAGCATGATTAAAATTATACATAACAATACTTTAATAGACACTTTGCAATTAACTTAAAAATTATATGGTGATTTTACGCATTACACATCTCAGTTTAAGACAATTCTGTTAGTCAAACGGAATGGAAGTTTATTATTGTAAATTGCTGTTGTAATGTTGTAAATATTTTGGCTCTTGTTGAATGGGAAGCATTATAGTAGTTCATATTCGACAATTGATTATTTCAGTATCCAAACTGTTATAAACATTACTAAAACTATAAATTTGTAAATAAAAATATAAATTGCAAATATTATCATTATCAAAGTACTGTCACAAATGGTACAATTGATTTATTCTTTACTGTTACAGATTGGATTGTTCAGAGGACGAAAATGATTTTGATGCCCTCCGAATGATGACGCAAGAGGATGATGAAGGACCCGAAATATCTGAAACGGAATGTGACAGAGAGCTCAAAATGTACTCAAAAGCGAAAGGTAACCATGAGAAATGTTCATAACTTTCAATGAAATGTAATGTTTTCGGTGCTTAGCTCATAATCGGTATAATCCATAATTTATAGTAAAATAAAGACATTCAAATTCCACAAAGTACAAGTTATATTCTTTGTGATCTTGATATTTTAGTATAATTCGTAAACACACTGAAACTCATAGCACGTATATATATATATATATATATATATATATATATATATATATATATATAAATATGTGTGTGTGTGTGTTTTGTATTTGTGTGTGTTGTAAGTAAGTAAGTAAAACCAAGGCGATTTAAAGTCACATGGAATTATAGTATTATTTTTACTTGCCTGCTCTACAGGGCAAGGAGAAAGCTATGCAAATAGACTTATAATGAATACATCAGTCGCGGCTCCACTGAAAGATAACACACAATTCTGAGAATAACTTAAATCTATATTGAGGGGCAGCTGATAAGACATCTTCAACAGCCAATGGCAGACAAGAGAATGTACTGGAAAACCCGTGCTGAAACAGGGTGAACCCCAGAGCGAGATGGAGACTGAATGTTTCCTAGAGAAAGTAGCTTAGTTGATGTTATAACAGGAAAAATTGATTAGATCGGATAAAACTGAGCCATTTAGACTATGAAAAGGTGGTGAATGGACAAGAAATTTACATCTTATTATAGGAAGCTTTATAGGTTGGAAGAATTTCAAATCGGACGCTCTTTTAATTACGATATTCTTTGGCTGAAAATAGATTTTTATATTAGAATGGAGAGAGAAGTTTTTAAAGAGATAGTTTAAGTATAATAAATTTTGATATATATATATATATGTCATTTTATAAGAATGGTTAAGAATTAACCGATTATAATTAAAAAAGTTAGAACTCATTAGCGACAACGTAATAGGAGGAAAACACACCCTAGCGTAAGTATATATAGAATTAAAGACCTGACACGGAAGCAGACATCGGAATTTTTCTTAGGTAGCAACGCCAAAAAAGACAGTTCTGAGCGAGAACTCGAGCTGATAACATCTTCCGCGCTTGTCGGGCAAAGTATGAGAGCACAGGAATACTAAATGGCATAGCTATGGACAGAACGATTACAGTAAAAGGGTTTTATATATGAAATGCAATGTATCTTACATGCCTTAATTACTCGTCCATGTCAAGTATGTGCGTGTGTGCGCATGGCAAGCTCATAGCCTGCTGTGGAAAATAAAAAAAGACATCCTATAAGGCTTTAAAGTTCTTTTCAAATGCCATATTCTAAATTAGTCACTTTCTTTCCAACAAGACGCTAAATAAGCAGCAGGTTACTAATATTAAAGATGTTTCCTACTTTCTCCTGAAATTTTTAGCAAGTTTTCTTTTTAAATAGAGTTGTTCTAGCTACATATACTTCTGCTTCCCAAGTAGTTTGCTATATTTTCATTAATAATTGCTTTATTTTCTAAATTTTAAAACTCCTAAACGTACATACCATATAGATAGATAGAGAGATAGATAGATAAATATATAGATAGGATAAAAATATATAATGTATGCGTGTGTGTATTTGTGTACATATGTGTACATTTATCTATGTATACAAATACACATTCACAAACACAGAGTGAACCAAAAATATCCTAAATTCTTCTCTTCTTCATATGAAAAACATATCGAATTTATGACAATCAAACCTGCTACTTCATAAAAAAAATTTCAATCATCAAACAAACTTTTTGTATTTGGAATTTATCTTTGGCATTGCTGACTAACCGAGATTTGCTCCTTCGCTAATCTGATAAACTGAAGTAGAGACATCTTGGCAACATCTAGATGACCCATATAAGTCACTTAGATTCAAGTAATGGACATTGCAAACAGATTCCATTTTACATGGATATTTATAGCTGTAACATATTTTTATTTCATGTTTTATCAAGACGTACTCTAGTTTTCGGTTTTTCTCGATTAGTAAAATGATCATTTAAGCCTTTAAGATATTTATTTTCTGTAAGAAAAAAGGCAATTTTGAACATTTCATTAGCTTAGTTTTTACCATTTTCGTCATTTGAAGCCATTTTATTATCACTACTATTTGTAGTTAATTAAAAGTTTAAGATATATTTACTGCAATTTTTGTAGACTAGCTTTTTCTGTAGTAATACATAAATTATTGTGGTGATCAAAATTTTTAGTTGAAACCCTGTATTTTAAAGCATTTATATAATTTATTTTCAATATTCATTTACTATACGCATGCATTATTGGATTAATATAGTATTACAGAGCTGTAAAATTTTTGTTTCTAAGGGAGTGACAAGGGGTGTGTGCTTTGATGGCCATTCAGTGAGATAGATCAAGATACTATTTTAAGAAAGAAGGATAATTATTGCCACTATATTTGTTTAATAAGTTTCCACTTTGTTATATTTATTCTTCGATCTCCTTGAAAATTTAAGAATATGAGAAAATTCTCAAAATTTATCTCTGACAGTATGCATTCGATTTTTTTTTCAGATTTGTATGAATTGGCTGATAGTGCCTAAAAGTTTCAAATGATCGTATCTCTTGCCTGACAGCGTGAACTGTGGTCCTAGTGGTCAGTTCAGAGTAGAGGTGAAAAAAGGGAAAAAAAGCACAACAAGCAGGGGTTTGCCTTTGAACGTGCATTTAAAAACCATTAAGAATTTTTAGGAGCCAAAATGAGGCATTTGGCTATAAAATGAATCTGGTACTTTCAACACATTATATGCGGAACGTGTACTAGTATGTTTTCTTAAAACTGATACTTGATCGCGGGATACGTATTAGTACGGGTTAGTTTAAAAACATGGTTTCTTTGTGGGTACAAAAATAACGGCATATACAGGAAAATGAAGCCAAAAGTTCTTGTATACTACATAATTCTGGAAAATTTTTAAACAAATAAAAACTAGTTTTTACATTATTAGATTTACGAATGCTCTTTTTAATTTTTATAATGTAAAAATGTTTAAATATAACATATTTCGAAAAAATTAAAACTATATATTGCTATGTCCATTTGATTTTTCATATTTACGATACTAGTATAAATTTATTCACTAAAAATATATTTTTTGTTTACAAAAATCTTATTTTGTTGTTTATATATTTCTATTTATACATTTCTTTGTATATTTCAATACAAAATACAAAAAGTTGGTTAAAAAAATAAATAATTTTCTATCTATAAAGATTTAATAGAATCACTAAATTTACTCGCAAAATGCCTACTTCCAGTACAATTCCGAAGCGAAATGTACCTGCACATAATGTGTTAATATCGTATTACTGTATGTTTTTGGACATTATAAAATTTGAAATTTGAAAGTTTAGCAGTTATAGCAGAGAATATTTCTTAAAATTTTCACTGCATTATTATTTTTATTTAATTTTAAACAAAGTTTCTTGTTTAATTTAAAATTTTAATTAAATTTTCCTTCTTATTTAAAAAAATATTTGTACACATTCTGGTCTTATTTCATTCATTGGTTGAAATTAATAAGTCTCTGATGTACTTATTAAATGTTAAATTATATTTGTAACTTTTTAATGAAAATCGGTTCACGCGAACATATTAAATATATATGCAAACACATGCACTATGTTTTCACCCTAGACTAAATTTCTGGAAATGTTGATAAGTAGATATTCAAATGGTGTGGATAAAATGAACTGAATACTTTATTGAGTTTATTTTATTCACACCATACGAATTACGTATTTAGATAATTTAGCCGGTTTTGGTGAGAAAGTAGCTGCGCTAAAAGGACCTGAGGGAACACAGGATAATTTGTTCTGAAACGAGTTTTTGTCCTCCTTGCTTCTCTAGTAACGTAGATTGAATGAAAGCAAAGGGTTTTCAGTGTACCTTTTGATAAGAAAAATAGGAAATGAAAATGCTGTATTATGCCCATCAAATGATAAGTTACGATAATATACATAAGTGTATTGAGATTTTAACAAAAATAAATAACTTAATAACAACTATATTATTAAATAAATTCTTGGCGATGGTATACATAAAATACAAACCATTGTCGAAGTATCATTTTTTCTGTTCTAATTCCGCTCCTGTAAAATAAATATGAAAAATCCATTCCAGAAATGGAATTTTTTTTCTCTTTAATGTTTGTCATTATTACCATAAAAATATTAGAAATAGATTGATTTTGAGGAAAACAAACTTTTAAACAAAATACGACTGCTGAGTTTCTACTCTTCTCTTATAATTATGAAAAAAAAAGGTTTAATTTAGAGTAAATGTAATTCATTCATCATCTATGCCAAGTACACTTAATGTACTGGATTTTTCTCTTAACTTGTTATTATTGAACTTATTATATATTTTTTGTGTTCCTTTCACCGAACTCGTGAACCTTATTTTTGCTAAACCTAAATTTATTTAATGTTAGTATCCCAGTCCTCATTATCGTGTTGCTATATTTGTTAATTCTCATGACCATGTCATACAGTAGTACTGGCTTAAGAGGGCTTGGCCCAGGAGAGCCAGTAAATGAAGCTCCAGTGCGATGTCCAGTGCGATAAACAAAATAACTACTATTTTTAATGTATTCACATATATGGAAATTGATAGTGGATTACAGTAATTTTTGCGAATACTTGTAAAGTGATTTACACTGTTGACCGAGGTAGAAGGACGATGTCAGTGAACCCCCCCCCTCTTCGACCCCATTGGACAGGAGAAGTGCCTGACGCTGGTCAGTCGTCTTTGGACTTGCCAACAAGAGTTTTTTCGACACTCCACTCGGCAAATTGAAACCCCCTTCAGAGAAGAATAGGAAGCGAACGGAAAACTTGAGCAGAGGTAGAAAAATTTCAATTCTTGCATCAGAAAAGAGCTTCATCAGCGTTATTTGCTTTGATAAGTGAATCATTTTCTTCATCTCCACGAATAGCAAGTGGTAAATGTCTTGGAGTTATTCTCGTTACTCTCGGATCTTTGCTAGCTTTTCCAGCCAATTCTAATATCTCAGCAGTTCAATACTCCAAAATTGCAGTACTGTAAACTGTGAGGCTGTAGCACCAACATTTTCCCCTATTCCATCGACTTCATATTAAGATTGCAAAGATTTTATGTGCTTCACCAGATTGTGAATAAATAAAGATATAAATAAAATGTCTGCAAAACGGTAAGTCTCATTTGTATCTGGTGTCTTAACTCTTTGATTTATATCAACATGGCCCGATATAAGTCATTGGTACATAATAATACTACAGCCAAATACATCAAATGACATACTTTTCTGGATAAATATAATAAACTAATTCAACAATATTATTATCTATATCAACTGTCATGCATTCCGTGTTCCTCAGATTCATATCCCTTCATGTCCTCCACATCTTTCCTTTGAATTTGACAAATCCTTTACAGCAGTGTTTCTCAACCTTTTAGTATTCACGGCCCAATTTTCAATCATAATTTTCATCGCGCCCCCCTCCCACCGCGTACAATAAAATGTATACAATAATAATGTATTTTGAGCATTATGGCGCTAAACCTGCACTACAACCTTAATTTTAAACTTTGCAAATTACCAAGAATACGGAAATTTATTGACATTTTGCAACACTGATACTCAGCATTGAAAAAACAATAATCCTATGCCTTTTTATTGCTCTTGCGTCCCGCCATGTCGGGCATTCTCACGGTTTCGCGAGAAGTTTCGATTTGTCTGGAATTTGTCTGGTCAGCTTAAAAGTTAAGTTAGGAGCGTGCGCAGATGTGAACAAATGTTTTCTCATAGGGAGAAGGAGAAAGTTCTATGACGCCAATTTCAATTCCAGACAATCTCATTCGAGTCGATCCTTCTTATCGCTATTGAATCTATTCTTAATGTGTATGTTATATATATTTTCGTGTAATTGCAATTCACGGTATTAAATATTCACGGCAGCAGACTTATGCAGAATCATGGATAAATTTTTAAGCGGGCGTAAGCGAGCATTAGACGATAGACAAGCATCAACAAGTACACAGACGAGCGTGGTTCCGAAAATAAAATCAAGAAAATATTCTCAAGAATACTTAAATTTTGGGTTCACTAGTACTGAAGTAAATGAAGAAGAAAGGCCCCTGTGTATCATTTGCTCAAAAATGTTGGCGGCAGACAGCATGAAACCTAATAAACTTAAACGACATTTGGAAACGCTTCATAGTGAGTACGTAAACAAACCCAGAGAATTCTTCGAATTAAAATTAAAATCATATGAAAAGCAAAAATCATTGTTTAAAAAAACTTTGTCTGTGAATGAAAAAGCTTTAATTGCCTCTTACAAACTTTCATATAAAATAGCCAGATGTAAAAAGCCTCACACCATTGGTGAAGAGCTTATTTTGCCAGCCGCAATTGAGATTGTAGAAATTATGTTTGGAGATAATTTTGCAAAACAATTGCAGTCTATACCTGTTTCAAATGATACTGTTGCCCGTCGAATTGCTGATATAGCTGAAGATGTAGAGTGTCAGCTTTTGTCGAAGTTGCGTGACAAATTGTTTTCAATACAACTCGATGAGGCAACAGATAGTAATAAAGATGCTCATTTCATTGCCTATGTTAGATTTTGTGATGATTTGTCAGTAGTAGAAGAATTACTTTTCTGCAAACCAATAGAACTCAAAGCAACAGCACTCGCATTATTTGCTATCTTAAATGATTTTATGAACGAGGCAAACATAGAATGGAAAAATTGCGTCGGAATATGCACCGATGGTGCTCGTTCTATGTCCGGAAGATTCCAAAGTATTCAAGCACTTGTGAAACAAAAATCGCCACAGTGCGTCTGGACACATTGCATGATCCACAGAGAAGCTTTGGCTTCCAAAGAAATGAGTCCTGGTTTGAATATTGTGTTAACTACGGTTGTAACCGTAGTAAATTATATAAAAATGAGACCCCTGAAATCAAGAATCTTTTCCGCACTTTGTAAAGACATGGGTGCAGTACATTCAGCGTTACTATTTTATTGCGAGGCAAGATGGTTATCACGAGGGAAATTTTTGCAACGTGTTTATGAATTAAAAGAAGAAATCGCCGTTTTCCTAGAAGAGGAAAACAGACCGGAAGCTGAGAATTTTCGCGATAGTTTATTTGTGATGAAATTGAGCTACATGGTCGACATATTCGAGAAATTAAATAACTTGAATCTTCATCTGCAAGGAGCAAATACACATATATTGGATACGAGTGATAAAGTTAATGCTTTTTGTAGGAAATTGGAATTGTGGAGCAGAAATTTAAAGCAAGAAAACTTAACAATGTTTGCAAATTTGAATGATTGTATTAAAACTTACAAGGCTGAAGAACAACATGTAAAAGTTGTTTTTGCAACCATTGAAAATCATTTAGCAATGCTAGCAAAGAATTTTAAAAAGTACTTTCTTGCTGACGACAAACTGATATCAAGTTACAAGTGGGTGAGGGATCCATTTCAAAATACTCCCGAAGGACTCTCAATTGAAGAGGAAGAAACCTTCATAGACTTCACGGCAAGCGGCGAAACCAAAAGACAATTTAGTAATAAATCACTCTTTGAATTTTGGGCAGGAGTGGATGATGAGTTTTCTGCACTAAAAACAAGGGCATTTCGCATTCTACTACCATTTTCAACATCTTACCTTTGTGAAACTGGATTTTCTGCGGTGGCTTCTTTGAAGACAAAATATAGATCTCAGCTAAATATAGAAAAAGAACTGAGAGTGTCTATTTCTAATATTAAACCCTCCTTCGAAAAACTTTGCTCTGAAAGACAGGCCCAAGGAAGTCACTAATAATTATTAAATTTGTTTTTAATTTAGTAAGTTGTTTTAATTTAATAAGTTAATTATTAAATATGTCGAAATGTATTTTGTTTTGTATGTGTGTGTGTGTTCTTTCCTTTCAGTCACTTAATCAATTTTTTTAAATAACATTTTCTCTTGGATATGCTCGCGCCCCCCCATTAGTGTGCTCGCGCCCCCCTAGGGGGGCGCGCCCCACAGGTTGAGAATCACTGCTTTACAGTGCCCTAGAAATAAAAAAAAATAAAAAAAATAAAAATAAAGGCACCAAACTGCAAATTTTTAGCCGCAAACTTTCTTCCTCTATTGGGAGTATGGCAAATTATTATACATTGAACAAACCGATTTTGAGCTTCACCAAATTGAAATACTGTTTATCCTGTTGTCGAAACTGAGTTCGGGCATTTAGAAATTAGCAAATTTGCGTTGCCGGAATTAAGCTCGGATGTCACAGGCAAGGGGTTAAATGTGGTAACTTTGGAGACTTTGAGGCAGTGACGGATTAAACAAGATAGAGGACCTTAGGCAATCAAAATCTTGGGGCTCTGTTACCAAATAGTTTTACAAATATAAATAGGTCCTAAGTAGTTTCCAAGATGTCTAAATGAAGCCTTGAATTTAAGCCAAACACACAAAGGCTAAATAACGTACTCAGCTACCTTGTAAATGTTTTACTTTTCATTAAAATGCAATCTACATTTGATTACAACTCATGAAGTACACGAATAATTCCAAACTCAATTTAAAAACATTTTTTGAAAACACATTTGTCTTATATTATTTTGAATAGGATTAAATCAGAATATGCGCACACTCCCGAATTTCTCTTATTGTATTATTGTATTAGTTACCAGCTATTACGAGTAAAACATGCGGGGTTTAAACATCAAAACAAAGCATCACATAAAATTTATGCACCATTTTCAACTTAGTTAATAAAATGATTGTAAATACAAACAATTTTAAAGCACCTTTGTTTAAGAAAAGTATGGGGGAATAGATGAAGATAACAACAAATATACAATCGAAAGCCTAAATACTTAATATAAAATTCGTAGGAATTTGCTTTACATCTCTCAACATCTGGAGAGAAAATGAAGTAAACAGCTTACAAAATGGCAGAAAAATAGAAAAATGTCTCGAGATGCCATCAGGAAAAAAGGAAAAGTCAGAATTGAAATATCTGCAACGGACGGTATTTCTTAAACCTAGCAGCACGGTAGGGAGAATGTCAAACCACCTGTCTGATAAGTGAGCCTTTAGTGCAGCATTTAATGTCCTGTGCCAGTTTTCAATTAAACCATTCGACTGAGGATGGTACGCACAGGTGTGAATATGTTTGACCCCTAAGAAATTGGTTAGAGATCTAAAAAGTCTGGATTCGAATTGGCGTCCACGGTCAGTAGTAATGATAGCAGGAACACCAAAACGAGAAATCCAAGTCTTGTAATGAGCTTTGGCAACTGTGTCCGTTTCAATATTATGCAGGAGCTCTGATTCCACACATCATGTGAATCCATCAATTATTGTTAAACAATAAATTGAGTTTTGTGACGTAGGAAGGGGCCCTATTAAGTCTACATGGGTGTGATAAAAATGTTTGTCTAAAACAGGAATATTAACAACAGGACTGTGAGTGTGTCTAGAGATTTTAGACCTTTGGGATGGAATGCAAGTCTTTGTCCACACGAGACAATCCGCACGTATACCAGGCCAAACAAAACGATCAGTGATTAAACGCAAGGTTGCTTTTCTACCTGGGTGAGAAAGGTTATGAAATACTTCGAATATATGTCGTCTCTGTGATCTGGGAACAAAAGGGCGAATTTTACCATTAGAAATATCACAGTATAACTCAATGGAGCTGTCTGGTAATGTTAACTTCCGTAAATTTAATGCTGTTGAGTTTTCAGTTAGTAGGTTTATTCTAAAGAATGGCTCAAAATATGAAAAACAAATGCATTACACTAGGTAAAAGTTCTCACTTACAGAAAAATGGGCTATTTGCAGAAAATATCATAAATTCTCCGTTTACCTGCGCTAGGATGTTACCACCATAAAATGCGTTGACGAGAGTTTCAATTAGAGTTCATCGTCTTCATAGGTCAACACATGAGGGAATAAATGAAGGTAACAACAAATATACAATCGAAAGCCTAAATATTTAATATAAAATTCGTAGGAATTTGCTTTACATCTCTTAACATCTGGAGAGAAAATGAAGTGAACAGCTTACAATACAATATGGCAGAAGAATAGAAAAATGTCTCGAGATACCGTCAGGAAAAAAGGAAAAGTCAGAATTAAAAGATCTGCATTTGCTTTTGCAGGAGGTAATATTTTGAGTTACGTCGCTGCAAGTATTATGAACTTGGGATTTAAATGATTAACATTCCTATTTATGTTATTGTAATATAAATGAATATATATTACAACAAATGTAATGCATGTGTAACTATTTTACATTTATTGTAATTTGTAACCCGTTATTTACTTGCTTGTAGGAATAGGTTCCTGTATTAAGATTTGTTAACATTGCAATCAAACCTTTTTTGTAATCAAAGGTTTTTTCATTTAAAGATATCTTTGTATATATATATATATATATATATATATATATATATATATATATATATATATATATATATATATATATATATATATATATATATGATGTATGTGTATTTATGTATATATAAATCTAATGTTGGTGGTCTCTTATAAGTTTGTACACCATAGGCAATTGCGTAATGGGTAATCCGGCACAGCTTCAAGAACATAAGACTTATTTGTTTTGAGCCATTATTTACATTCATCTATTTTTTAACTATTTTTCTATTTCACTGGTGAGAAGTGCAATTTCACTTCTTAGGCGTAATCATGTGATCGAACTTAAAAATCGATAAGATTGTCTATCTTGCACCCTCACAATACTATATAAGAAATTGTAAAACGTTTTCACTGGAGAATCTAAAAATGAATTTCTGAATAAACTCAACATTTTATTTCAGATTTTTAAGGTTGTATTTTTAATCGAACGACTGCATTTTATCTGGTTTGCATAACTTTTTAAGTTTTTAGTGTGCAAAAGCATCCATTACATAATTTTGGGCATATATGTTCTTAAAAACACACACTTTACTACCTGAAAATTATTTACAAATCTGCATTACTAGGTGCCTGTAAAATGAGTCATCTTATTTTATTTTGAATATACGCAGGTGTATTAAGTAAGTTAACCGGCGAGTGAGAGCAAAGACCTGAACTAAACGGGCGTAGGGGAATACAGCATAATTTGTCCTGAAACAGGTTCTTGCTGTCATGAACTTCCGCTAACATTGATTGAGTGAAAAGAAAAAAATTAAACAATTCATCTTTTGCTCAGAAAAGTGTCAATAGGAAAAGCGGTATACAGACTGGTTTACAGTATAAGTAACACATAGAAGCTATTCAGCAAAAATTTGAAAAAATTCTGGCAATATTAAATATTCCCCTTTTATTTTCTGTAATTTATTGCTAGTATCGTTACCGTTGGTCTGTTATAGACCTTTGCCCCAGAACCTCCTCCTCTTTCTAGAACTCATTTATAGATCTGAATTACTAGGTGCTAGTAAAATGATTTACTTTATGCAATTTACACTATGAGAAGGTGCGTTATATTATTAAACCAGTAAGAGATAGGAGCTGGACTAAACGAGACTGGGTAAATATAACATATATTGCTCCGAAACCGGTTCTTGCCGTTATGAACCTCTGATACCGTTGATCGAGTGAAAGAAAAATGTTAAACAATTCACGTTTTGCTCAGAAAAGTGTCAAAGTGAGCAGTGTTATGAAGACTGATTTAAAATAGAAGTAACCAATATAAACAGAAATTTTTCAGTAAAATAAGGGAACACGTAGAAGCTATTCAGTAAATATGGGGTAAAATTATGGTGTCTTAAAATTCCCTCCTTTCTCTGTAATTAATTACTATTATCTTTGTCCCAGTGACGTAGTTAATTTTTTTTCCTCTTTTTTTTGGTGCACGGTCCACAGTTTTAATACAAAATGCATTGAACGTCCAATATCATAAAAATAGTCTTTGCACACACATTCTTAATGAACATACATATATACATGCATAAGTCTTATGCATACATCCATATATCCATAGTTTTGCATACTTACATGAACATGCATGTCTTAAAACGGATCAGAAGCTGTGAAGATAATTTCACTGTATCTTGACAAATATATTTAAATACGCAATGCATCTTTCCTTTTATGCTCTAAATTGAATCATATTTAAATATGCCTGGAAAATTTTGGAGCATGTTTAGTTTACACTACAGTATTTACCACAGATACTTAAACTAAAGAAAACTAAAACTATATTTTATACACTACATTTTATATCATGCATCACATGTGATATAAGTGCATTTAAGCTTTAGACATGTATATCATATGTGATGTAGAGTCTACCAAAAAATTACCAAACATATTAAACCCCTTGGCTCCATGACAAATGTTTTGTTATATACATGAACATGCTATATACATGATTATATAAATGGAAATTTGTTATATGCAGGAACATGCATAACTTAAAAAGGAGCAGAAGCTATAAAGATAATTTCGCTGTAAGATCATAAATATTTTTATAACCTCCATGAGTATTTCTAGTTACTCTCTAAACTTTAATCAGTTTCAAATTTACCTGGAACATTTTGGAGCATGTTTAATTTTTGCTCCATTATTTATCAAAGGAACTTAAACTAAAGGAAACTAAATAAACTATATTATATATCATTATGTATTACATGTGATACAAAAGCGAATAGAGCATTAGACGTGCATATCATATATGATGTACAGTCCACCAAAGAAATTTACGAACATGTTAAATCACTTCACTCTATGACAAATGCTTTGCTAGAAATAATTAAAGTTATTAAAAACAAGAAAACCAAAATATATTTGAAAATAAAACGTTTTATTCAGCAGATTTAACACTTATTTGTAAACAATATTGAAAATATCGGACATGAATTCACACTCGAATTTAAACATGTGGTAGTTTCTGAAAGTATTTCTAACCATGAATGTTTCTAATGATGACGTAATTGTAACGATGAAATGTTGCAAAGAATCTAGAAGGCGTGAGATAACACTTTTTTTTTTGAAGTTGTGTAATTGCAACACATGACACCTCTTCCCCCTTTTTACCAATTTAAGATCTTCATTTTTAGATTTTTTTAATTGTTTTTAGTTATGAGCATTGCTTTCGGAATTATTATATTTTATTTAAATGTATAGTTCTATTTCACTAGTTGTATTCTTGCATGGTAAAACATCAATATCGTTAGATAAAATATCATTTCTATAAGACTGCTTTGTAACGAGGAAGTGTCGAATTTATTCTAACTGCTAGATTTCATAAGAGGAATACATTTTTAATCAACCTGGTTAATAAAGTTATTGTAAATACAAATAATTTATAGCACCTTTGTGTGAAAGAAAATTACTATGAATATTAACCTAGGAGTAACCTAATGATCAACACTCGAATTTATGTTACTATAATAAAAATGTGAATATACATGTAAAGAAGCTAGTTTATATATATATATATATATATATATATATATATATATATATATATATATATATATATATATATGTGTGTGTGTGTGTGTGTATATATTACAACAACAATTGTGATACCTGTGTAAATATTTCGTATTTATTGTAAATTCATTTTTTTAAATAAAAATCATTATGAAAGATTTTGTACAGTAAATATATAAGTAAATATCTCCCTTTCTCTCTCTCTCTCTCTCTCTCTCTCTCTATATATATATATATATATATATATATATATATATATATATATATATATATATATATATATATATATATATATATATGTGTGTGTGTGTGTGTGTGTGTACAGGAACTCTTATATACCAATATTCAGATATAATGATAGTGAGTCTAAACTATTTCTGTTGAGCCGAAGAGCAAAGCTAAAGTATTGCTGCAATCCGTACCACAAATACATAACCGAATTTTCGCGAGCACTCGAGGGAAACAGCAGATGCTTATTGCTAACTCCGCCCACGAAAAATGACATCGCAATCACAAATCATAACTCACTATTGCTCCACCATTTACGTGGAAAACTGGGATTTTCAAATATCATAATTCAAAGTCTCTCGCTCACTGTCTCGGCAAACGCTTGTTTTGAAGCTCACATTAATCTTAAAAGAGGAATTTTTTTGACAGAATCTCAAAATTGCAAACTATGTGGATAACTAGCACATCGTAATTATCGTAATTTAGCTACACTATTCCTTATCATAAATATTATATATATATATATATATATATATATATATATATATATATATATATATATATATGGGAGAGACTCATTCAAAATCACAACAAAGTTTATTTCTGGTGAGATACCTGAAATCCTTACAAAAGGCAAGCACATTTATAACATCGTGCACCCAGACAATGTGATCCTGCACACACACTTTTCAAGTAGGGAATTTTCAGGTAAAAAAGACTACGAATAATCCCTTAGCACAAATGATCACGTGATAAGAAGTACCCATGTTTAAAGAGAACGCGCTAACTTTTGGCTAACGTAGTACAGACAGAGGTGAATTAAGTCTATAACGTGTCTGGAGGGAAAAATCAGAATTTCCTCGCAAACCCCCAACGTACTTTATGAACAAAAGTTGTTAGATTAATATTAAAATATGTAAATAAGGGATTTTAATGTTACACACACACACACACATATATATATATGTATTGTATCATTATTGTATTGTGTGCATACCAGTATACGAGGTATACGAGTGTACACGAGGTGTGAGAGAGTTACATTTCTATTACTATATTAATTATTAGGGTTTTTGTTTAATTTTCTTGTATTAATTCATTGTTTTAAGAGAATCGAAACATTATTTTTGCGTATATTCCAGTTTCTTCAGCAGTATCACATTGTAAAAGATCAGTATTATTATATCATTTCTATAAGACGTAATTGTAACGATGAAATGTTGCAAAGAATCTAAAAGGCGTGAGATAACCTTTTTTTTTTGAAGTTGTGTAATTGCAACACATGACACCTCCTCCCCCTTTTTACCAATTTAAGATCTTCATTTTTAGATATTTTTAACTGTTTTTAGTTATGAGCATTGCTTTCGGAATTATTATATTTTATTTAAATGTATAGTTCTATTTCACTGGTTGTATTCTTGCATGGTAAAACATCAATATCGTTAGATAAAATATAATTTCTATAAGACTGCTTTGTAACGAGGAAGTGTTGAATTTATTCTAACTGCTAGATTTCATAAGAGGAATACATTTTTAATCAACCTGGTTAATAATGTTATTGTAAATACAAATAATTTATAGCACCTTTGTGTGAAAGAAAATTACTATGAATATTAACCTAGGAGTTAAATGATCAACACTCGAATTCATGTTATTATAATAAAAATGTTAATATACATGTAAAGAAACTAGTTTATATATATATATATATATATATATATATATATATATATATATATATATATATATATATATATTACAACAACAATTGCGATACCTGTGTAAATATTTCGTATTTATTGTAAGTTGTACCTAGTTATTGTTTACTTGTTTGTAGGAATAGATTCATGTATTCAGTAAAATTTGCTAATACTGCAATCAAACTTTTCTTTTTGTTATTAAGGTTTTTGCATTTAACGATATCTTTGTGTGTGTATATAATTATACACACACACACACACACACACACACACACACACACACACACACACACACACACACACACACATATATATATATATATATATATATATATATATATTGCCGAGCACTAAAGAGCATGAGGCTGATAGGCAATTGCCTACTACGCCTAATGCGTAATCAGTCACTACTTCGAGATCATCGAACTAATTCCTTTTTACCAATGTAAGATCTTTATTTTTAGATTTTTTAATTTTTTTTAGCATTGCTTTCGGAATTATTATATTTTATTTATATGTATAATTCTCTTTCACTAGTAGGATTCTTGCATGATAAAACAGCAATATCGTTAGTTAAAATATCATTTCAATAAGACTTTGTAATGAGGAAGTGTCGAATTTAATCTAACTGCTAGAGTCATAAGAGGAATACCTTTTAATACTGACGTTAAGTCAATAAAACATGTGACTTTCTTAATCTTACTTCTCCCTCCCCCCTCAGGGTATACGTATGATTGATGAACTATTTAGTTACACCCTCGATCTTGTTTAAGGTTGTACTAAATAGCATATGTATCTATCTTGATTCTTCCACTAAAAACCAGGTTAAAACCTTTTTGTTGAAAATGCTTGACATTTTGGATTAACAAATCATAATTTATTGTATTCTACAATTAGCCATTTTGTATTGTAATTCGAAAGTTCTAATGATATAAAATTAGTTTCATTATTAACTTAACAGTTTAACAACTTATTTTGAGTGTAGCTTAAGGACAACACAGGCGAAATGAAATATATATAATTGAATTTTTAAATAAAGGTCAACATCAAAGAAGTTTAGAAAATGACTCAAAACCGTTAGAAAACCATTGTACTAACAGCTGAAAACATGTAATCACTTGCATAATAAAACTTGATGAATAAAAGCAGTTTACCCTTTCTCACTAAAGGTTGGTATTTACACAGTATTTTAAACTTCCACCTGTCACAATAAATGTATTATAAATGTACTAAATGCACAGATCTCCATCATCAAAGACATGTTATAATCCCCAGCTTATCATTTTTTAAGGAAACAATATTAGTTTGCATTTTTGATCCCGTCTTGGGCGTTGCACTATATTTTTGAGGGTGTGGTTTTCTTCCAGCTTAAAACAAAAATAGTTGCTGGGACTTCACAGGATTATCTTTGATTAGTATCTGATTAGGTACCTGTTACACACCTGAGCTTAAAAGTTTCTTAATCTATTGAATAGTGAAGGACATTTTGGCTTTATAATCTAAAGTAATCTATTATACTATTATGCATTTTTTTTATCTAGTATAATAATTGCTGACCTTTTAATGACTGCATGTGCTTGAATGTTTTAAAGTTTTTTTTCTTTTTTGGTTTCAGAGCTTTATTCTAATTTTCTGCGTTCATTAAATTAATGTTCTCATTATTATTTTTTTCGTTTTCCAACATAATTGTTCTTCATGTAACAATTTCTTCCCTTAATTGGTCCTAATTCACGCTGGTTAAAAAAATTGTATTCCTTCATAAATTAAATATCTTAATGTGAAATTAAACTAACAATTTTACACATTTTACTTCTTTGTTTCTGCAACATACAGAATGTAATATTGATATTTACTTTGAAGTGAGCTTTAAAAGATCATTATTTCAATTGTTTATCTAAAACATTGCAATTAACATGATTTGGTAGTTTAATTTCTCAAAAAGTTTATACTAATTTTAGCTTCCATATCAATGTTTCATTTATCGCTTGATTAGATGCACATTATAATTTTTGACACCAAGCTTGTTTTTCTTTTATAGAAAAAAGAATTATGGAGGTAGTTATCAGAAATAGATTTCTCATTTATTGGTTTCAATGATTTTATAAAAAGAAACTTTTTGGGCTTAGTATTTTACAATAATCTTGAAAAAGCATGTATATATTTACTCGATAAGGTAAAACGTTTATGCTTGAATGCACTTAATGACATTCCCTACTCTACTAATTTATCCAAATAACCATTTATTAAGTTCTGAAATCGAACATCTGTCATGAAAGTATGTAATCTTTAAAATCATCTATTACATTTTCTTTTAGACTAGAATTTTTACTGCTTTTATTATAAATTACTATTTCTTTTTTTTCTAAGTTTTCTTGAATTTTAATGCCTGATTCATGTGTATCTATAAAAAGCCTAATTTATATACTTTCGTTAACTATTAATTTCAAAAGAAGTTTATAGTTTTGGATGAGCACACATACTATAACGCCGGTGACAAATTGTAATAGTTGTATTAAAGAAACTGTCTACGAAAAAACAAAACTACTCAAAAAACTTAATTCATCCCCTTGCTTCAGACAGGAAGTTCGTAGTACTTCTGAACGAATAACAGCAGCCAGTCTATTATGTAAAGAGTTACCATTCGTAGGGGTAAATTATACAAATGTTTTGTTTCGTATTTTATAGTATTATTTGTATCAACCATTTATTTAGCTTTAAAATCCAACATCTGAGGTTAAATGGTTTGTAATGAACGGTTTGAATGTCATCAGTTATTTTTTAATGATTAACATTTTCTGTTGTGCTTATAAATTATTTATCTTTTATTTAACAAATTATCAACATTTCGAATTTTATTATCTGGTTCATGTGTATCTATAAATTACATTGCTGATAAAACTTCGTTATGTATTTTAATGAGCACAATAGTAGAAAGGCGGTTGCAAATTCAAAGAGCTGTACAACATCTAACATGGTTTTAAATTTAGCCAGTGTTTTCTAATAAATCAATAACAATATATATCGATACATGCCACAGGAAGGGCAAAATAGCATCTGAGAAATAACAGCTGCCAGTCAGTGAGCCAATTAGTTGTAATAAGTTACCACTAGACTTGTAGCAGGGGTAGGAATATATAGAAATTGAATAAAATTTCTTACTTTACGAATTTAAATAAATAACTCTTTATTGATTTTAAAATCTAACTTCTTTCACGATATGAAGTAATCAGTTGTATTTTTTTGTGTGACACTCTTGCTTTAATTTTCCCTCTTTTCCTTATAAAGTATTCTCATTCATTTATAAAAGTACAAACATCTTGAACATTCGTATCTCGATCATGTGTATGTATAAAATTCATTACTTTGATAATTTTCACTAAGTACTATGTTAAAAAAAAGGTTTATCTTTTTGATGATCAGTCATAGTAAAATGCAGGTGACAAATGTATGTAGTATTAACGGCAGCATGTAACTAGAAGTATTTCAAATAGACTTCTAAGAACTCCATAAAAGTAATACACTAAAATGTACAGACAGGAAGTGCATGGAACATCTGCACAATTACCAGTTGTCTGTCAGCAGGATCTCTTTTGTCAAGAATTACCAAAAATTTTTGTTAGGGGTAACAGTAAATCCTATTTTAGGAAAAAGGCTTAACAATTCTAATAAATGAGTAATTTTTTCAAAGTACTAATTTAAAAATAAGTTTATATTTTTTATGATCACTCATAGTAAAAAGGTCACAAATTTATGTAGTATTAAAGACAATATGTAACTAGAAGTATTTCAAATAGACTTCTAAGAACTAAATAAAAGTAATACACTACAATGTACAGACAGGAAGGGAATGGAACATCTGGACGAGTACCAGCTGTCTGTCTGCATGATCTCTTTTGTCAAGAATTACCACTCCGATTCTATTCGGGGTAAGAGTAAACCTACATAAGGAAAAAGACTTAACAACTTTAATAAATGAGACTGGTAAATCGGGATTAGTGTTCATGGAGGAATCAGTGGTTAAGAACGATATTTGTTCTGTATTATAATAGCTATAGTGTGTATTTTGAGACGAATTCCTTGGAATATTTCTCAGTTATAATGCAAACATACATTCTTTTAGTTTCCATGGATGTTTTTCAGTTGTCAAATATTAATATATTCCGAATATTTTAAGTAAACAAGTATTTTGAAAAAAAAATTTCACAGAATATTAAAATCAAAGTCACTTGGTCTGCAATGAAATAATGTTTGTGTACATTTGAGTTTATGGCATTCCAGTATTGGGGGACTTCAGAGGAGTATGAAGATAAACAAATTATTGAGTGTGTACCAGATAATTCTCAACCAAAATACAAACCATTTTTTATATACCTATACTATATATACTTATACTCTTATATACCTATACTATATATACTTATACTGTTATATACCTATACTATATATACTCTTATATACCCATACTATATATACTTATACTCTTATATACCTATACTATATATACTTATACTCTTATATACCTATACTATATATTATATACATTATTTTATATATTTTTGTATATAGAATTATAAAGCACCTCATAGGGTACTTTACAATTCTGGAAAATTAAAAATTTTACTGATGCCGTCATATGACGGGCTATATGCTAATTACATATATGCAAGCACTGTCTAATTACATAAAATATGTGTGTCAGAAATACACTCAAATTGATGTTTGGAATTATGTATGTCAGGATTTAAATTGTGGATGAATTTTAAAGGATTTTAAGTAGGGATTCATTACTGGGAATGACGCGGCTTGATGAGTTAGTCACATAAATATGGCTCACGCGCAATGATCTAGAGAGAGAGCAGTGTGCATTTTCCACGGACGGAGCTTGTGGTCTCACGGCAGCTAAGCCTGCCTTTGTTATAGTTGAGCTCCAAATGTATGGGGCGCCATTAAATCTAACCGACGATTGGTATGTTCTGAAGAATAAATAAAAGGATGAAAATGATTTCAGGGCTCTAGTGTCATTTAGTGGAGATCTGATATGTATGTATATTGAAAACAAAATATCTTGACTAAAATAATGTATTTTTTTTCCTGTTTCAGGAAATAATTCCCTACGAGTAGCCATGCCTCCAGAATGCCAACAAGCCAATCTGACTGCCCTAACCGTCCACTAACTGAATTTATCGATAAGAGACTGTGTGCACAAAACTTTTAACCACCTGTATACGCGGACCTCTCCTCCGGACACTGCATGTACAGAAAAAAAAAATATATAATACAAAAGACTGAGAATGACTGGTAAACGTGAAATTACGGATGAATTTTGCTACTCAGTAGAGTGTATATAAAAATATGTGTAAAGCTTGCTGTTTTGAATGTTGTTTTAGTAAAGTTGGATTATTAAAAGTTTCAATACTCCGTGTCTGTGATTTCTTTTCTGGTTTGTAGTCAAATAGATATAATCTGATAGTAATACACTCTCAAATCATGATACACATACAACTGTATATTATTTTAATCAAAGATTTGAAACAACAGGTTAGTATTTCTACATAACTCTAAATACCATATAACATATAAACTATTTGTAAATTGATTGTTTCTTTTATTTTCTTATGATAATTCCTGCTAAGGAATTTAAGTAAATTAGTAAACCATTTTGTGGTCCATTTATTTCTCACACAACATTTACAAACTTTCAAAACACTAGTGATAATTACATTCAATTGATCAAACAATAGTAAGGCCAATGCATTATAATGTACTTTGTGCTTCCCAAAGAAGTATTTTGTAAGATTATGTAGGTGGAAATTAAACTTCCCACGATCTTCGAAAGGGTTAGTAAATTTATGGAATTAAGTTGTAAGTATTACATTTTAAAATCATTTTTAACAAGATTTACAGATAACAAAAATTTTAATACTTTTTATCAAAGGTAAACTAATATTTCTTTAAACTGTGTATTCGATCATGTAGGTGGAATTAAACTTACTAGGGACTTAGAAAAGGGTTAATAAATTTACGGAATTAAGTTGCAAGTATTAATATTTTAATTTTTAACAAGATTTACAGACAACAAAATGTTTTAATACTTTTTATCAAAGGTAAATAATATTTCTTTAAATTGTGTATTTCCCAAGATCATGTAGGTGGAATTAAATTTACTAGGGACTTAGAAAGGGTTAGTAAATTTATGGAATTAAGTTGTAAGTATTACATTTTAAAATCATTTTTAACAAGATTTACAGATAACAAAAATTTTAATACTTTTTATCAAAGGTAAACTAATATTTCTTTAAGTTGTGTATTTCGTAAAATCATGTAGGTATTAATTAAACATCCCACGGCCTCTGAAAGGATTAATAAATTTATGGAATTAAGTTGTAAATATTAAATTTTTTAATCATTTTTAACAAGATTTACAGACAATAAAAAGTTTTAATACTTTTTATCAAAGGTAAACTAATATTTCTTTAAACTGTGTATTTCGTAAGATCATGTAGGTCGCAATTAAACTTCCCACGGCTTTCGAAATGGTTAATAAATTAGTTAACAGTTTGGAATACCGATGAAGAAGTATTTGGTATTGTATCAGGGAGAATATATTTGTGTGTGACTTTAAAATTATGATTCTATCGCACGGAGGCACTTATAATTTGAGGTTTATTTTTTTAATTAGCATAATAAATAAATTATTAAAGAGTTTGTAATACCGATGAAGATGTATTAGGTGGGAATTATACTTCCCACGGCCTCTGAGAAAATTAATAAGTTTATGGAATTAAGTTGTAAGCATTAATTTTTTAAATAATTTTTAACAAGATTCACAGACAACAAAAAGTTTTAATACTTTTTATCATAGGTAAACTGATATTTCTTTAAATTGTGTATTTCTCAATATCATGTAGGTGGGAATTAAACTTCCCGCGGCATTCAAAAGGATTTAATAAAGTTATGGAATTAAGGTATAAGTGTTAAATTGCAAAATCATTTTTTAAAAGATTAACAGACAACAAAAAGTTTTAATACATTTTTTTTATCAAATTTAAGCTAATATTTCTTTACATTAAAAAAATTAGGGTACTTTAAGCAGCCCTCAGGTCATGTTTGTATACACACAATTAATCTTCTAGAACTGTCGGGACGAAAGAAGGTTGATTGGTTAGCGTGCTAGCCTTCAGTACCAGAGCTCGTGGGTTCGAATCCCACAGTGGCATGGATGTTTGTAGCCGTTCGGAATCGGCATTAAACTGTAGGTTCCGTTATCATTAGCATTAATGTTGCAAATAAGTAGACAGTAGCACTCCAAGCCTTAACCGTAACCTTTAATCTAGAGCTGTAGATAAAATACGTGATATTGAAATGTGCTAATGAAAGATTTATTTCGATAGGTGATTTTAGAAACTGCTTGTTCTTCTGTCTTATTGTGTTTTTGTGTCTAGTTGTAATTGTCATCATAATCTTTGGATACGATTTGGTAAATATTTTTAATATATTTTGTTATTTAAAAAATATCGATTTCCAATATATTAAGTTAATTTAAAATTAATTTTATTTACAATAATTTCTTAACATCAACTAACAAATCGAAATCGATTTGTATAAAGAGGGAAAATGTAAATTAGGATGTATTATTTTCCAACATACCTGAGACCAACCAGTTCTGTTTCCCAAAATGAATTTTTATTTACAATAATTTCTTAACATCAACTAACAAATCGAAATCGATTTGTATAAAGAGGGAAAATGTAAATTAGGATGTAATATTTTCAAACCAACTGAGACCAACCTGTTCTGTTTCCCCAAATCAATTTTTATTTACAATAATTTCTTAACATCAGCTAAAAAATCGAAATCGATTTGTTTAAAGAGGGAAAATGTAAATTAGGATGTAATATTTTCAAACCAAAGTGAAGCCAAAGGATAGCCGAATTGTTAGGGTGCTGGCCTTCGGGAGTTCGTGGGTTCGAATCCCACTATGGTATGGATGTTCGTATCCGTTCGGAATCGGCTTTAAGCAGTAGGTCCCGGTCTCCTTAGCCCTCGTGTTGCAAAGAGCAGACCTTAGCACTCCAAAATCAAACCAAACGAACTTGAGACTAACCTGTTCTGCTTTCCTATCTCTTTAAATAATATTATCTTCAATTGAAAAAGAATATATACAATTATGTAAATATTTAGTATTATCTGATATAATTGATATGTCTGACGCTTGCAACGATTTGAAGACATTGTTCAGGAAGGGTCAATTGAAGAGTACAACAACGTGAGCCGCTGTTGCTCAGTTGGCAAAGGCAACTATCTCATAACTGAGAGGTCGCGGGCTCGGAACCCGAGTGGGCCTAAGATCCGCCGTGTTCGTTAAAGGTGCCTGGGGTACGTGAAATAGGTTCGTGGTCACAATGTCCTCCAAGTTCTCAATAAATATATCTGGGGGGTGGCAGGTCAAGTCTATGTGTCTTCTACTTGGTCCCTGATTCAAAATTACGAGGACCTACTTGAGCGAAGTCGTTCTGACACCTTAATGGTGCTCATTAAAACGAAAGGCGCAACTTTTGGCCTTAATACGAGAGCCTTCAGGCTCAATCGTGCTTGATTTGTCCAAGTGGCATGAGAAACAACGACAACAATATTATTTTCATCCTTTGACAACGATCTTTCAAAGTCATATGGCTTCTAACTGGACAAGACATCAAATAACCATAAGATTGTACGTGTATTTTAACGTAGCATTTAGGGTTGTAAGTGAATAATACATGTTGTTCCCTTCGTTTGCTAAACAGGTAGCAAAATATATTGCAAGAAAAATCTATAATTTTGGATGCATTGAGTGTATTATATATATTTTTATATAATTCTATAAGAAAGTATTTCAAATTGTAATGGTGCTCATTAAAACGAAAGGCTCACCCCTTGGCATAACTATTAGAGCCTGCAGGCTCAATCGTGCTTATTTTGTCTAAGTGGCATGAGAAACAACAACAACATCATTTTGATCCATTGACAACGATCTTTCAAAGATTTACGGCTTCTAATGGGACAAGACGTTAAACAACCATAAGATTGTACGTGTATTTTAACTTATCATTTAGGGTTGTAAGTGAATAATAGATGCTGTTCCTTTTGTTTGCTAAACAGGTAGCAAAATATATTGCAAGAAAAATCTATAATAGCAGATGCATTGAGTGTATAAAATGTACTTTTATTTAATTCTACAAGAAAGTATTTAAAATAGTAATGGTGCTCATTAAAAAGAAAGGCTCACCACTTGACCTTAAAACGAGAGCCTGCAGCCTAAATTGTACTTGGTTTGTTCAAGTGACATGAGAAACAACAACAACAACATCATATTGATCCATTGATAACGATCTTTCAAAGTCATATGGCTTCTAACTGAACAAGACATCAAACAACCATAAGATTGTACGTGTATTTTAATGTAGCATTTTGGGTTGTAAGGGAATAATACCTGTTCTTCCCTTTATTTGCTAAACAGGTAGCAAAATATATTGCAAGAATAAATGCAGATACATTGAGTGTATTAAATGTACTTTTATTTAATTCTATAAGAAAATATTTAAAATAGTAGTGGTGTTCATTAAAACGAAAGGCGCACCCCTTGGCCTTACTATTAAAACTTTAAGTCTCAATAGTGCTTGGGTTGTCCAAGTGGCATGAGAACCAACAACAACAAGATCATTTCGATGCATTGACAACAATATTTCAAAGTCATATGGCTTCTAACTGGACAAGACATCAAACAACCATAAGATTGTACGTGTATTTTAAAGTAGCATTTAGGGTTGTAAGTGAATAATACATGTTATTCTCTTTGTTTGTTAAACAGATAGCAAAATATATTGCAAGAATAAATGCAGATGCATTGAGTGTATTAAATGTACTTTTCTTTAATTCTATAAAAAAGTATTTAAAATAGAAATGGTGCTCATTAAAAAGAAAGGTGCACCCCTTGGCCTTAATACGAAAGCCTGCAGCCTCAATCGTGCTTGGGTTATCCAAGTGGCATGAAAAACAACAAGAACATCATTTCGATGCATTTCGTTTCTTTCAAAGTCATATGGCTTCTAAATGGAGAAGACATCAATCAACCATAGGATTGTACATGTATTTTAACGTATCGTTTATGGTTGTAAGTGAATAATACATGTTGTTTCCTTTGCTGAACAGGTAGCAAAATATATTGCAATAAAAATCTGTAAATGCAGATACATTGAGTATATTCTATGTACTTTTATTTAATTCTATAAGAAAGTATTTAAATTTTAACAGTTCTCATTGAAACGAAAATCTCACCCTTTGGCCTTAATTCGAGATCCTGCAGTCTCAATCGCGCTTGGTTTGACCAAGTGGCATAAGAAACAACCACAAAAGCGTAACTTACAGGCTTCACTAGAATAAACATATACGTTCAACCATACATTTGGAAAAATGATAAAAATGTGGTAAGGTTTTTCCTTATTTTTGTCTGTCTCTATCAGAACTACCTAGTTTTTAAATATTGCATATCAAAAATAACAAACTAAATATAAAAATAATTCAGACTTAAAAGGGCATTTTCAAATGTAAACACTGTATGAAATCTTTTGGTGCAGTTTGCGTAAACATATATGCAACTTGCGGTAATTCCTAAATATCTAAAGTCATTTATCTTCCAATGTCTTTGTACTACTAAATCAGATCATTCAATCTGTCATAAACCTCATAATTACTGAAATTAAAGTTTAATATAGATAGAAGATAAATTGTTATTCCAATTTGATAATCGCGGGACAAAATGGTCGTGATAACATGACAAATTATCCTATCCAAAGTGTCACTGGACAAATTGGTATGATCCACTCCCCTTCTGAATATATATACCAATATTTATAATTCCAAAGATTATCTATGAAATTGATGTTACGTACTGGAAAATTAGACAGTGCCCTCAATTTGTGGAGACAACGTAGTTTCTGTCAACATTTCTGTTAATCAAAAGGAAAATAACAGTCGATTTTTTATAAGGGTGGTGTGAGACGTTTGAAAATCTTATCAAAAATTTTTATTCATTTATATTTTTATCTTTTTTATAATATAATTTTTATTACTATATGAAATTAATTGTTATAATTTTTATTGTCGTACATTATCCCTTAAATAATCCTAGAGCACAGTAAAAAACAGATTACTTTAAAACATTCTGTTGAATATGTATAGAAAGAATAGCTGTTTTCCGTTTAAAAAAATTATTATTGGAAGACAATTATTTCATGTTATGCAAAGATTTAGCATTTTTTAACGTTTAACGGTATTAACCCCTTCCGGTATGATTTAATAATTTAAAACTGTGCATGAAATAACCATTTAATTTTTATTTAAAAAACTTGTTTCATTTTACAATTCTTACATATTCTTAATTAAAATCCACTTTTTACATAGCGTTAAATAATTTCAGAAACAGTAAAATTAAGAAAATATCAAAGCAAAACATTAATAAGGTATACAGATAATAATAGTCTTCAAGCTAGTGGTACTTTTCAAAACAAAGTGCAAAGGAATTCTTAATTGCTTACACCGCCAAGTAGTCTCACTTTTAATTTGATTCTTGTAACACACACGGCATTTCTTAGTAGGTTTTCTTTTATTCTGACTCATTCATTTGGCAATGTCTTGTACCAAGTAAACAATATGCAATAGTGAATTGTGATTTTCACAAGTTATAAAAGTGTTGCCAAATTCAGTACACTAGAAATTTTAAACTAAATTAATTATCATATTTAACAGTAACTTTAATTGCATGACGAGTGTAGCTCGTCATTGTGCGGTATGGAATGAAAAACTAATGACGAGCTAGACTCGTCATTTTACCGGAAGGGGTTAAAACCCTTGTAAATCAAAGGAATACTTTGTAACTTCTAAAAGCGTACGGAGTTTTATGTCAAATATTTTAATAGATTATCCCTAAAATTTTGCGTAAGAAACACATAAAATTAATGCACTTGAAACATTTTTAAATTACTCTTTCAATACAAAAAATGTCAATGAGGAAATCATTTTTTAAGCTTAAAATAAGTGTGTATAAATAGCATTAAACAGGTTTCAGATAAATAAAATAATTATGTTATAAAAATGTCGTTTGTTAATGAAGTATTTTTATTATTCTAACGGAGTTAGAAATTACACACATATAAAATTATTCCAATACATGGCTGCGGAGTTGTTACACATGTAGGACCACCCGAAGAGCACGTGTAGCTTAAGGAAGGATATGATTATGAGTAACATTTCACTCATAATTTAGAAGAAGGTTCCAGGAACCATATATCAAAAATTAGCCAAAAGTAATGTGTTAATAACTGCTTCTAATATATTTGCACAAGTAAAACTGTTTAAGTATCTTCTTAATCAAGGAATTGGGCTAGAGTACCATAATTTAAAAATCAGCAAAAACTAATGTGTTAATTGTTTCTAGAGTATTTGCCCATATAAATTATAAGACAATTAAAAGCTTATAAATATGTTGGAAAAATATTTCTAGAATTGCTAAAAAATGTTGCTAAAAAAAGCTGTAAACATGAAATTTGTATGGTATCTCGCCAAATTGGCGAGATATTGGCTTCTTGGCGAAGTTTTGGGAGACTAATTTTGGCGCCAGGTTTAGCGATATATCGCCAAATTTGGTGACTTCGCGACATTAGTTGATGACAGGGTGTTTTTGGCAGCAAAAATATCTTGATTTTATATTTCTTAACTCTATCCCAATAGTTTTCTCCTGACATGAACTCACCAAACCGTCATTATATATCCTTCATATCCTATTTAGTTGCTAATTTATGCTTACAGAAAGAATTCTCAAGATTGAAGAACTAGCCAAATATAATCCTGTTGCTCTATGCCTTAAAGTTTTTTTAAGGGTTTCATATACAAATCTGGCGTACATGATTTTATCTAGTAATGTAAATACATCTCAGACATATATAATAAAATTTATAGATTAACTTCGAATCGGTCACAAAAACCGGTATTTAAATTTTGTATTTTGTAATGTGTATTTCGTATTCTATAAATTATGCAAATCTCGTGAAACGAACATTTTTACTAGAAACGGAGTCGTCACTGTTAACCGCCGAAGAAGCGTTGCTTAAGTACGCTGTTAGTTCTCTACACAGCACACATAGATGCCGATTCCCAGGAAGCAATTATCAACACCAGACGAAAACTGCACACTGCACTCTTTCGAGTTCCAGCATCTTTGAAACCATTCGGAAACAAGACGTTATCTAATTCGAAGTCACGTTCAGTTAGGCATAGAGTAACTTTATTTTTTTGTTTAAAAATCTACACTTCTGTGTTCACAAGCCTAAAGTAACTTGACTTGTACCCGTAAATATTATATATGATCGGTATTCATGTCCAGAATAATAAATTATGATTTGTATTAAGAAAAAGATAGTTCATATCACTCCGTTGAAACTTTTTATTTATCTTGCTTTAGCAGCTGATAATACAGACACTATATTTCTTTATGCCACTATAAGGCTGCGAAACTGTTATCGATTTCGCGTCACCCGAGGAGCTCTTATAACTTAAGGTATGCTACGGACTCGAGTAACATTACCCTCGCTGAGTTCTCATAATTTAGAATCGGGGACCAAGCAGATTACCAGGCTTGACCTACCCCCCCTCAATTTATCGTTTGTGAATGTTTAGGACATTGTGACCACTGTCATATTTTATGTGTCCCAGTCACCGTTAGCGAACACTAATGATCTTAGGCCGGTTCGACCCTCAAACCGGCAGGCTTTGAGTTACGAGATTTCTGCCTGTGCCGACTGAGCTATCACGGCTCATGAAGTATATACCAAACTTAAATAAAAAAGTCACTTAATATTTTTTATTAAAATTTAACGTATCGAAAATCCTTTTTTTGTTTAATTCCCTATAAAACTTTTATAAATAAACCCTTGTATTAATTAAAATACTAAAGAATCTATAATGTTGAAGGAGCTTCGCGCGTTATTAATATCCATGAAACACACATTTGTACCTATAACACTGTTGACTTTCATTTAATAACTTTACTGTGTTATATATTTTATTAATTGCATTTACCACCCCTGTGTCGATTGCCTACACATAAGAAAATTCTTTTTGAAAAGACACACTAATTTTATCCTGCATTTATTCTTTCAATTTAAGATTTTTTCTGCATTGTTGTTATCTCTGCTGCCGCTTGGTCAAACCAAGCACGATTGAGCCATACACTACTCGTGTTAAAGCAAGAGGTTGAGCCTTTCGTTGTAACGATCACCTCATGGGTAAACTTACAACTTTTGCTCAAGTGGGTCCTCGTAATTATGTGTCAGGGACCAAGAATACCCATAGGCTTGACCTACCACCCCCAGAGTTATTGAATGATTTTTGTTGTTTTTACATGGTACCTCATTCAATAACCTGACAATTCTAAATGAGATAAGAAACTGGCTGAAATAAATTTATACGACATTGTGTATTACGGAGAATATAATTGTGTGTGCGTTGAAAATTGGGATTCTATTGTACGTCAGTACTTATAATTTGCAGTAAAACTTTATTAGTTTAATAAGCATAATAAATAAATTATTTAAGAGTTTGGAATACTAATGAAGAAGTATTTGATATTGTATTACGAAGAATAAATTTATGTTTACGTTGAAAATTTGAATTCTATTGCACGGCAGTGCTTATAATTTGAAGTGAAACTTTATTAATTTAATCAGAATAATAAATAAATTATATAAGAGTTTGTAATACCAATACAGAATTATTTGGTATTGTATTATGGAGGACATATTTATGTGTACGTTGATAATTGGGATTCTATTGAAAGGCAGTGCTTATAATTTGGAGTCAAACTTTATTAATTTAATAAGCATAATAAATAAATTATTTAAGAGTTTGAAATACCGATGAAGAAGTATTTGGTATGGTATTATGGAGAATATATTTGTGTGTGCATTGAAAATTGATATTCTCTTGCTCAGTAGTGCTTTATAATTTGCAGTAAAACTATATTAACTTAATCAGCTTAATAAATAAATTATTTAAGAGTTTGTGAAACCGATGAAGATATATTTGGTATGGTATTACGGAGAATATATTTGTGTGTGCGTTGAAAATTGGGATTTTATTGCACGCCAATGCATATAATTTGCAGTTAAACTTTGTTAATTTAATCAGGATAGTAAATAAATTATTTAATAGTACGGATTACCTATGAAGACGTATTTGGTATTGCTTTACGAAGAATATATTTCTGTGTGCATTGAAATTTGTGATTATATTGCTGAGTACTTCATTATAATTTGCAATAAAACTTTATGAATTTAATCAGCATAATAAATAAATTATTTAAGAGCTTGGAATACCGATGAAGAAGTATTTGATATTTTATTAATATCCATGAAATGAAATTCTCTAAACATAATTTTGTTGATTTTGGATTAATAAAGTTGCTACATGCCTCTATACATTTCCTTAATTGCATTTACTACTCTTGTAAGTCTCTATTCCCTACACATAAAAAATTTATTCCCTTTCTTGGAGGCGAAACACTCATTTTATCCCTCTTTTATTCCCTCTATTTATGATTTTTGTGTTTATTTGGTATCTCATTCAGAACCCGACAATCTGCTCGTCTTTACAGGGCGACGCTTCGAAAGAATAAAAAAAACAAGATGGATGCTTCCTTTCATTTAGAAATAAGGAAATATTTCTATATCATTTATTATTTCTCATCCCTCTCTTTTCTTTTTCGCCATTGAAGTCAGATATAGATATAGGTATAAATGCCTCGACCATTTTCGAAAGATGAATTATAACTTCACAAATATGGTGTTCATAACTTGAGCAAAAGAGTATAAAAGTATTTCATCTTTTCCGTTTTTTTCTTTATACATACATTTTTTTTGTTACGAAGCGTAGTTAATTTTGCCGTTAGGAACATATTTTTTTTATTCCTACTGTGAAAATGATGGCAACCTAAATCTTTTTATGGATGACGTATTTTCAATGCAAAACATGATTTACTGCTTTAGTCATGTTGCTTATTTTCTGAATTTATAATACAGAAAATTTGGAAGGTTTTGATGTCAGAATTGTAAAGAAAAACTATAAATATGGTTTAATTCTCTCCTCTGGATTTTTTTTTTTGTATGAAGTAAGACATATGTATGAAATATTTTGTCAATATATAAATTGTTATAATATTTTTCACATTCGTTCTTTAGGAGCTATCCAACATACTAACAAACCGTACCAGGCAGATACAGCTACCCAGATAGCATGCATACTTGCAGCAAGTTTGATTTTTTCTGGATAATATCTTGTGATAACAAATTTGACGCAACAAACTTGCAGCAAAACTCCTGCAAGTTAGACGGTACATTAGCGACCATTCCTTTGCAACGCAATTTTGCTGCAGAACTGTGGCAATCTTGTTATGACAAACTTGGAGCAAGCGAAAATTCCCATCATTGCATGAGAGTTAAGATAATGAGCGCATGCGCAAACGTTTCCCGGTCAAAGACAAGAATAACAACATGGCAGACACGCCATCCCGCAAGCTGCTATGGATCTTTTAAAAGGCATTTATTATTTTAATTATTCAAGTGTGGTTATTTTTTAAAGTAGCATTTCTCTATAATTTGCAACTATCTAAAATTTCTAATAAATTAAATAGATGTGTTAAATCTATTAATTCATTAAGAAAGGTTTTCGTTTTCATGCACTTGTATTGTAATTTGCATGGCAAGTTTGCTGCAAGTTTGATAAGACAAGTTTGCGGCAAACTTGCGCGACAAGTGTACTGTAACTTGCATGACAAGTTTGCTGCAAGTTAGAGGTCAAGTTTGCTGACAGTTGGAGGTATGGTGACTTCGAAGTTTGCGTAGACTTGCTGCAGTCTTGTTTCAAACTTGCTGACTTGTCATGCTGAACTTGCTGCAAGTTTGCAGGCTTGCAAAGCAAGACTGCTGCAAGTTTGCTGCAAACTAAATTTGCTATCTGGGTATTAGCTTATATATAAGTTGCAAGCAAATAGCTTCTGCCTACAGAAGAAGTATAGGGATTTTAAAAAAATATTTCTCTTATATTACCTGTATATATGATGCATAAAACAAAACGAAAATGTCTTAGAATGTATATGACGCCTTCATAATTCCCATCTCCACTTCCGATAGATGATTGTAAATATCATGGCTTCTGATTGGTTGGGATATATTACGTCATTTCTGGATCACGTGATGAAAGTCTATCAGTGGATGTTTGTGTATCGTTTCAGTTTTTAAAATAACTTGTGCTGAAAAGAAAATAAATGCAAAGTACTATTACGTACCAATGACTTATACCAGGCCATGTTGATATAATACAAAGAGTTAAGATACAAATGAGATACCGTTTTACAGACTTTTTTTTATTTATGTATTTATTCACAATCTGGTGAAGCACATAAAATCTATGCAATCTTTATATGAAGTCGATGGAATAGGGAAAAAAATGTTGGTGCTACAGCCACAGTTTACAGTGCTGCAATTTTGGAGTATTTAACTGCTGAGGTATTAGAATTGGCTGGAAAATCTAGCAAAGATCCGAAAGTAACGAGAATAACTCCTAGATATTTACAACTTGGTGTTCGTGGAGATGAAGAACTTGATTCACTTATCAAAGCAACTAACGTTGATGACGCTTTTCTCAGATGCAAGAGTTGAAATTTTTCTGCCTCAGCTCAAGTTCTTTCGCTTCCTATTCTTCTCTGAAGGGGGGTTTCTATTTGCCGAGTGAAGTATAAAAAAAACTCTTGTTGCCAAGGCCAAAGACGACTGACCAGAGTCAGGCACTCCTCCTGCCCAATGGGGTCGAAGGGGGGGGTCACTGACATCGCCCTTGTCCATCAGTCAACAGTGTAACTTACATTACAAGTACCAATAAATAATCTTTTAATAAATGAAAGCCCAAATAGTGTTGTTATTCTAACTTCGGGAGCTTCAAATCATGATGCCTATCTCCTTTGATATTGTATAAAGGATAGTTCATTTATGACATGTTTCCTTTTTATGCTTCTGCTAGCATGATACCTTTATCTTTTCATTTGTGAACAAATTTTGGGAATAGTTTAGTGTCCTAAAGGTTTGTTTTTATTTTGTTATAAATGGATTCAAGGCATTAGTAATTTCAGATGACAATATTGAACCACAATTCGTTATCCATGTCAGTCTGTACTGTTGGGTCCCCACTGAAGAAGCACACACAATTCTGCAATTAGTTAGGTAATTGCAGAATTATTTACATTTAGATTGAAGAATTCTCTAAATTGTTTTTATAATTCATTCTCTATTGTAAATACAAAATAGTAACCCTAATGCGTCCATTACTGTTTCTATCATATCCATTCATAATGTGTTGTGTACCATTTTGTGGTCAATAACCATTGAGTCTGTACTGTTGACTCCCAACTGAAGCAGAACACACAATTCTGCAATTGGTTAGATAACTGCAGAATACTTTTCATTTAGATGTAAGAATTCTTTGATTCTGATTCATTCTGAATTGTAAATGCAGAATAGTGTCCCTAATGCATCCATTAATGTTTCTATCATATCCATTCACAATGTGTTGCGTACCAATTTGTGGCCCCTAATCACTGAGTTAGTAAAAAAACGTAATAGTACATCATTTGCGTGGTGATTCATCTTCTTCCTCAATACATTTAACCCCACACTAATCGTAGCATGCGATACATAACGTACAATCTGTTACTTCAGGTACTGGCTATCTATGACCCGGCTAAAGATATTTCATTGGTGGGATCGGCCTTAAGGGCCGATCCCACCAAAGTCGTTTAACGGCTAACTACGATTAGCCACGATTAACCCTGGCGCTAACCAATGAGGGAAACGCAATTTTCCGTTTAAAACCGAGGTTAATCGCGCTTAGCGTTTAAACGACTTTTGGTGGGATCGGCCCTAAGACAGGTCTTGTAAAAAGTCGTAATGACTAACCGCGATTAACCTATGACGCCAACCAATGTTGGATCTCAATTCTCCGTTTAACCAGAGATTGATCTCGGTTAGCCGTTTAGCGACTGTGGTGAGACCGGACTTAAATATTATAAATTTATTTTTATACTAACAATGCCATCTCTTCGTAAAATAAAATAAAAAAAAAATGTGTGTGAAAAAACAAAGATGCAGATCATAACAGTTGATTAGAAATAACCGTTGATTAAACGCTATGCAGTTGAACTCCGTGAGAGTTTAGCATTGATTTTAAGATTACCTCTAATTCGCTATAACTAAATGAGTAATTATTCTCGGTAAGATCAGTCTTTAAATTCCTTTTGTATAAGATGAAAATGGTTTTTAAAAGTTCTTTGCACTTTTGTTGATATTGATTATCTCCTAATATTGTTGAAAAAGAGAATATACTTGTAAAAGCTCTAAACAACCTATTTTTTTTGTCATACCCGTCGACTTTTTCTCGCCTCAGTAGTGAATTGGAAAATGGTACAGAAAATTATAAATTTGGTGGCATCAAAGTTTCAAAATCGATTAAATTTGACGTTTAATTCTTTAATGGCGGAATGATTTTTCTGCTGCAATCACGTATTAGATTATCAATAGTTAATTCAAAGTCATAGCTACGGGGTATTTGCAAACACTTACAATTTTGTGGTCAACTATTAGACGTACACTTAAGGTAAATAGTTCTATTTATGAAGTTTGTGAATTCTTAACTATTTTACAATTTAACACGGTGAAGTAAATAGAAGGGACTTATTTTTAAGACCATTGAATAGTTGCAATTAGATCATAATGTTTTCACATTTACAAACATGTATATAAAAAAATGTATATTTGTATTTTCACTAATTGAAAGTTACTCTTGAATATGGTACAATTTATAGCATTTCTTAGAAAATAAAAACTGTAAATGTGTTTTCGCGTGTTTAGTTTTAAATCATCAAACTTTATGCATTACAAACTCAAAGTTAAATATACAAGCTTAAAAGTTATGTATACGAATTTTCTGTAATGTATAGGAGGAAACTCTGAATGGAATAAGTAAAACGTTGACTCATTATTTTGTTATACACATACATTTAAAAAAAAACCTTTCAAAATACTTTGTATTTAATTGTGTCAGATTTTTGAAAAAGTAAAGTATAATTATAGAGGTATCTAAAAATAACTGCATTTATGTAGAAATAATAGATTATATTTGGAGTACGTTCGAGATTATTGATATTGGTTATATTATTGATATAATTTATAAATTATAAAAACAATTTACAAGTTAAAGAGTTAAATGACTTGATTATTTTATTATCCTAAACTTCATTGAAATTGGATTCTAAATTTCAAAATAATTGCAATACTAATTGTAACAGTGGTTTTTGATTTAAATAAGTGTCATGTCCTTTAAAACTGAATAGTGTTTGTTCATTTTATTGTTTTTAAAACTAGTTTACTGAAACAATTATATATTAAATTTCTTTGTGTATGCATTCTAGTATGAATACAATGTAATGTTTTCATTCAATAGCTAAGTTTATATTAAAGTTACAGTCTGAAATTTTAAAGTATAAATGACTTTAATAAGTGAACAGATTAAAGGCAGATCGTATTTTATACTTGTGCTAACAAACGTGATTTAAATGTGTCTTGTTACACGTTAGGCATTTGTTTAGTGATCATTAATCTATGTACCAATAGCTATTCAAAAATATAAGATCATTAAAGATTTTATATAATTATTATCATTTCAACTGAAAAAAAATGTTTTAAGTTAAGAGAGGAAGTTAAAATTATGATCTCACAGGCGTAGTTGTTAAGGCTTTGATACATGTTTTACTAATAGGTTGACAGTGGGGATAAGTCCATCCTATTCATTCTCATAGAATTTACTTATAAATAACGAATTCCACATTAAAAAAATCTACATATACATTACATTTTATTTGGCTGTTTATCTTTTTACCAAACCACTTAATACATTACTTCAGATTTTAAATTTTAACTCTATACAAAGACATTACCGTTTAATCTCTGTTATATATATATATTTTATATATAGATATATATATATATATATTTAATACATTACTTGCAGTAGGTCCCGGTCTCATTAGCCCTCGTGTGCAAAACAGTAGACCGTAGCACTCCAAACCAAACCAAACCACTTAATACATTACTTCAGATTTTAAATTTTAACTCTATACAAAGACATTTATTTTTAATTTTTTGTAAATCTTTCATGAATTTATCACATATTTTGCTTGTCACTCGTAAATGTATGAACTGTAAGAACAAAAAAGAAATGTATATCTTTAAACACGAGGATGGTTCTAAGAACCGGTGTAAAAAACATCATTAAATGGTTAACCTCGATTAATACATGGCGCCAAACAATGGTGGGTTTCAATTCTCCATTTAACCAGAGATTAATCGCGGTTAGCTGTTTAACGACTTTGTGAGACTGGACCTGTAAGTATTGCGTCCATCTCTGTTTGGGGTCAAGAAGATCGTCGGTTAAGGCAAACTTTTGGTTCATTGTAAGGCGCCGAACAATTGAAAAACGGCAGTATTGTACCAGAAATGGTCCTTTTGACGCACGGACGATTAAAGTTGTCAAATGGGCCGTTTTGTCAAAGCACCGACATAGACAAGAAATTGTTCTTTTCGTGATCGCGTCGGCTGGGCTCCAAAGGTCGTTTCGGCTACTCCAAGGACAAAGGTCAACTAGGGGGTTGGGGTTCGATCTCCCCTAAAGCCGAGGTTTACTGTTTGAAAAAGAAGAAACGGGAGGCGACTCTCGAGTGAACTTTGAGATGAGCAGGTTGTCTAGTGTTCTTCTCTCTGGACAATAGATTGCATCTACATTGAGTTGATTTGTTTTATTTAAACATTTCTTTTTTTTGTTAAATAAATGAAGAGTTGTTAAATTTGAATCATCTACGGCTGATTATTTCTCCTCCATACCTGCTCCTTATACGAGACCCATGCGAAATCATATCCAAATGACTAGGGTATGACTTACAATCTGAAATAGAAATATCGCAAACCGCTCGGCGAGCGTTACAGGACTTAAATATTATAAATTTATTTTTATACTAACAATGTCATCTCTTCTTAAAGTAAAAAAAGTGGGTGTGACAAATCAAGGATGCATTGCATAACAGATGATTAGAAATAACCGTAGATTAAAAGCTATGCTGCTGAACTCCGTGGGATGTTAGCATTGATTTTGCGATTACCACTAATTTGCTATAATTAAATGAGTAATTAATCTCAGTAACATCAGTCTTTAAATCCTTTTTGTATAAGATGAAAATGGTTTTTGAAACGTTTCTTGCACTTTTGCTGATATTGGTTATCTCTAAATATTGTTGATGAAGAGAATATACTTGTGTGCAAGCTCTAAACAACCAAATTTTTGTCCCACCCCTCGACTGGGTCTCGCCTCAGCAGTGAATTGAAAATGGTACAGAAAATTATAAATTTGGTGGCATCAACGTTTGAAAATCGATTAAATTTGACGTTTAATTTTTTAATGGCGGAATGAATTTTCTGCTACAATCACGTATTAGATTATCTATAGTTAATTCAAAGTAATAGCTACGGGGTATTTGGAAACACTACAATTTTGTGATCAACTATTAGACGTACACTTAAGGTAAATAGTTCTATGTATGAAGTTTGTGAATTCTTATACTATTTTACAATTTAACACGGGGAAGTAAATAGAAGGGGCATTTAACTTTAAAAATATTGAATTGTTTCTATTATGTCATAATGTTCTCACACTTGCAAACATGTATGGAAAAAATGTATATTTGTATTTTCGCTTATTGAAAGTTACACTTATACAATTTATAGCATTTCTTAGCGAATGAAAACTGTAAATTTGTTTTCCCGTGTTTAGTTTTCTATGAAACTCTATGCATTACAAACTCAAAGTCTTATTTTGTGAGAAATATGCAAGCGGTAAATTATGTCTACGAAATTTCTGTAATGTATAGGATAAAACTGTGAATGGAATAAATAAACCGTTGACTCATAATTTCGTTATACACAAACATTTAAAAATAACCTGTCGAAATGATTTGTATTTAACTGTGCCAGAGTTGTTTCAAATAAAATATAATTCTAGAGGTATCTAAAAATACCAGCACAGATTTACACAGAAAGAATTTATAGATTACATTTTGATTATATTTGATATTAACAGATTATAAAAACATTTCACAAGTTGAAAAATTAAATGACTTGATTACTTTATTATCCTAAACTTCCTTGAATTGGATTCTAAATTTCAAATTAAGGCAATACTGTGATAATAATTTAGCTTTAAATAAGTGTCATGTCAATTTAAAACTGATTGGTTTTTAAGTCTATTTTACTGTTTTTCAAACGAGTTTAAATAAACAATTATATATGAAATTTCTTTATGTATGGGTTCTAGTATGAATACTGGTTAATGTTTGCATTCATTCATTAAGTTTATATTAATAATTTTACAGTATAAATTTTTAAAGTATTTTCATGAATATAAAAGACTTTAACAAGTGAACTTTTCTTTTATTTTATGTCTTAACAGATTAAAGACAGATCGTATTTTATATTTGTGTTAACAAACGTGATCTATATGTGTCTTATTACAAGTTAGGCATTTGTTTAGTGATTATTAATCTATAAACCAATAGCTATTCAAAAATGTAAATCATTAAAGATTTTATAAGCATATTACCATTTTAACTTTTTAAGAAACGTTTTAAGTTAAGTAAGCAAGTTAGAATTACGATCTCACACTTAGTTGTTAAGGCTTCGATATATTTTTTACTAATCAGATGGCATAGGAAGAAGCCATCCTTTTCATCTTTATAGAATTTAGTTATAAATAACGAATTCCACATTAAAAATATCTACATATACCTTACATTTTATTTGGATATTTATTGTTTTTACTTGGTAATTTCTTGTGCTTTTGTAAATAGATAACTGTAGAAATGCTAATGATCATTGAATTTCCTTAATTGATTGAATCCCTTGTATCGTTAGTTTGAAATAATATATTTTTATTTATTTATTGATAGTAGTCTATTTTCTTACTGTATGATTTTAAAACTGATAGACCATCTTTCCATATCCTTAATATATATTTGTCATTTTTATAATACAAATTTTATAACAGGCTAGGCATTTATTTAGTGATTATTAATCTAAACTAATAGGTATTCAAAAATGTAAATCATTGAAGATTTTATAAGCATATTACCATTTCAACTATTTAAGAAACGTTTTAAGTTAAGTAAGCAAGTTAAAATTATCTCATGGACTTAGTTGTAAAGGCTTTGATACATTTTTTTACTAATCGGATGACAGTGTGGATATAGCATTCTATTCATCTTTATAGAATTTAGTTATATAGAACAAATTCCACACTAAAAAATTCTTGATATACATTACGTTTTATTTGGAGATTTACCTTATTACTTGGTTAATTTCTTGTGCGTTTTTAAGTAACTGTAGAAATACTAATTATCATTGAATTTCCTTAATTAACTGATTGAATCCATTGTATCGTTAAATTGAAATAGTATATTTTTATTTATTAGCTATGTTATCGGTTAATAGTAGTCTATCTGCTTACTGTATGATTTTAAAACTGATTGACCATCTTTCCATATCCTTAATATATAGTTGTCATTTTTAATTCAAATTTTATAACAGGTTAGGCGTTTTTTAGTGATCATTAATCTATAAACCAATAGCTATTCAAAAATGTAAATCATTGAAGATTTTATAAGCATATTACAATTTCAACGTTTTAAGTTAAGTGATCAAGTTAAAATTACGATCTCACAGATTTAGTTGTTAATGCTTTGTAACATTTTTTAGTAATCGGATGGCAGTGGAGATGAATCCATCCTATTCATCTTCATAGAATTTAGTTATAAATAACGAATTCCACTTTAAAAAAATCTACATGTACATTACGTTTTATTTGGCTGTTTATCTTTTTACTTGGTAATTTTTTCTGCGTTTGCAAGTAGGTAACTTTAGAAATACTAATTATCATTGAATTTCCTTAATTAACTGATTGAATCCATTGTATCGTTAGATTGAAATAGTATATTTTTATTTATCAGTAATGTTATCTATTGATAGTAGTCTATCTGCTTACTGTATGATTTTAAAACTGATAGACCATCTTTCCATATCCTTAATGTATAGTTGTCATTTTTATAATACAAATTTTATAACAGGCTAGGTGTTTGTTTAGTGATCATTAATCTATAAACAAATAGCTATTCAAAAATGTAAATTATTGAAGATTTTACAAGCATATTACCGTTTCAACTTTTTAAGAAACGTTTTAAGTTAAGTAAGCAAGTAAAAATTATCTCATGAACTTAGTTGTTAAGGCTTTGATATATTTTTTACTAATTGGATGACAGTATGGATTAAGTTATCCTATTCATCTTCATAGATGTTAGTTAATAACGAATTCCACGTTAAAGAATAACATCATATATATTACGTTTTATTTGGCTATTTACCTTTTTACTTGGCTAATTTCTTGTAAGTTTGTAAGTAGGTAGCTGTAGAAATACTAATGATCATTGAATTTCCTTAATTTAACTGATTGAATCCATTGTACTGTTAGTTTGAAATGATATATTTTAATTTATTTGTAATGATATGTGTTGTTAGTTGTCTATTTGCTTACTGTATGATTTTAACATGGATTGAACATCTTTCCATATCCTTAATATATAGTTGTCATTTATATAATACAAATTTTATAACTTTCGAGTATATTTCACTCGTTGGGACAACCATAAAAGTATACAAGTAAATGTGCTGTTCATAGTATTTTCATTCAACACAAAAATTCGAGCTTGTACACCCATATAATTTGCCTGAAAATTCCCTCCTTTATATCAGTACAGTCCTGAAACTAGCTGCCCAGATTGTACAGAGTGTACTTTCTGCTCCCACACGTTTGGTACCCGAGTAAAGTTTAGATGAGTTTTGTTGTCTTTTCATAGGAGGTAATGTTAACTACCTATATGACACTCCCATAATAAAAGGGTCAACAAAATCTGCGGCAGCATAGAGGCTAATGTTAATTAAGGCAAATAAATGAAAATATTTAAGCTCTTTAAAGCTTTTAAATATCAAGCAATTTCTTGTTAGTGACACAATTTCTACGGATAAGAGGCTTATCACAATTTCTTTTTTTGTATAGACAAAATCACTGAAGATATCTTCAGTTCTGCATTTCTTGGTAGAATAAATGAATACATATGAAGTGTTTTTGTTTTTGTTTTTATTAATATATATTGTTCAAGCAATAAAATAGAATCCCCTATACAATAATAGCTTAATCTATCTGTCCTTTTGTCATCGAATTTATCGGTTGAAGTAGTTGAACCTGGAATTGATAGATAACCATATTGGATACTTGATGAGTTAGAATAATCAAAATTCAAAGCGAGTGAAGTTTATCTTCTTCAAAATTAACGTTCTGATTCTAAAATAAATTGGATAAATTGGTATAAATTTGCTTCGTACCACAGTAAAAAATACTGTTATCTTTACAACGTTCGAAATCCACCACTTCCCCCTTTTCAAGGGTTTAATGCCATTATTTCAAACCCTCTAATTCCTGGTTTAAAGTAATTTATCAATTTATTGCATAATAAGTAAGTAAATATAACATTTTGTTTCTAGCTTTATGAGGCCATTCCATCTCATTTAATATAATCTTATTTTAAATTATTGAAATATCGTCTGCATTATTTTGATACGTTTAATTACTAAACTTAGATATTATGTAAGTAATTTTCATTTATCTTTGGCTTAAATAATAGATTGGGTATGTGATAATTTTAAATTTAATCATTGATTATTTTTTGTTGCATTGAAATTTTATCACTTGTATTAACAACAGATTCATTTCATAAAAGTCTAGGAGTTTATTTCACGGTTAGCTCGTTTGTGTGTTTCATTTTTATACATAATTACACGGTTTCCAATCGATACGCAAAATTTTGGACAACTAAAGCACAAAAAACAAACCATTTCTTACATGCCTCATAGGTTAATTAAAATGGAAAATTAAAACATTTACTGATCCCGTTATATGTCGGGCTATATATTAGTAGAGAGATATTTCGTATCTCTTAAATTCTATATAATATGCGATTTCATGTTTGTTACTATTAAATCAATCAATCAATTGTTGTTTTTCATTTTTAGAGGAATAGGCTTGCATATACAGCGATTTAAGTATTTAAAAAAAGTGTGTGTGTGTGTGTGTGTGTGTGTGTGTGTGTGTGTGTGTGTGTGTGTGTGTGTGTGTGTGTGTGTGTGTGTGTGTGTGTGTGTGTGTGTGTGTGTGTGTGTGTGTGTGTGTGTGTGTGTGTGTGTGTGTGTGTGTGTGTGTGTGTGTGTGTGTGTGTGTGTGTGTGTGTGTGTGTGTGTGTGTGTGTGTGTGTGTGTGTGTGTGTGTGTGTGTGTGTGTGTGTGTGTGTGTGTGTGTGTGTGTGTGTGTGTGTGTGTGTGTGTGTGTGTGTGTGTGTGTGTGTGTGTGTGTGTGTGTGTGTGTGTGTGTGTGTGTGTGTGTGTGTGTGTGTGTGTGTGTGTGTGTGTGTGTGTGTGTGTGTGTGTGTGTGTGTGTGTGTGTGTGTGTGTGTGTGTGTGTGTGTGTGTGTGTGTGTGTGTGTGTGTGTGTGTGTGTGTGTGTGTGTGTGTGTGTGTGTGTGTGTGTGTGTGTGTGTGTGTGTGTGTGTGTGTGTGTGTGTGTGTGTGTGTGTGTGTGTGTGTGTGTGTGTGTGTGTGTGTGTGTGTGTGTGTGTGTGTGTGTGTGTGTGTGTGTGTGTGTGTGTGTGTGTGTGTGTGTGTGTGTGTGTGTGTGTGTGTGTGTGTGTGTGTGTGTGTGTGTGTGTGTGTGTGTGTGTGTGTGTGAGAGAGAGAGAGAGAGAGAGAGAGAGAGAGAGAGAGAGGCAGAGAGAGAGAGAGAGAGAGGCAGGCCATGCTTATAATTGTTAGTTATATTGTAATAGAATTTGTTGTAATTGAGTTACTGTTTATTTCCTTCCAGTTGTACCCAAATGGATATTTTTTAGTATATGTGTCTGATAAGAATGCACATATCTAAGAAATTTCTTTTCGGTTGTATCACTTTTCTATATTTCGAAAAGTAAGTAAGAAAAATTCTGTACAGCAATGACTGGACCTGTTTTGAAGTCTATAGTAAACTTTATGCCTAATAAGACTGAGTTTTCCAAGACTGCGGCAAGATTCGAACCCACGACAGGTGGTCATAATATGTAAAAGGAAGAAGTTTGTGTACCGTGTTATTCAACTTTATTTTTTAATCCTCAGCTTCTGTTTGAAACCCCAGAAAACAAGGACTGTGTTTAATATCCGGAAGAGTGGTAAATCCATATCAGTTATATTGAGAAATAATCCTGTATTACACTTGATATGGATTCTCAGTTTCTAAGAAAAGTTTAGATTTTAATACATTGCACTTTTATTGTTCCCTGATTTCTGTAACGATGGCCCTATTGGATTTCTTGCATGCAAATATGGCGAGCATTCTATTGTTTACATAGATTGCCATTTTAAGTCGCAATAAGAATAATTAAAAACAGTGACAACGGATAAATCTTTAACCATGTTCAGAGGGATGAAGTGGTCCCTCACCTAGTAAGCCCCTTTTTTGTCCCCAGTGGTCAGTATTCCAATTATTAGTATAATTTTAGCTTACTCTAGAGGAGATCTTTTTGAATGGGTGAGGTATGTTTGAAATAAATAACATCCTGAAAGAAGAACCTATGCTACCATAGTAAGCAATTATGTAACTAGCAAAACTGAAGCTACTGGGTACCAAGAAAGTTCCCAACCCGCCCTCCCTTGCAGGTGTAGTTTCTTTTATAGATTTTTAAGTATTGCAAGCCCTCTAACGGCCATCAAGAAACCCGAAACTAACGCCACCTATCGGTAGCATAGCTAACTACAAGATTCTGGGAATAAGCTAGAAACAACTAGGTACCAAGAATGTTCCCAACCCGCCCTCCCTTGCAGGTGTAGTTACTTTTATAGATTTTTAAGTATCGGAAGCCCTCTAGCGGCCACTCAAAAAACCCGAAACTAACTCCACCTAACGGTAGCTTAGAAAACTACACTCTGGAAATAACTAAAAGATTCTGGAACTAAGCTAGAAACCAAAAGCTACTCGGTACCAAGAAAGTTCCCAACCCGCCCTCCCTTGCAGGTGTAGTTTCTTTTATAGATTTTTAGGTATTGCAAGCCCTCTAGCGGCCATCAAGAAACCCGAAACTAACGCCACCTATCGGTAGCATAGCTAACTACAAGATTCTGGGAATAAGCTAGAAACAATTCCATAACAGTACCACCTACCAGAGTTCTTAAAATCCTTTTTGTTGAATGTCTTGTAACATGAGTTCTAAATAAAATAAAATGGTTCCCACCTTCCATCTAGATGCAGTTTCTTTTATAGTTTTTCGGTGTCAAAAACAATATCAGTCTTATGTTAAAGAATTTATAGGAACGATTATACGTAAAGAGTAAGGTAGCTAAACAGTGGAGTTTTTTCACAGTATAGCAAAGAGTACTTTATAAAATAACATCCTGGAGAAAAACTATCGATGTGGTAAGGTGTAGCCTTCCCTGTCAGTTCAATTTTATAGTTCATTATTCCTAGCGGTGGATAGTGAAACTCACGGTAAAAATAGGTATGTTAGTTTTTCTGTAAGTTAAACTGATAGCGAAACACAGACGGCAAAGACACTGATCACAGAACCGGAGAGTTGATAGCTCGAGTCAAAGATCCGCCATGTTCATGAATAGCAAATAGGTTCGTGGTTCCGATGTCCTCTGGAGGTGTGGGTTATTCCTTAAGCTACACGTGTTCACCGGGTAAGGCTAAATGGGTAATAGCTTTCCAGTCGCGTTTGGCGTTTATACATCTGTCTGTATTGTCAGCGGTATCAAAGACAGTGAAATAAAATAATGGTTGACAGAAAAGTATAATTTTTTTTCTCTACAGAGTTGCAGATTTCGTTGACCGTTTTATTATGGGAACAGCCAACATTGTTCCCTAAGAGAGGACAGCAAGAATACATCTAAGCTTTATTTGAGAATTAGACCCGAGCACAATATGGTAACCACTACACAATCTGGGATAAAATAAGTATCCTAACAAGACCATTTTTCACTGGATTTTCTGTATCTTACAGAATACATTAGATTCATACTCTGCTCTACTCGGACAACTATGGGAACTCTCAAACGATATTTTTCATAGATAAATATTAACTTAAAGGTGGTACTTTACTGAGGTAGACAGGACTTTTACGTCGACTTCCTAAGTTCTGAAGTAGATACAAGGGTACTACATTAACAAAAATGATAGATACTTACTCGATCGGATTTGTAATAAGACCTATACAAAAAGAAATGTTACAGAAGAAATCAGTTTTAAAATATCTAATACTTACCTTTCGAAATATAGAACAACTCTGGAAGTGATCCAACCGAAAAGAGATTTGTTAGATATGTGCATATGAAGTAGACACATATACTAAGAAATCTCCATTGGGTACAAATGTACACGATATGTTTTCAAAAGCACAGAAATACACCATACAAGAGCTAAATTACAAAAGAAAAAAGTTTTCCTAAACATGAAGCTGAAAGATAAATAACTTCAAATTTCTAAATGTATAATGACTTTTAGGTTTAGTCCAACAAGTGAATCATACTAGAAAAATACTGACATTTGTGTTAAAATAATTTTGATTCGTGTGTTTATGATACGGGAGCTTTCAGGGGGTTTATCACTTCTAAAAGTCATACAGTAAGCAAATAGGTCACTATTAACGGATATCATTACTGATAAATATATAATTTTTGAAAATAACAATACAATGGTTTTGGTTTTGTTTGGAGTGCTACGGTCTACTTTTTGCAACAGAAGGGCTAATGAGACCGGGAACTACAGCTTAAAGCCGATTCCGAACGGCTACGAACATCTATGCCACTGTGGGATTCGAACCCACGAACTCTGGTACCGAAGGCCAGCACCCTAACCATTAGGCTATCATTCGGCATACATGGTTCTCTAATCAGTTTATTAAAGTAATCCAATGGTTATTAACATTTGTACACACACACACACACACGGACAAGAAATTTAAAATAAAAACACACACACACACGAACACAATATATATATATATGAAGAACATTTTTTGAAAATGTGCAATTCGTTATTTATTACCAAATTCCATGAGGATCAATGGATAAATTTCATGATGATGCTGAACACTGTCGAGATGTCATCTGTTTCTTTAATTAGCAGGTGTCTTATCTGATTAGTGAAGAATTGATCAAAGCGTTTCCAAATTTTCTTATTGAATCTGCTAGATCGTAGTTGTAACGTACTCTCTTACCTTAAAAGTTTTTAAATATTCATTTTTGGATCAATGCTGAAAATATAATCTGGAACGGTCTTTTGGAAAGTTTTGAGTAGCTACTGTTTAATAGATTAATGATTATTGAAACAAAAATGGCTGAAATACACAGTGATTCATTCAGAATTTGTATAATAACTTGTAGGGTTAGTCCAATGACTGAATTAAGCTTGAAAGTTATTGAAATTTGTATTAAAATATTTTCACATGCGTTTAGGATATGGGAGCTGTCATATAGCCAATGAGTTCTAAAAATCATACAATAAGCAAATATGTCACTAATAACGGATATCATTAACGATAAATCTAATTTTTGAAAATAACATTACAATGGATTTAATCACTTGATTAAGGAAATCCAATGGTCTTTAATATTTGTACAGAAACATTTCTAAAAACGGGAAAGTAATTTAAAGTAAAAAGCTAAATTACCATACAAAATACAATATATATGAAGAATATTTTTTGAAAATGTGCAATTCGTTATTTATTACGAAATTCTATGACGATAAATAAATTCTGTGATAATGAACACAGTTCAGTTGTTATCTGTTTCTTTAACCAGCAGATGTCGATCCGATTAGTGAATAATTTATCAAAGCGTTTCCAACTTTTCTTATTAAATCTGTTAGATCGTAGTTGTAAAGCGCCGTCTTACTTTAAAAGCTTTGAAATGTTCATTTTTAGTTCCATGCTGAAAATATAATCTGGAGAACTGTTTAAATTTTGAATGGCTACTATTTGATAGTTTAATGATCATTGAAAAAAATGACTGAAATACACAGCGAATCCTTCAGATTAGGTTTGTTAACACAAGTATAAACTTAGCAAGTCTTAAATTTATTAATAGACATAAAAAGATGTCTTGTTAAAAGCACTTAAGCCTATATAAATACATAATTCAAAATGAAAGTATTATGTATGTATCTAGAGAGTATAAACATTCAATCTTATGATAAAGTTAAAATGTATCGTCATATAAATACGAAATGTTTATTAATATGAAATTAATCTCATTTATTCATCACTGGGTATCTTTATAGAAGCTTCCAACATATGCAGAACATTTCCCTTAATAAAAATTTTATTTTAAAAGTGAATTACACGAAGAATATAGTGTTTCCAATATATGAGATTTCAGTAAATCACCTTAGCATAAAACAAAAATTTTAAACATCCACACTTTAATTTTTTAAGAAAATAAATTACTTGCATTATAAAGAAAGATAAAAGTGAAATAGATGAGTGTTCCCTATGCTATATTAACAACATTACACTCTTATATAATGGCTATTAGGATTTCTGTAAATGAAGCTTATTAGAAAAGAGCTTTTTCAAATTAACATGAGACTAAAGCAAGAAAAACATTACAAATATTTCATTTATAGATACTGGTGTAACAGTTATGAATTGTCCAGTTACTAGTTTGGAAAAAACAGATGCGTAAAATAATGCATAATATATATAATAATACATAATAGCATCTAATAATGCATAGGCTTGTAATAGCATATAACATGAATATAATAATGTATAATAGCATATAACATGCATATAATAATGCATAATAGCATAAAATTTTATATACCCAGCACCCATTCAATTTTAAGGTGGCATGCTATTCTTTTAAAAGACTACAAGTTTAGTCGTAGTATTACAGCAAGTATTTTAGGATTCAATTTAAACCAGGTCAAGAAAATAAATTCTACTAAAACAAGTTATTTTTATACTGTAAAATGTTTTTAATATCTCACGTATTAATATTTCCCCTTCAAAATCCTCTTTGAGATCTATTAGATTTCCTTTTATGTCTATAAATGAATATTTAGACATATGTAGATTTATATTTTATAAAAACCGTACTAATAGAGCGAAGCCAAGCATTTTGACAATATTTTCTTTAAATCAGTGTATAATATAATGAAGGCACTTTTAGTTTATTAGCAGTGTTATCTTATATATTAAAAAAAAGCTTTATACACAATTTAACGCTTAGAATGTTCAACACAAAATAAATAGAATATCTTTATGAACGCATAGAATTTGGAGGAAAACAAGCATGGTAAAAAAGCCATTTAAAGTGCATATGAGTTAAAAAGAAGATACTTATAAATAAAATTCTATACATAAATTTAAAAACATCGAAAATACAGATTTTAAGTTCAGATTTTAGGTTTCTTATCCTTGTTTATAATGTGAGCCAATTTAAACAATTCAATATTTTAATAAACATACTCTTAAAGTGATTCAGTCGTGAAAAAAAGGAAAACAGAAAGAATTCACCAACTTGTGAAAAGAATTAATGTGTATTTACCTCAGACGGTCATTCGAAACCTTGAGTATCAAAGTGAGAACCCCGTAGCTCTGAATGAAACTCGACGAACTGTTGAGGGCATTACGTCATAGACTATTTACAAAGCGCATTGCCATTAGATAATAAAATGTCATAATAAATCTTTTTAACTGTTAAAATATATTTAAAACTTATAATGTGACACTTTTCTTTGCCATTTTCAGTTCATACATACAAAGTTGAGAAGAAATTTCAAATGTCGAGTGATGTGGCCACAAATGAGTTATTTTGAAAACTTGCACAAATATATTCCCTTTTTCAACAAAAAATAGAGATAACCAAAATTAGGGCCGGTCTCACAAAAGTCATTTAACGTTAACTCGAGATTAACCCATAGCGCCAACAAATAATGTATCGCAATTCAAAGTTTAAACAGAGATTAATCGCGATTAGCTGTTAAACGAGTTTGGGGAGACGGATCTTTAACAAAAGTGCAAAGCACTTTAATAAAACTATTTTCTCGTTATAAAAAATAGAAGAATGGCTTGGACTTAACGTTATAATTCATCAGAGATGTACTACGCACTTAATTATAGCGGATTAGAGCGTAATCGTCAAGTCAATGTTGTCTTACGTAGCATAAATCTAGTTCAATTGAAAGAATTTAATCTTCGATTAACTTTAATCTCTAATTAAGGAATGCAGGCACTCATATTTTGAGGTGGAAACCTTGGGTTTAAAGTTAAAATAAGAATAAATATTGAATTTTTTAATAAGTGGAGTATTTTTTTTATGACTCTCATCTTCAAAGTGCTCTAAAAAGGTTTCCGTTTTCTTTTCTTTTTGTTATATAAATCTTACTTTTGGTAAAAGTCCGAATCATATATTGAAACTTTTCTTCATCGATAATATATGTGATGATTTCTGTATATTAATTAAAAGACAAAATAATGATTAAAAAACAACAAAGGAGAACGATATTTAATTTTTTTTGTGATTTTCGAATTTTTTGTACCCCTACGTACTTTGATATATTAATACCTCTAAGTCTGAGTTACAACCTATACCTACCCCTTTCATTCAATATAGCTCCAATATTCTTCCATGTAGGATTCTGAAACTTTGTTCGAATTTATTATTTAAACAAAACAAATAAGTAAAGAGTTGGAGTTTTTTGATGACGTCTATTTTTCAGAAACGTAAGAATTAAAGAGTATTTACTCCACTATATTGCAACTTGAACTGTTTTACTCATTTTTTCAATTATAAGAGTAGAACAGAAGAAAAGAGGACATTGAATTTTTTTCTGAATTCGTTTTTTCTAACTACTCTGTATCCTCTTCCTATTCCCAACCTAAATATTTTTTCCGTCACCTTTCGCCTACTCTTTCCACACCATTTCCCATATCCGTATACCCAACTTTACCCCTTACCGTTGCGCTTCAAATTAAAATTTTGCTAATTTATATACATGTAAAGTTTTACCTATTTCACAAGTGTAAAGTTTCATTAAAGAAACACTTCTTAGAATATAAAGTTCATTCGAAATTTAAAGATTTCAACTAGAATTAAAGAACACATAAATACATACATTTAGTTATTGCATTGAGAAACTTTCTATACCTATTTGTGCTTAATGTGAACCATTCTTCTACCACGCTGAAACTGATAAAATCTCATATAATTTTTATTGGTGTCCTTAGTGTCATTGGTGTCCTCATTTTCATCCTTACTGTGTATTGAAAAAGATACCACGAACAGATTGAACTATGACTAAATCATGGACTCTAAAATTAGGAAAATAATGTTATAAATACTTTTTTTGCTTATATAATACTTAGGGATAAAGATGGTCATCTTTTATTCTGCAAAGTAAGCCCATTCTGAAAATATGCTATAGGGGTAGACCTTACCCTGTAGCATATTTTCAGAACCTGTACCTATTAGTAATATATATATATATATATATATATATATATATATATATATATATATATATATATATATATATATATATATATATATATTCCACTCTATTTGGCAGTAGGGTCGCAAGTCAGTTTTCTGTCACGGGTGCCAAACTACTTAGTTCTAGTCCTGTCCACAATTGTTAGCCATATGTGTCTCTATATTAGTTTAACACTGAAGTAACACACACACAATCTTCCCATTGGTGAAATAATTGAAGAATTCTTTGGCATTCTGTTTGTTTCTTTTTTTCTGAGTCATAAATGTACAAAAGAAATCCTAATGCATCATGCCAAATGTAATATACATTCACAACGTGTTTTCTATCTATTTGTAGTTCATAATCATTGACCATTGTCCGTTGACCATTCATCACTGTAAATAGATGAAAAAACATTCATAGTACTTCATTCGAGTGGTGAGGTTTCTTCTTCTATCTAAAGACATTTACAGTACAATGATCTTATCGTGCTCTATAAAATCTATAATTCGCTTTTGAAAGTACTCTTAATTATAGTCTGACAAGATATTTTACTTATACTGGGCCATTTCATTATTTATGCTTCTTAAGACATCTACAAGTTTTATCAGTTTTTGGAAAAATGCATTCGGGAAAAATTTATTTCTTTGCTTAGGGCTGTACTTACCCAACAGTCTCTTTTAACCGTCATTTGCAAACGTTCTGGAAAGTCAATTTGTCTTCATTATTTTGGAAACATTGCTTCTCTGTGACGTCCAAGAAAAAGGACACATTTGGTAGACAAACAGCGTAATTCCATCTCTTTTCGATACCCTGTCATATTCATTCAGGCATTTGATTGGACTTTTCCCTTTGTCTCCTTTAAATACAGAAGAATTCTTGTATTGTGGTTGTGCTGGTGTCAGGATAACAGTTTTATCTTCCAGTTCTATACTCATTTATCTTTGGCTTTCTAGGTGGATTATAAAGTCTGTGTTAAGGCCTTTAAATTGATCTCTTCTACTTAAATTAGCATCCACGCTGACTGGACTTCTACCCGGCTCCTCCACCAAAAATGTCATGCATGGGCTTAATGTGAAACACAATAACACACACAGGAAATCGAGCTAATCTAATTCGTTAATTTAAAGCAAAGAGCAAAATTCAATTGCAAACTCTGCACTCTCTGTGTCTGAGAGATCTTTGGCTTTTATAGCAGCAGGGAAATTTCCAGAAATATGTCTGGGATGGCGATGAAAGTCATACTGCGCAACGAACAGAATTGGCGAATATTCCAGAATACTTTTATGGCAAACTATAGGAAGGTCCAGAATTTTCTGGAACAAGCAATAAATCAGAACATAAATAAAGGAATGAAATAAATATTCACGCGGATTTTAAGCCCTATTGTAGCTGCCAGGGTTCGAACTGAGGACTACTTGATTAGAGACTAGTGTGAAGACCATTCGGCTATGTTGAATCTGAGGCATCTTTTCAATGCGGCAATATCAAAGTGAACATCAATTTTCAACCATATTCTGTACAGATTGATACTATAAATGATACCATTAATCATTAACTATGAATTATTTTAACTTTTAGAACAAATTCTAATATTACTCCATACAGTTTGATAGCAAACATACAGTGGTATTTCGAGAAGTTGGAAAATTATTCAAATATAATGTTCCTTCACCTTATGTGAATATCTGTTGATATTTGTAAAATGTTCTAAGGTAAAAATGCTTACTTTAAATATTACATTTGATTCAGGGTATCATTCTCTTAAAGTTGAAATTTCACTGTTAAAGCTATACTTAACTACATAAGTATAGAACATTTGGGCTATCACCAATTTATACATACTTGGAGTGGACGAAATATACAATTATTTCAACCATTACATTACATTAATTGTATATTTAGTGTTATTTAACTCCTGCCAAAGGCCATACCATGTTCTTGTCCGTTCACCGAAGTCAAGCAGCATCGGTTGCGGTCAGTACTTGGGACGGTGACCACCTGGGAACACACCTTGCTGTTGAAATACATTTATTTGCCGAAAGATGTCCGAATGGTTAGGGTGCTGGCCTTCGGAAATGGAGTTCGTGGGTTCGAATCCCACTGTGGCATAGATGTTCGTAGCCATTAGGAATCGGCTTTAAGCAGTAGGTCCCGGTCTCATTAGTCCTCGTGTTGCAAAAAGTAGACCGTGGAGCTCTAAACCAAACCAAACCTTAAAGTGGAATGCAAATGGGTAACTTCTTTTTCAGCTGTAGATATTTTAGGGAAAACTATATTTACCAGGTAAAATGTTTTTCTTTCGATTTGTTTTGGTCCACGTCAGAAGCAGTTTGTACATACCTGCACCAAATGAATGATTCCTTTACTGATGCTCATTGTCTTTACAAAAATAAACAATGTAGTCATTGAAATAAATGCACAATAGTTTTGATTAATGACTTTTTTATTACAAAGTGTTAGAAGTTTCATTCTAACTTTCATACGCTACAACCAATTCAGCCTCAATTTTAAACAATATTTTATTACAGATTCATGTTCCTAGTAACACCATTAGCCTTGAATTACAAAACATTTAATAAATAAATAAAATATACACTGGTGTCTGGAGAGTTTCTTTACTAAGTAATTGATAGTGAATGTAGCACAATACTACTAAATGTCTTCACAAAGTCAGAATTTCAAAATATTGAAAATGCAACTTTTTTGCATTTTTGCATATACCAGAAACAGAAATAGTATATAAAATAACTATGAATTTAATTGCACATTACTGGTAGTTATTTAAATTATTTTTATTGATTTATCCGCATTTTTTACAAAGCAAGCAAGTAAATATTAACACCATCATAAGACATTCTTCAAATCGGTTATTGCAACAAGACACGGATAATACACTCATGTTCATAAATTAAGTATAATTCAGAATCACACAGAAATTGAGCTCTAAAATAAAAATTTCACCTGTAGAATTATCACACACATCTTGAAGAAGAATATGCAAATTGCAGGAAACCACCAGATGGCGTGGATAGTATGTCACAATGACGAGAGTGTATGAAAGGGGTATATAAGGAATGGTAGCAAAGAAGTAAAATTGTTCACAACCGCTTTAAAAGCCTTTCAGTGCAATAACCGCATAGTTATGGCACAAAGGAAGCATTTGGATGATTTTTTACGTGGTAGAATTATCGGACGACTGGAATGTGGACGACCCAGCTGGAAGTGTCCGAGGAACTTGGAATCGCCCACAGTGTCATCTCCAGGCTTTGGCAACGATTCAAACATGATGGTAATGTGGGTAGATGTTACAGCACACGTCGCCCCCGAGTTACTACGCCGAATGATGACCGGTATTTGGCAGTTACTTCCAAATGAATCAGACGGAGCACAGCATCAGACCTGTCTCGTCAGCTCTCTTCAGCTACCGGTATGACAGTTTCAAGGCAGACCGTGTACAGGCGCTCAGGGAACATTGGTCTATATGCTCGTAGGCCTGTCAGATGTGTTCCCCTTACCGCAACACACTGTCGCCTGCGATTATGCTGGGCTAGAGAGCATGCATTGTGGAAACAGCAACATGGGTCTTGTGTGATGTTTTCCGACGAGTCCAAGTTCAGTTTACATTTTGATTCTTGTCGGACTTTCATATGGAGAGCGCCAGGTATCCGTTACCACCAAGAGAACACCATTGAACGACACCGTTACGGTGGTGCAGGATGGCTCGTTTGGGGAGGAATTATTCTTGGTTCCAGAACTGACCTGCATGTGCAGAGTGTAACGATGACAGGTCACATCTATCGGGATGTCATTCTGGAACAACATGTACGTTTGTTTCTAGGCGCCATGGGTCCTGAATTTCTGTATATGGATGACAACTCCCGACAACGCGCGACAAACATTGTAGACTAATGCCTTCAATCGGAGGATATCACCCGTAAGAATTGGCCAGCATACTCTCCGGACTTGAATCCAATAGAGCATGTGTGGGACATGCTTGGAAGACGAATTGCAGCCCGTCAACCCCCTCCCAACTGTCTATCGGAACTTCGGAGGGCATTGCTTGATGAATGGTGTAATGTTCCCCAAGATCAGATTGATAATCTGATACTCAGCATGCGTAGGCGTTGTAACGCTTGTATTGCAACGTCCGGGAAACATACTCCGTATTAACCATCATACTAACCATGTTATACAGTTTTCTGTAAATAGGTTCTTTTTAGAAATTTGCTCCAGGGAGTAAAAATCGCAATTTTTATTAATTATGTCAAACATATAGCATCTTTTTTGCTCTTTACCTTTTGTTTAATAAATAGACTTTACAAATAAGTCAAATTTGTTTTGCTTTTCTCTCTTTCATTACCTGAACTTCATTATCCTTAATTTATGGACATGAGTGTAAATACAGAGGCTATTCGAAAATTTTTAGACGATTTTAGTTAGCCGTATTAAAACATAATTTGTTGCAAAATAAATAACTTCCATTGTACTATGTTTTTGAAAGCCAAAATTATGTTCTTCGGCTTGAGAGGTTTGTTTTTATTCAAAATGGCGTTTTTAACGAAGCAGTATCTCTAAGGCTATATTTATGCTCTTTCCGAAGAGAAATATTCATATTCCGTTATCCAAAAATGATGTGAGAATCATGGATTTGGGATATCTAAAGCATCGATAGGTGATATCACCAAAAAGAAAGGAAATACATGAAATTGGAGCCTTAAATGGGGCAAAAATTTTAAACAAGTATCCAAGGAAAAAACGAAAACATTCGACTATAGAAAGGTAAGTTGTTTAATGTTAAAAGAAAATACCTCTAGTCAAAGCACAGTTGCAAATTCATTAAAAGACTCGGTGTCCACTGTAAACAAAATGATAAACATTCATTAAAATCTTAAGAAAGCGAAAAAATGCAATGTGCGTCGTTTTTTTCTAAGGCAAATCGCTGAAAGCAGGACACTCTGCAGAATTCTGTATGAGAAACGTTTATCCAAAGGAAAATGGAAATAAATGTCACAACAGATGGACCATGGGTTTATTTAAATGATTGCAACAAAACAGAGAACCATTTATTATCATAAAAAAGGAGAAAAATTACATGGCTCAAAGAATTGAAAGAAAAGAAAGTTTTTCTAAGGGATTCATAACTGTTGCTGGTTTTTCATATAATGGCAGGTTAAAAATAAAGAGAGTTGAAAAATGTCATGATTAACTCTAAGTACTACCAGGAAAATATTTTATAGTAAATTTTTCTGAATGAAATACCTGAAATACCATCGCTTTACCCGCAGTGTCATCAATATGTGGAACTCCATCAAGAAAAAGCTATATATATATTATATATATATATATATATATATATATATATATATATATATATATATATATATATATATAAGGAAAATTCTCAGGGATTTTCAAATTTGAAGTCAAGAGCTAAATTTCCAGCGTCCTTTTGCATTCACCTTTTTAACCCCTAACCTAAATTGACCATTAGTCTACAGTTTACGCCCTCAGAGAAGAGGTATGATCAATTTTAAATATACATTGCCCTAGCAGACAGTTTAGGAAATTTCGAAACAAAAAGGAGATGCACGGTATCGGAGGCAGATTTTTCTAGAGATTTTCATTACAGATGTTGACCAGGTGTTAAAGGCATTTTTACATATAACTCCATGCCATCTGACCCCTCAGTTTGTCCTGTCCCTATGATGAAGTGGGCACCCGTCCTCCAACGTTATCTTAATAAAGGTCTTTAGTTAAAACGGTGTAATTTTTATGGGCCATGACTGCAACCAACAATCGTGAAGTCCGTCTTAACACACACACACACACACACAGACACGCACGCACGCCCACACACACACAAATATGCATTTTTTATTTCTTTCCCATTATATTACATTTATGTAATTAAAAGGTTTGGTTTGTTAGAAGTGCTACGGTTTACTTTTTTGCAACACAAGGTCTAATGATACCGGGACATACAACTTAAAGCCAATTATGAACGGCTACGAACATCTATGCCATAGTATAATTCGAACCCATGAATTCCGGCACCGTAGCCAACACCCAATCGGCCATCGTGCGGCTATTTAACTAACAGGGAACCGAAGTTTTATTGTAAAGGATTTTTTTTAAATATTGTTATAAAGTATTCCAGGTCACATGACACTCACTTCCTTTACACGGTTAGGATATCTTTCCTAATATTGGAGTGCCTAAAATTTCCATACTTATTAATATGGATAAAATACTAAACTAGTGTTTATAATACGTGTATGTATATGTGTATGTATACGTGTATGTATATACAGGAAGGATCTGTGTATGTTTGTTTATATATTTTATTGTAGATTGTTATTTATAAAAGGCTCGATTGATTTTTACTTACATAAATTTCCATTTAATATACTATTGACTTTTCCGAAACCATAAATTATAACCAAATGCTAATTACTACATGAACTTGTACTTTCTTATATGATTATACTATATGGATGCTGTAAAATATAAAATTCAATAGTATACTGATATTTAATGTTTCGAGGTGGAAGTTGATTATTCTTCAAATATTTTAAAAACTATGAGCGGGATATGTTTCATTATAAACAGCTTCAAACACAGCTCAGAATCATTAAATCGTTGTTGTTTTTGACAATTGTGAGCTAGCGCCGCACCCACATTGCTCAGAGCTTTAGGATACCCAAATATTCTTTCACGATATGTTGTAACGATATGTCGATATGTCGTCACGATATGTCGTAGATTTCCATTTAATATACTATTGACTTTTCCGAAACCAAAAATTATAACCAAATACAAATTACTACATGAACGGGTACTTTCTTGTACGATTATACTATATGGATGCGGTAAAATATAAAATTCAATTGTATACTGCTATTTAATGTTGTGGAAGTTGATAATTCTTCAAATATTTTAAAATCTTTGAGCGGGATATGTTTCATTAAAAACAGCTTCAAACACAGCTCAAAATCATTAAATCGTTGTTGTTTTTGACAATTGTAAGCTAGCGCCGCACCCACATTGCTCAGAGCTTTAGGATACCCAAATATTCTTTCACGATATGTTGTAACGATATGTCGATATGTCGTCACGATATGTCGTAGATTTCTATTTAATATATTATTGACTTTTCCGAAACCACAAATTATAACCAAATACAAATTACTACATGAACGGGTACTTCTTGTACATTATACTATATGGATGCGGTAAAATATAAAATTCAATTGTATACTGCTATTTAATGTTGTGGAAGTTGATAATTCTTCAAATATTTTAAAAACTATGAGCGGGATATGTTTCATTAAAAACAGCTTCAAACACAGCTCAGAATCATTAAATCGTTGTTGTTTTTGACATTGTAACTAGCGCCGCACCCACATTGCTCAGAGCTTTAGGATACCCAATATTTCACGATATGTTGTAACGATATGTCGATATGTCGTCACGATAGTCGTAGATTTCCATTTAATATACTATTGACTTTTCCGAAACCACAAATTTTAACCAAATGCAAATTACTACATGAACGGGTAATTTCTTGTACGATTATACTATATGGATGCGGTAAAATACAAAATTCAATGTATACTGCTATTTAATGTTTCGAGGTGGAAGTTGATAATTCTTCAAATATTTTAAAAACTATGAGCGGGATATGTTTCATTATAAACAGCTTCAAACACAGCTCAGAATCATTAAATCGTTGTTGTTTTTGACAATTGTAAGCTAGCGCCGCACCCACATTGCTCAGAGCTTTAGGATACCCAAATATTCTTTCACGATATGTTGTAACGATATGTCGATATGTCGTCACGATATGTCGTAAATTTCCATTTAATATACTATTGACTTTTCCGAAACCACAAATTTTAACCAAATGCAAATTACTACATGAACGGCTACTTTCTTGTACGATTATACTATATGGATGCGGTAAAATATAAAATTCAATTGCATACTGCTATTTAATGTTGTGGAAGTTGATAATTCTTCAACTATTTTAAAAACTATGAGCGGGATATGTTTCATTAAAAACAGCTTCAAACACAGCTCAGAATCATTAAATCGTTGTTGTTTTTGACAATTGTAAGCTAGCGCCGCACCCACATTGCTCAGAGCTTTAGGATACCCAAATATTCTTTCACGATATGTCGAACACGTTTCTATGATATCTTTACAGCCATTTTTGACTCTGCTTGTTTAAGTATTTCTGCCTATTGGGAATATATCTTATTTCAGGTGTAATAGAATACAAAAAGTGTACGTGGAATTTGATATTCTGAAAACAAATCTTCATTTTTAGGAAACACAAAAATTGATAGTTTCAGGAAATACGCAAAAAATATTTCATGTAAGAGAATTTATATTTTAAAAGGTGAAAGATACAAGAATGAATGGTAATTAGAAAGAGTAATGCAGGTAAAAGAATGCCGCCTGAAGGAAAATACAAGTAATGGAAAATACATTTTAAAAAAATTGTTTCTCATGTATCGCAACTGAATTTCTTTCTTTTGTCACATAAAAATATTAAATTTGAGAAATGGAAAATTAAAAGATAAAGTTTTGCGTTTTTCAAAGAACAAGACTTAAAATGGTTTTGTAATAGGTTTTCATAAGAAAATAACATAAAAAAGAAACAATTTCTTATTAAAAGCTTAGATGGTTCTTTAAAGTAAATGCATTTAAAAAAATGTATGATATTTTATCTTGCAGTCAATGGAAAAGAACTAAGTACTATAATTAAGAAATAAAGAAGTTGTAAATACAAATAAATACACACAAATATATATAATATATATATGCGTTTAAGTGAGTACAAAATATACCAAAATTCTTTAATTTTAATATTTCCTTAAAAACCTCCTCTCTCCAATTCTAATCCCATAAAGTCTTTTTCCCAGCGGCTAAATATCTTAAATAAAGCAGTGTCCTCAACTTAAAATTCTTTCCATACATTTCCCAAAGCATTCTGCCCTATAGATGTAAATTTTCTGCCTATTCAACACGTTTTCCAGCTGTCGCTGGCAGATAGCTCCACGTTAATCCGCTGAGTAAGTTTATTGTAACCTGTGAAAATTCTATCTGTCTTCGCTCTTGGGTGCACCCCTGTTCGAGTAGAGTGCTTTTCGTGTCTTTCCTTTGTTCATCGTTGATTAGCAAAGATGTCCGTTTTAGCAGCTCTAAAATTCTAAAATAAAGTTTTAATTAAACTTGTGCCAATCTCTTTCCATGGCCAGACTGCATAGTTATTACTGCAAAGCTGATTAGCTACTCCTTGCCCAGTAGCCCCGGTAAGTAAAAATAATTGGGGCTTTAATGGCCAGCAGTTTTAAATATCCTGGTTTACACACACACACACACACATACACACACACATACATATATATATATGTATGTATGTATTGTGACGTACTGGAGAAATAGTAGGCCACGCCTTCAAGGATACAGGAAAAACTATGTTTGTATATCGGAGACACAATATAGCAGTTACTACCTCATTTTAAGTCATTATATCGGTAAAAGGATTTAGCATAAAAAATTGCGGAGAAGTTTAAATATATTTATCTATATCTCCGTTTGTCTGTTTTGGAATTCATTTCTAACCTGAAAGTTTATAAATCGGTGTCAGGATACAGTACAAGAAAGCTTCATGCACCCTTTCAAAAACATTCACTTTTAATCATTTTCAGGAAATTTTTGTATATTGGGGACACCATATCGCATATACGTTGTTACTCTTTCCTGTTAATTCAAGATATCCGAAAGTGAATTTAACTTCGAAAAATGGTGGATAAGTTTAAGTATATCTAGCTATATCGGCGTTCGTAACACATACTGATGCATCGCCGAACTGAAAGTTTAAAAATCAATGTCATGATGCAGCAAGTTCTATTAGTTTTTCGAATAACCAAACGTTTAACAATGCGCAAACAACTGCGTTATTTTTATAATGATGTAATGCAAAATCTGGTTGCGAGAAACGATAATTGCTTTGTAATTAGTGGAATATATTTTTTAAAAAGTAGATTGAAGAACTCATATTAAAACAAAATTGATGATAATGGCACTTGTATCTCTAACATTACAATATGGCACTTACTTAATACTTTCACGATTTTTGGAAAGATTATTTCTCACTCAATAATCTTAAGATATACACATGCGACAAGAGCAAAACCCACTAAAGACCTGTAAGCATCCCATGTATCATTATTGTATACTAACTTAATAATTAGATACTAGTTAAGAAAAGAGGGAAAATCCGTTCTTCTAGCTTTCAAGAAAAGAAGTATGTGGTTCCAGATGAAGGGAATTCATTTAGTAGTGGAAATCATGCCAAATTTGATTTCCAACTGTAGGCGATGAAGAAAAGTAAGTTGGTTTCAAGCTATGGACTATTATGAATAGTTACACAAAGGTTCAAAGAAGGACTTGCTACATGTGTGGATAATGCGATGTACCCTTTTAGATTGCCACAACAATTTCCTCTTCTCAAGGCTAAAAATTGTCATTAAATCACCGCCCTGCTTGATTCTATGAAAAGAAATGTGTCGTTCCTGATGAAACGAATTCAACCGGTAGGGGAAATCATGCCACATTTGTTTTCCAACTGTAGACGATGAAGAAAAGTAAGTTGGTTTCAAGCTATAGACTACAACGAAAAGTGACACGAATGCTCAAAAAAGAAGGACTTGCTACATGTGTGGATAATGCAATGTACCCTTTTACATTGCTACAACAATTTCCTCTTCGTTTGGCTAAAAACTTTCATTAAATCCTCGCCCTCCAGGATTCTATGGAAAGAAATATGCCGTTCCGGTTAAAGCTTATTCAACCAGTAGGAGAAATCATGCCACATTTGGTTTCCAACTGTAGACGATGAAGAAAAATAAGTTCGTTTCAAGCTATAGACTACAATGAAAGTGACACGAAGGCTCAAGATAGAATGACTTGCTACATGTGCGGATAATGAGATGTACCCTTTTAGATTGTCACAATCATTTCCTCTTCGTTAGGCTAAAAACTGTCATTAAATCGCCCCATTTCTAGATTCTATGGAAAGAAATGTGCCGCTCTGGATGAAACGAATTCATCCAATAGGGGAAGTCACGATAAATTTGTTTTTCAACCAAAGACGATGAAGAAAAGTTGTACATAACTGTATGATTTTAAAACTGATAGACCATCTTTCCATATCCTTAATATATATTTGTCATTTTTTATAATACAAATTTTATAACAGGCTAGGCATTTATTTAGTGATTATTAATCTAAACTAATAGGTATTCAAAAATGTAAATCATTGAAGATTTTATAAGCATATTACCATTTCAACTATTTAAGAAACGTTTTAAGTTAAGTAAGCAAGTTAAAATTATCTCATGTACTTAGTTGTAAAGGCTTTGATACATTTTTTTACTAATCGGATGATAGTGTGGAAAAGCCATTCTATTCATCTTTATAGAATTTAGTTATATAGAACAAATTCCACACTAAAAAATTCTTGATATACATTACGTTTTATTTGGAGATTTACCTTATTACTTGGTTAAATTCTTGTGCGTTTGTAAGTAACTGTAGAAATACTAATTATCATTGAATTTCCTTAATTAACTGATTGAATCCATTGTATCGTTAATTTGAAATAATATATTTTTATTAATTAGTTATGATGTGTTGATAGTTGTCTATCTGCTTACTGTATGATTTTAAAACTGATTGACCATCTTTCCATATCCTTAATATATAGTTGTCAATTTTAATTCAAATTTTATAACAGGTTAGGCGTTTGTTTAGTGATCATTAATCTATAAACCAATAGCTATTCAAAAATGTAAATCATTAAAGATTTTATAAGCATATTACAATTTTTACTTTTTAAGAAACGTTTTAAGTTAAGTGATCAAGTTAAAATTACGATCTCACAGATTTAGTTGTTAATGCTTTGTAACATTTTTTAGTAATCGGATGGCAGTGGAGATGAATCCATCCTATTCATCTTCATAGAATTTAGTTATAAATAACGAATTCCACTTTAAAAAAATCTACATGTACATTACGTTTTATTTGGCTGTTTATCTTTTTACTTGGTAATTTTTTCTGCGTTTGCAAGTAGGTAACTTTAGAAATACTAATTATCATTGAATTTCCTTAATTAACTGATTGAATCCATTGTATCGTTAGATTGAAATAGTATATTTTTATTTATCAGTAATGTTATCTATTGATAGTAGTCTATCTGCTTACTGTATGATTTTAAAACTGATAGACCATCTTTCCATATCCTTAATGCCGAACGATGGCCGATTGGTTAGGGTGCTGGCCTTCGGATCCGGAGTTCGTGGGTTCGAATCCCACTATGGCATGGATGTTCGTAGCCGTTCGGAATCGGCTTTAAGCAGTAGGTCCCGGTCTCATTAGCCCTCGTGTGCAAAACCGTAGACCGTAGCGCTCCAAACCAAACCTAAATCCATATCCTTAATATATAGTTGTCATTTTTATAATACAAATTTTATAACAGGCTAGGTGTTTGTTTAGTGATCATTAATCTATAAACAAATAGCTATTCAAAAATGTAAATCATTGAAGATTTTACAAGCATATTACCGTTTCAACTTTTTAAGAAACATTTAAGTAAGCAAGTAAAAATTATCTCATGGACTTAGTTGTTAAGGCTTTGATATATTTTTTAATAATCAGATGACAGTATGGATTAAGGTATCCTATTCATCTTCATAGATGTTAGTTAAATAACGAATTCCACGTTAAAAAATAACATCATATATATTACGTTTTATTTGGCTATTTACCTTTTTACTTGGCTAATTTCTTGTAAGTTTGTAAGTAGGTAGCTGTAGAAATACTAATGATCATTGAATTTCCTTAATTTAACTGATTGAATCCATTGTACTGTTAGTTTGAAATAATATATTTTTATTTATTAGTAATGATATCTGTTGATAGTCGTCTATTTGCTTACTCTATGATTTTAAAGCCTATAGACCATCCTTCCATATTCTTAATATACAGTTATTTTTTAATACAAATTTTATAACAGGCTAGGAGTTTATTTAGTGATTATTAATTTAAACCAATAGCTGTTCAAAAATGTAAATCATTGAAGATTTTATAAGCATATTACCATTTCAACTTTTTATGAAACGTTTTAACTTAAGTAAGCAGGTTAAAATTATCCCATGGACTTAGTTGTTAAGGCTTTGATACATGTTTTACTAATCAGATGACTGTGGATGAAGCATTTTATTCATCTTTATAGAAATTAGTTATAAATAACAAATTCCACACTAAAAAAATTCTTGATATACATTACGTTTTATTTGGAGATTTACCTTTTTACTTGGCTAATTTCTTGTGCATTTGTAAGTAGGTAGCTGTAGAAATACTAATTATCATTGAATTTCCTTAATTAACTGATTGAATCCATTGTATCGTTAGATAGAAATAGTATATTTTTATTTATTAGTAATGTTATCTGTTCATAGTAGTCATTTGCTTACTGTATGTTTTTAAAATTGATTGACCTTCATTCCATAACCTTAATATGTAGTTGTCATTTTTATAATACAAATTTTATAACAGGCTAGGCGTTTATTTAGTGATTATTAATCTAAACCAATAGCTATTCAAAAATGTAAATCATTAAATATTTTATAAGTATATTACCATTTCAACTTTTTAAGAAACATTTTAAGTTAAGTGAGAAAGTTATAATTACGATCTCACAGACTTAGTTGTTAAGGCTTTGATATATTTTTTAGTAATCGGATGACAGTATGGATGAAGCATTCTATTCATCTTCATAGAATTTAGTTACATATAACAAATTGCACATAAAAAATATCTACATATACATTGCATTGTATTTGGCTATTTATTTTTTATGTGGTAATTTCTTGTTCTTTTGTAAGTAGGTAACTGTAGAAATACTAATTATCATTGAATTTCCTTAATTAACTGATTGAATCCATTGTATCGTTAGATTGAATAGTATATTTTTATTTATTAGTAATGTTATCTCTTGATAGTAGTCTATATCTTTACTGTAGGATTTTAAAACAAATTGACCATCTTTCCATATCTTTAATATATAGTTGTCATTTTTTAATACAAATTTTATAAATTTGATATTTCACTCGTTGGGACAACCCTAAAATTAAACAAAGAAATGTGCTGTTTATGGTAATTTCATTAAACACAAATATATGAGCTTGTACACCCATATAATTTGCCGGAATATTTTTTCCTTTATCGCAGTACAGACTTGAAATTGCTAAGGAATTGAAGCTAGCTGCCCAGATTGTATGTTTGTATTATGTTCACACATTTCAGTGCCTGTTAAGGTTTAGATGGGTTTGTTGTCTTTTCATAGGGAGTAATGTAAACTATATGGTACACCAATAATAAAAGGGTCAAAAAATTCTGTGGCAGCATAGAGGCTAATGTTAAGGCAAATAAATGAAAATATTTAAGCTCATTAAAGCTTTTAAATATCAGCAATTTCTTGTTAGTGACACAATTACTACGGAGAAGACTTTATCCCAATTTTTTTTTTATATGAAATAATCACTAAAATATATATCAATTCTGTATTTCTGGGTAGTAATGAAGACATTTAAGCGATTTGTTTTTGTTTTTAGTAATATTAAGTTTTTAGTAATATTGAATAATTTATCAATTTATTGCATAATAAGTAAGTAAATATAACATTTTGTTTCTAGCTTTATGAGGCCATTCTATCTCATTTAATATAATCTTATTTTAAATTATTCAAATATCGTTTGCATTATTTTTATACGTTTAATTATTAAACATAGGTATTATATAAGTAATTTTCATTTATCTTTGGCTTAAATAATAGATTGGGTATATATGTGAAAATTTTAAATTTAATCATTGATTATTTTTTGTTACATTGAAATTTTATCACTTGTATCAACAACAGACTCATTTCATAAAAGTCTAGGAGTCTATTTCCCGGACTGACAAATACACGGTTTACAATCGATACGCAAAATTTTGGACAACTAAAACACAAAAAAAACAAACCAATTTTACATGCCCATAGGTTAATTAAAATGGAAAATTAAAACATTTACTGATCCCGTTATATGTCGTGCTATATACTAGTAGAGATATATTTCGTATCTCTTAAATTCTAGTGTGTGTGATTTCATGTTGTTACTATTAAATCAATGTGTGTGTGTGTGTGTGTGTGTGTGTGTGTGTGTGTGTGTGTGGTGTGTGTGTGTGTGTGTGTGTGTGTGTGTGTGTGTGTGTGTGTGTGTGTGTGTGTGTGTGTGTGTGTGTGTGTGTGTGTGTGTGTGTGTGTGTGTGTGTGTGTGTGTGTGTGTGTGTGTGTGTGTGTGTGTGTGTGTGTGTGTGTGTGTGTGTGTGTGTGTGTGTGTGTGTGTTGTGTGTGTGTGTGTGTGTTGTGTGTGTGTGTGTGTGTGTGTGTGTGTGTGTGTGTGTGTGTGTGTGTGTGGTGTGTGTGTGTGTGTGTGTGTGTGTGTGTGTGTGTGTGTGTGTGTGTGTGTGTGTGTGTGTGGGTGTGTGTGTGTGTGTGTGTGTGTGTGTGTGTGTGTGTGTGTGTGTGTGTGTGTGTGTGTGTGTGTGTGTGTGTGTCCATACTTATAATTGTTAGTTATATTGTAATAGAATTTGTTGTAATTGTGCTACTGTTTATTTCCCGTCCAGTTGTACCCAAATGGATATTTTTTAGTATATGTGTCTGATACAAATGCACATATCTAAGAAATTTCTTTTCGGTTGGATTACTTTCATATGTTTTGAAAGGTAAATAAGAAAAATTCTGCACAACTCTACAGCAGAGTAACTGGACCTGTTTTGAAGTCTATAGTATACTTTTTTGCCTAATAAGACAAAGTTTTCCAAGACAGCGGATAGATTCGAATCCACAAATGGTGGTCATAATATGTAAAAGGAAGATGTTTGTGTGCCGTGTTATTCAACTTTGTTTTTTAATTCTCAGCTTGTGATTGAAATCCCAAAAAACAAGGACTGTTTAAACTCAGGAAGAGTGGTAAATCCATATCACTTATATTGAGAAATAATCCTGTATTACACTTGATATGGATTCTCAGTTTCTAAGAAAAGTTTAAATTTTAATTCATTGCACTTTTATTGTTCCCTGATTTCTAAAATGATGGCCCTATTGGATTTCTTGCATGCAAATATGGCGAGCATTCTATTGTTTACATAGATTGCCATTTTAAGTCGCAATAAGAATAATTAAAAACAGTGACAAAGGATAAATCTTTCACCATGTTCAGAAGGATGAAGTGGTCCCTCACCTAGTAAGCCCCCTTTTTGTCCCTAGTGGTCAGTATTCCAATTATTAGTATAGTTTTAGCTTACTCTAGAGGAGATCTTTTTGAATGGGTCAGTATGTTTGAAATAAATAACATCCTGAAAGAAGAACCTGTGCTACCATAGTAAGCAATAATGTAACTAGCAAAACTGAAGAAACTGGGTACCAAGAAAGTTCCCAACCCGCCCTCCCTTGTAGGTGTAGTTACTTTTATAGATTTTTCATGTTGCAAGCCCTCTAGTGACCAATAATAAAACCCGAAACAACGCCACCTGTAAGTAGCATGGGTAACTAAAAGATTCTGGAAATAAGCTAGAAACCAGAAGCTACTCGGTACCAAGAAAGTTTCCAACCCGCCCTCCCTTGCAGGTGTAGTTACTTTTATAGATTTTTAAGTATCGGAAGCCCTCTAGCGGCCACTCAAAAAACCCGAAACTAACTCCACCTAACGGTAGCTTAGAAAACTACACTCTGGAAATAACTAAAAGATTCTGGAACTAAGCTAGAAACCAGAAGCTACTCGGTACCAAGAAAGTTCCCAACCCGCCCTCCCTTGCAGGTGTAGTTACTTTTATAGATTTTTAAGTATCGGAAGCCCTCTAGCGGCCACTCAAAAAACCCGAAACTAACTCCACCTAACGGTAGCTTAGAAAACTACACTCTGGAAATAACTAAAAGATTCTGGAACTAAGCTAGAAATCAAAAGCTACTCGGTACCAAGAAAGTTCCCAACCCGCCCTCCCTTGCAGGTGTAGTTACTTTTATAGATTTTTCATATCGCAAGCCCTCTAGCGGCCAAAAAAACCCGAAACCAGCTCCACCTATCGGTTGAATAGACTAACTACAAACTAAAGATTCTGGGAATAAGCTAGAAACCAAGCAACGAGGTACCAAGAAAGTTCCCAACCCGCCCTCCCTTGCAGGTGTAGTTACTTTTATAGATTTTTACGTGTCTCAAGCCCTCTAGCGGCCATTGAAAAACCCGAAACTAACCACCTATCGGTTGCATAACAAACTACAGTCTCTGGGATAACAAAGATAGCTAGAAAACTAGAAAGATCAACTGGGTACGAGATTCCCAACCCGCTCCCTTGCAGGTGTAGTTACTTTTATAGATTTTCGTTGCAAGCCCTCTAGCGGCGAAAAAAAACCCGAAAAGCGCCACCTATAGCGAACTGCACTCAAGATTATGCATAGGATAATCTAAAAATAAGCTATAGTATACAAATTTTCTATGTCAATCCGTCTAACGGCTACCATGAAATTCCATACAGTACCACCTACCAGAGTTCTTAAAATTTTTGTTGAATGTCTTGTAAAGGAGTTCATAAATAAAATAAAGGTTCCCGCTTCCTATAGCTGCAGTTTCTTTTGTATTTTCTATGTCAAAAACAATATCAGTCTTATGTTAAAGAATGTAAACGATTATACGTAAGAGTAGTAACTAACAGGTAGCACAGTATAGCAGTTTTATAAAATAACATGGAGAAAAACTATCGATGTGGTAAGGTGTAGCCTTCCCTCTCAGTTCAATTTTATAGTTCATTATTCCTAGCTATAGTGAAACTCACGGTAAAAATAGGTATGTTAGTCTGTATGTTAAATGATAGCGAAACACAGACAAAGACACTAAGAAGGAGAGTTGATAGCTCGAAGTTCCGCCATGTTCATGAATAGCATAGGTCGTGTTGTCATCTGGATGTATTCCTTATACACGTGTTCGTAACTAATTTAATAGCTTTCCAGTGTTCATTTATACATCTGTCTGTATTGTCAGCGGTATCAAAGACAGTGAAATAAAAATGGTAAAAAGTATAATTTTTTTTCTCTACAGTTAAATCGTTGACCGTAGAAACAGAAACATTGTCCCTAAGAGGACACAGATTATCTAAGCTTATTTGAGAATTAGACCCGAGCACAATATTGACCACTACACAATCTGGGATAAAATAAGTATCACATTCTTTCATGGATTTTCTGTATCTTACAGATATAGATTCATACTTGCTCTACTCGGAGTGGGTTCAACGATATAGTATATGTTCTTAAGGGTGGCTTTACTGAGGTAGACAGCTTTTACGTCGACTCAGTCTGAAGTCAGGGGTACATACAAATAATCGATCAGATCATTGTAATGACATACAAAAAGATAATTTGAAGAATCAGTATTTTTTTTACCTTTCTATAAACAGCTTGAAGTCAACCGAAAGAGATTTTAGATATGTGCAGAATACACATATACAATAATCTCCTTTATGTAGAATGTTTCAAAGCACAGAAATACACATACAATAGCTAAATTACAGAAAAAAGTGTTAGTTTTCCTACAGAAGCTTCAGATTAACTTAAAATTTCTAAATGGATAATGACTTTTAGGTAGTCCAACATAAGTACATACTAGAAAAATATTAACATTTGTGTTAAAAATTTGATCGTGTGTTTTACTGATACGATTTAATTAATCGACTTCTAAGTCATACAGTAGAAATATATATTAAAGAATATCATTACTGAAATATAATGAAAATAAAAATACAAGAGTGCACGAATTTATAAGAAATAAATAACTTAAATGATCTGACTACGAACATCTATGACTGTGGGATTCGAACACGCTATGAATGGCCAATAAATAGATCGTTTGGCATTACAATGTAAAATATTAAAGAATCCTAACAATAGTACGATAATTAAAAAAAGAAAAATTTAAATAAAGTGCTATCCTAAAATTAATATATAAAAACATCTAAATGTTAATTCGTTAAACAAGTGAATAATATAAATATAACATTGCAATGTAAAAAAATTTTCATTTTTTTCATAAAATATACGGGAGCTTAAAGGTTTGACACTGTCTAAAAAGTCATACAAAAATCAATAAATATCATTCAGATAAATGTATAATTTGTTTAGTAAATACTGAATATGCTTGATTTTTTGAAATTTGATTAATTCACAGCGTTTAGGATAGGGAGTGCTTTAATGATTCTAAAAATCATACTATGCAAATAGCTATAACGATATCATTAACGATAAAGATAATTTTTGAAAAATACAATGGTTAATCAGTTTATTCACATATTAAGTTTTTAAATAATGAAAAAAATTAAAGAAAAAAATCTAAATTAAATAAAATAAAATATATATAATATTTATTAAAAATAATTTTATTATATTTTTAAAAAAAACGGACAAGAAATTTAAAATAAATTTAAAAAACAAAATAATATAATAAAGAACATTTTTTGAAAATAATTTAATTAATTTATTAAAATTATGAAAATTAGATAAATTTTTTGATTGAATGAAATTGTTGTCTTTTTTTTAAAATATTTTTTTTAATATTCATTTTTGGATCAATATAAATCTGGAATTAAATAAAGTTTTTGGAAAGTTACTAATAAAAATGAATTAATGATCATTAAAAAATTAAAATTAATAACTTGTAGGGTTAGTCCAATGACTGAATTATGCTTGAAAGTTATTGAAATTTGTATTAAAATATTTTCACATGCGTTTAGGATACTGTCATATGGCCAATGAGTTCTAAAAATATACATACTAAAAATATCATAATAAAACGGATATTTGATATAATTAAAATAAATAATTTTGAAAATAATAATTGATTTTAATATAATCCAAATAAAATTGTTAATATTTGTACAGATACATTTCTAAAAAGGGGAAAGAAATTTAAAGTGAAAAGCTAAATTGCCATACAAAATACAATATATATGAAGAATATTTTTTGAAAATGTACAGTTCGTTATTTATTACGAAATTCTATGATAAATAAATTCTATGATACTGAACACTGTGGATATGTCATCTATTTCTTTAATCAGCAAGTGTCGATCCGATTAGTAAATAATTGATCAAAGCGTTACTAACTTTTCTTATTAAGTCTGTTAGATCGCTGTTGTAAAGTGCTGTCTCACCTTAAAAAGTTTTGAAATGTTCATTTTTAGTTCTATGCTGAAAATATAATCTGGAGAACTCTTTAAATTTTGAGTGGCTACTATTTGATAGATTAATGATCATTGAAAAAATGGCTGAAATACACAGTGATTCCTTCAGATTAGGTTTGCTAACACAAGTATAAACTTAGCAAGTCTTAAATTTATTAATAGACATAAAAAGATGTCTTGTTAAAAGCATTTATGCCTATATAAATTCTTAATTCAAAATGAAACCATTATAAATGTATTTAGATAATAAAACATTCAACCTTATGATAAAGTTAAAATGTATCGTCATATAAATACGAAATGTTTATGAATATGAAATTAATCTCATTTATTCATCATTAGAGATCTTTATAGAAGATTCCAACACATGCAGAACATTTCCCTTAATAAAAGTTTTATTTTAAAAAGTGAATTACACGAAGAATATAGTGTTTCCAATATCCGAGATTTCAGGAAATCACCTTAGCATAAAATAAAAATGTTAAAAAACCATACTTTAATTTTTTTACAAAATAAATTATTAGTTGCATTATAAAGAAAGATAAAAATGAAATAGATGCTTGTTCCCGATGCCACATTGACAACATTACATTCTTACATAATGTCTACTGGGATTTCTGCACATGAAGCTTATTAAAAAATAAGCTTTTCAAATTAGCGTGACAGACTTTAAATTAAGAAAAAAGCATTACGAATATTCCATTTACAGATACTGGTGTAACAGTTGTGAATTGTCCAGTTACTAGTTCGGAAAAAACAGATGGATAAAATAATGCATAATATATATAATAATGCATAATAACATCTAATAATGCATAGACATGTAATAGCATATAACATGCATATAATACTACATAATAGCATATAACATGCATATACTACATAATAGCATATAACATGCATATACTACATAATAGCATATAACATGCATATAAATGCATAATAGCATATAACATGCATATAAATGCATAATAGCATATAACATGCATGTAATAATGCATAAAGCATATAACATGCATGTAATAATGCATAATAGCATAAAATTTTATGCACACAACACCCGTTCAATTTTGAGGTGGCATGCTATTCTTTTAAAAGACAAGTTTATTCGTAGTATTACAGAAAGCATTGGAACAATTTTGTAGTTTAGGATTCAATTTAAAGCAGGTCAAGAAAATAAAGTCTACTAAAACAAGTTATTTTTATACTGTAAAATGTTTTTAATATGTCACGTATTAATATTTTCCCCTTCAAAATCCTCTTTGAGATCTACTAGAGTTAATTTTATGTCTATAAATCAATATTTAGACATAGGTAGATTTATATTTTATAAAAACCTTACTAATAGAGCGAAGTCAAGCATTTTGACAATATTTTCTTTAAATCAGTGTATAATATAATGAAGGCACTTTTAGTTTATTAGCAGTGTTATATTATAAAAAAGCTTTATACACAATTTAACGCTTAGAATGTTCAACACAAAATAAATAGAATATCTTTAGATTTATGAACGCATAGAATTTGGAGGAAAACAAGCATGGTTAAAAAAGCCATTTAAAGTGAGTATGAGTTAAAAAGAAGATACTTATAAATAAAATTTTATACACAAATTTAAAAACATCGAAAATACAGATTTTATGTTTCTTATCCTTGTTTATAATATGAGCCAATTTAAACAATTCAATATTTTAATAAACATACTTTTAAAGTGATTCAGTCGTGAAAAAATGGAAAACAGGAAGAATTCACCAATTTTTGAAAAGAATTAATATTTATTTACTTCAGATGGTCATTCGAAACTTTGAGTATCAAAGTGAGAACCCCGTAGCTCTGAATGAAACTTGACAAACTGTCGAGGTCATGGCGTCTTAGAATATTACTAAACCGCATTGCCATTAGATAATAGAATGTCATACTAAATCTTCTTAACTGTTAAAATATATTTGAAAATGATAATGTCACACATTTCTCTGCTATTTTTAGTTCATTGCTGCAAGGTTGAGAATAGATTATGTCGAGAGATGTGGCAAGAAATTAATTATTTCGAAAACTTGCACAAGCATATTCTCCTTTTCAATAAAATTTAGAGATAACCAAAATTAGAGCCGGTCTCCCAAAATTTAATACTTAATCAAGATTAACCCATAGCGCCAACCAATGACGGAACGCAATTCTCTTTTTTAACAGAGATTAATCGCAGGTAGCTACTAAACGAGTTTGTTGAGACCAATCGTTAACAAAAGTGCAAAGCATTTTAATAAAACTATTTTCACGTTATGAAAAATAGAAGAATAGCCTGGACTTACTGTTATAATTCATCAGAGATTAACCACGCACTTAATTATAGCGGATTAGAGCGTAATCGTCAAGTCAATGTTGTCTCACGTAGCATAACTCTCTAGTTCAATTGTAAAGAGTTTAATCTTGCATTAAATTTAATCGCTAATTAAGGAATGCAGCCATACATATTTTCAGGTGAAATCCTTAGGTTTAAAGTTAAAATAAGTATAAAGTTTGAATGTTTTAAATAAGTGGAGCATTTTTTTATGATTCTCACCTTCAAAGTCCTCTAAAATGGTTCACGTTTCCTTTTTGTTATATAATTCTTACTTTTGGTAAAACTCCGAATCATATTGAAGCGATAATATATGTGAAGGTTTCTGTATATTAATTAAAAGATAAAATAATGATTACAAAAGAACAAAGGAGCACGGTCTAACAAAGAGTTACAGTTCAACAACGCCAGCTCGAACTGACCCAGAGACTAAAGCGAAGTGAGTGATCCTCCTTCGACCCCATTGGTCAAGAGGGGTTTCTAACCGTGGAGTAGTCCTCCTCGGCCAAGGCAACGCTCCACTACGAACTTTTTCAAGAGATCTACAGGCGCCTTCGGAGAGAGAGCAAGGAAGAAGGAATGTGGAGCTTAATTTCTTCTACACCAATTTTTGCACCATTTCTTTTTTACACCAAGACGCCACATTTGGCACAATCTTCTACCGAGTGTGGTCCAATTGGCATAATGGCCTAAATAACATTTTTATTTCCTATTCACACCTTTATTTATATTCAAAATAAACAAAATTCAGCAGGAGGAATTAGTTTTTTTTTTCTTTTTCAATTTTGTATTTTCTTACGAGTACTCCACTTATACGTGCGGCTGGCCTAGACGCTCTGTTGGCCTCATCTTAATGCACGGTATTTAAAATTTTTTTGTGATTTTAGAATTTTTCGAACACTTACGAATTTTGATATATTTATACCTCCAAGTCTGAGTTACTACCTAGACCTACCTCTTTCTTTCAATATATCTCTAATATTCTCCCATTTTAAACTTTCTTTGAATTTATTTTTAAACAGAACAGATAAATAAAGAGTTGGAGTTTTTTGATGACTTCGTTCTTTCAGAAACGTAAGAATTAAAGAGTATTTGCTCCATTATATTGCAACTTGAATTGATTTAATAATTGTTTCAATTATAAGAGTAGAACAGAAGAAAAGAGGATATTGAATTTTTTTCCGACTTCGAATTTTCTAATTACTCTGTATCCTCTTCCTATTCCTAACCTAAATCTTTTTTTCCGTCGCCCTTCGTCTACTCTTTCCGCACCTCTCCCATATCCCTACACCCAACTTTACCCCTTTTTGTCGCCCTTCAAATGCAAATTTTGCTAATTTACATACATGTAAAATTATACCTATAAACTAGAATTAAAAAGCACATACATACATACATTTAGTTATTGCATTGAGAATATTTCTATACCTATTTGTGCTTAATGTGAACCATTCTTCTGCCGCTCGGAAACTGATAAAATTAAATCTACGGTTTTCATTGGTGTCCTCGTTTTCATCCTTACTGTGTATTGAAAAAGATACCACAAACAGCTTGAAATCATCAACTCTAAAATTGGGAAAATAATGTTACAAAGTAATATAAGTAGTAGGGGATCAAGTCAGTTTTCAGTCACGGGTGTATCTAGTTCTGGTGCTGTCCACAATTGTTAACCATATGTGTCTCTATATTAGTACTACTGAAGTAACACACAATCCTCCCATTGGTGAAATAATTGAAAAAATCTTTGGGATGTTGTTTTTTTCTTTTTTTTCTGAGTTATAAATGTGCAAAAAAAATCTTAATGCATCATGCCAAATGTAATATACATTCACAACGTGTTTTCTATCCATTTGTAGTTCATAATCATTGACCATTGTCCATTGACCATTCATCACCCTTAATAGATGAAAAAGCATTCATTGGTCCATTGAGTGGTGAGATTTCTTATTCTATCTAAATACATTTACATTGCAATGATCTTATCGTGCTCTATAAAATCTATAATTCGCTTTTGAAAGTACTCTTAATTATAGTCTGACAAGATATTTTACTTATACTGGGCCATTTCATTATTTATGCTTCTTAAGACATCTACAAGTTTTATCAGTTTTTGGAAAAATGCATTCGGGAAAAATTTATTTCTTTGCTTAGGGCTGTACTTACCCAACAGTCTCTTTTAACATTCACTTGCAAACGTTCTGGAAAGTCAATTTGTCTTCATTATTTTGGAACCACTGTTTCTCTTTGACGTCCAAGAAAAAGGACACATTTGGTAGATAAATGGTGTAATTCCATCTCTTTTCGATACCCTGTCATATTCATTCAGGCATTTGTTTGGATTTTGCCCTTTGTCTCCTTTAAATACAGAAGAATTCTTGTATTGTGGTTGTGCTGGTGTCAGGATAACAGTTTTATCTTCCAGTTCTATACTCATTTATCTTTGGCTTTCTAGGTGGATTATAAAGTCTGTGTTAAGGCCTTTAAATTGATCTCTTCTACTTAAATTAGCATCCACGATGACTGGACTTCTACCCGGCTCCTCCACCAAAAATGCCATGCATGGGCTTAATGTGAAACACAATAACACACACAGGAAATCGAGCTAATATAATTCGTTAATTTAAAGCAAAGAGCGAAGTATAATTGCAAACTCTGCACTCTCTGTGTCTGAGAGATCTTTGGCTTTTATAGCAGCAGGGAAATTTCCAGAAATATGTCTGGGATGGCGATGAAAGTCATACTGCGCAACGAACAGAAATGGCGAATATTCCAGAATACTTTTATGGCAAACTAAAGAAAGGTCCAGAATTTTCTAGAACAAGCAATAAATTAGAGCATAAACAAAGGAATTTAATAAGTATTCACACGGATTTTAAGCCCTATTGTCGCTGACGGGGTTTGAACTCAGGACCACTTGATTACGAGTCTAGTGTGAAGATCATTTGGCCATGGAGACTCTATCGATACTTTTCAATGAGGTAATATCAAATTCAACATCAATTTTCAACCATATTCTGTACAGATTGATACTACAAATGGTACCATTAATCATTAACTATGAATTTTTTTAACTTTTAGAACAAATTCTAATATTACTTCATACGATTTGATAGCAAACATACAGTGGTATTTCGAGAAGTTAGCAAATTATTCAAATATATAGTGTTCCTTCCCCTTATTTGAATATCTGTTGATATTTGTAAAATAGTCTAAGGTCAAAATTCTTACTTTAAATAGTACATTTGATTCAGAATGTCATTCTCTTAAAGTTGAAATTTCACTGTTAAAGCTATACTTAACTACATAAGTATAAAACAATTCGGCTATCACCAATGTATGCATACTTAGAGGGGACGAAATATACAATTATTTCAACCATTACATTGCATTAATTGTTTATTTAGTGTTATGTGACTCCTGTCAACGGCCATACCATGCTGAAAATACCGTCCGATCACTGAAGTCAAGCAGTATCGGGCGCGGTCAGTACTTGGTAGGGTGACCACCTGGAAACACAGCGTGCTGTTGGCATACATTTATTTTAAGAACGATGGCTGAATGTTTAGGGTGCTGGCCTTCGGATCCGGAGTTCGTGGGTTCGAATTCCAATGGCGCATGGATGTTCGTAGCCGTCCGGAATCGGCTTTAAACAGTAGGTCCCGGTCTCATTAGCCCTCGTGTAGCAAAAAGTAGACCGTAGTGCTCCCAACCAACCTAACCTGTCTCATTAGCCTTTTTGTTGCAAAAAGTAGACCATGGCGCTCCAAACCAAACCAAACCTTAAAGTGGAATGTACTTGGGTAACTTCTTTTTCAGCTGTAGATATTTTAGGGAAAATTACATTTACCAGCTAAAATGTTTTTCTTTGCATTTTTTTTGGTTCCGTCAGAAGCAGTTTATACATCCTTGAACCAAATGAGTGATGCCCTTACTGACGTTTATTGTCTATTTCAAAAAGAAACAAACTTTACTATATACACATTGAAATAATTGCACAATAGTTTGAATAATAACTTTTTTTATTTGCAAAGTGTTAGAAGTTTCTACCTTTTATACGCTTCAACTAATTCAGCCTCAATTTTAAACCATATTGTATTAGAGATTCATGTTCCTAATAACACCATTAGCTATGAATTGCAAAACATTTAAATAAATAAATAAAATATGCACTGGGGTCTGGAGAGTTTCTTTACTAAGTAACTGAAATTGAATGTAGAACAGTACTACTAAATATCTTCACAGAGTAAGAATTCCAAAATATTAAAAATGCAAAATTTTCTGCATTTTTGCATATACTAGAAACAGAAATAGTATATAAAATAACTATGAATTTATATGCACTTTACTTGGTAGTTAATTAAAGTATCTTTACTGATTTATCCATATTTGTTTTACAAAGCAAGCAAGTAAATAATAACGCCATCATAAGTCATTCTTCAAATCGTTTATTGCAAGAAGACACGTATAATATATACAGAGGCTATTCGCACAATTTTAGACGATTTTAGTTAGAGGTATTAAAAAATAATTTGTTTCAAAATAAATAACTTCAATTGTACTATGTTTTTAAAAGTCAAAATTATGTTTTGTGGTTTGAGAGGTTTGTTTTTATTCAAAATGGCGTTTTTTAACTAAGAAGTGTTTTGAAGGCTATATTTATGCTATTTCCGAAGAGAAGTATTCATATTCCGTTATCCAAAAAATGATATGAGAGGCATGGTTTTGTGATATCTAATGCATAGATAAGTAATACCGTCAAAAAGAAAAGAAAAAACGTCAAACTGGAGCCTCAAGCGGGACAAAAATTCAAAATAATTATCCAAGGAAAAAACGAATATCTTCGACTATAGCAAAGGTACGGTGTTTAACGTTAAAAGAATTCTCCCTAGTCAAAAGACAGTTCCAAAATCATTAAACTCCTCGGTGTCCACTGAAAAAAAAATGATAAACGTTAATTAAAAACTTAAGAAAGCGAAGAAACGCAATGTGCATCATCTTTCTCTAAAGCATATCGCTGAACGCAGGACACTCTGCAGAATTCTGTATGAGAAACATTTATCCAAAGAAAAAATGAAAAAAAATACAACAGATGGATCATGGGTGTATTTAAATGATTGCAACAAAACAAAGAAACATTTATTATCATAAAAAAGGAGAAAAAATTACATGGCTCAAAGAGTTGAAAGAAAGTTTTTCTAAGGGATTCATAATTGTTGCTGGTTTTTCATTAATGGCAAGATAAAAATAAAGAGAGTTGAAACAAATGCCAAAATTAAATCTAAACACTATCAGAAATATATTTTATAGCCAATTTTTCTGAATGAAATACCATCACTTTACCCGCAGTGCCATCAATCTGTGGAACTCCATCGAGATAAATCTAGCAGTCACACATCAAAATCCACTGTAAATGTCTTAAAAGAAATGGAAAAAACTTATATCAAGCCAATACTCTTCACTAATATCCCTACTAAATCTCCCGATCACCTATGGAGTTTGTGCTTTCTGACTTTTAAAATCTGCATTATCCAAACGTCGTCCCACAACCCTTACAGTAGTCTGGAAAGCTGTTCAGGAGGAATTGGATAGAATACCTCTTCTGATACTTCAAAAGGCATTATTATCCTGGAAATTAAGGTGTTGCAAGGTAGTTCAGAATAAGAGCTACCGAATACAACATTTCAAACACAAGTTAGTGTAATTTAGTTTTGTAATTACAGTACATGTCGTCTAAATAAATGTGTGAACAGCCTATGTATTACATACCTTAATGTATATATTTTGCATTATTTCATAATTTTTAAATTCTTTTTTAATTTCTAGGCTGTTTATGTCCATTGGGAATATCTCATTTTACTCTTAAATAGAATGCAAAAAGTATATTAGGAAAGAATTTGACAAACTCATTAAAAACAAAAAAAATGAAGAGTTTTAGATTTAAAAATAAAAACGTTTTACATGAAAGAAAGTACTATTTACATCTATAAAAAAATGAATAGCAATTAAAAAGTGAAATAAATGAAAATAATTCCGCCTAAAGGTAAAGAAAATAATGGAATTTCAATCGCTAAAATGCATTCTTTAAAATCATATTTCTCACTTCATATTTTTTTTGCCTCAATAAATATTAAATAATGAAATGGAATTTTCTTCTGTTTAACAGGGAATTAAATTGTAAATCCCATTGTCGAAAAAAAACGGAATAAAAAGAGTTTTTTTATTAAAAATAAACACTTTTATTTGAAAGAAATGTATTTAAAATATAAGATGAAAGTGTAATAACACAGTAATATTAAAAAAAGAAATATAAATAAATGTTTTATAAATATTACAGCATTTTTTATCACTCTATCTATATATCTATCAAACTATATATATATATATATATATATATATATATATATATATATATATATATATACATAAAAGATGCTTATATAAGGATGGGAGATAAGCCTAAAGGTATATGAGAGAAAGAAAGAGAATTATTTCACAGATTACATTTAATTTTTAAATATAACTTATAAAAAATCATGTATAGATAATGCAATTTAAGTAACGGGGTATATATATATATATATATATATATATATATATATATATATATATATATATATATATATGTATGTTACGGCCAAAGTCCGAAATTTGGCCAGTTGCCGAATTTGCCAGCCAAATTGCGAAATAGCCAATATCGCCTCACATTGACTGGCCAATGTCCGATCTTTCCTTCATTTCGGGGTTTGGCCAGCCAATGCGGGAACTAGCATGGGGCGATCGGCCAAATTCAGAAAAACAAGGTAATGAGCAAATTTTGGATATTTGTTTACCATAATGTTAATGATAATCACATTATAGCTGCCACAGAGGAGATTTCCGAAGAATCCGCCCCTCTTCGGTGCCTAGGATCGTCCTTCGGAACAAAGGCCAAGGAAGTAGGGTGGTCCTAGGTAGGCTGTAGTTTGAAGTTAGAAGTTTTAGTGAGTAAGGATCTCACAGTACCAGAAACCTCCTAGTCCTTATGGAAATTTCCTCTTCCTTAGAGTAAACAAACAAGCAAAGCAAAATATAATCACATTATCTACTGAATTAGTTTATTACAGAAAATTATTGGTATCATCACTTGTTACTACAAGATAAACTTTTATGACATTTCGAATTGCACAGCAGTTTGTTATTTTTACATCTGCAGCGATTTATTGAGCACTTAGTAGTGCAACTGCATCGAGTGTAGTCTTGGCCGCCGGTCAGAGATTGTGAAGAAGCAAGGGTTCGTAATGATTTTTCCTCTGTTCATATGGATGCCAATGTAAGTAGTTTCTCTTGCAAAATGGAAAACTTTCAGAGCTTTTCAGAGCTCGCAATAATATGAACTTTGTTAAATGATCCTGGTAATTAAGTATAAAATTGAATTCGCTGTCTGGGTTAATTTGCATGTCCATATGATCTACCTGGCATCTTGAGTTAAATTATTTAAATATCAAAGGTACAGAAACTAGACCTTTCTTAGAATTAGATAATTTGGTCTGACACTGTTTGCATAAGCGGAGATACAATATAATGATTTCCTTGATGACATTTTTGTACTTAGTTTGCAGCTCCTTCTCTATCCGTGTGTGACCTCCATGATTAATTTTCAAGTGAGTATTATGTAGCAAGTCGAAAAACTCTTCTGTGTGCACATAATGCAAAATAACGCTATTTTCTTCTGTTACTGACACAATAAGTTTTTCTTTTCCGTCAACCTCAGTAACATATTTTCTTAGTCTACGATAGTCAACATTTTCTTTTTCCTGCTTTGATTTAGCATTTTTAAAGGCCTCTATGAAAATACAGTACTTGTCTCTGCTGAGAATCCAGCTATTTTCCGCTTTTCCTTGCAGCAATATATTCAATTTACTTAAGAACTTGGTTGTCAGTATTGCAACGTCCGGGAAACATACTCCGTATTAACCATCATACTAACCATGTTATACAGTTTTCTGTAAATAGGTTCTTTTTAGAAATTTGCTCCAGGGAGTAAAAATCGCAATTTTTATTAATTATGTCAAACATATAGCATCTTTTTTGCTCTTTACCTTTTGTTTAATAAATAGACTTTACAAAAAGTCAAATTTGTTTTGCTTTTCTCTCTTTCATTACCTGAACTTCATTATCCTTAATTTATGGACATGAGTGTAAATACAGAGGCTATTCGAAAATTTTTAGACGATTTTAGTTAGCCGTATTAAAACATAATTTGTTGCAAAATAAATAACTTCCATTGTACTATGTTTTTGAAAGCCAAAATTATGTTCTTCGGCTTGAGAGGTTTGTTTTTATTCAAAATGGCGTTTTTAACGAAGCAGTATCTCTAAGGCTATATTTATGCTCTTTCCGAAGAGAAATATTCATATTCCGTTATCCAAAAATGATGTGAGAATCATGGATTTGGGATATCTAAAGCATCGATAGGTGATATCACCAAAAAGAAAGGAAATACATGAAATTGGAGCCTTAAATGGGGCAAAAATTTTAAACAAGTATCCAAGGAAGAAACGAACATCTTCGACTATAGAAAGGTACTTTGTTTAATGTTAAAAGAAAATACCTCTAGTCAAAGCACAGTTGCAAATTCATTAAAAGGCTCGGTGTCCACTGTAGACAAAATGGCAAACATTGATTTAAATCTTAAGAAAGCGAAAATACGCAATATGCATCGTTTTTTTCTAACGCAATTGCTGAACGCAGGGCACTCTGCAGAATTCTGTATGAAATGTTTTTCCAAAGGAAAATGGAAAAAATTGTCACAACAGATGGATCATGGGTGTATTTAAATGATTGCAACAAAACAAAGAACCATTTATTATCATAAAAAAGGAGAAAAAAGTACATGGCTCAAAGAATTGAAAGAAAGTTTTTCTAAGGGATTCATGGTTGTTGCTAGTTTTTCATATAATGGCAAGTTAAAAATAAAGAGAACTGGAAAAAATTGTCAAGCTTAACTCCAAATATTATCGGGAATATATTTTATAGTAAATTTTTCTGAATGAAATACCTGAAATACCATCGCCTTACCCGCAGTGTCATCAATATGTGGAACTCCATCAAGAAAAAGCTATATATATATATATATATATATATATATATATATATATATATATATATATATATATATATATATATAATGAAAATTCTCATTGATTTTCAAATTTGAAGTTAAGAGCTAAATTTCCAGCGTCCTTTTGCATTTACCTTTTTAACCCCTAACCTAAATTGACCATTAGGCTACAGTTTACGCCCTCAGAGAAGAGGTCTGATCAATGTTAACTATATATTGCCCTAATGGACAGTTTAGGAAATTTCGAAACAAAAAGGAGTTGTACGCTATCGGAGGCAGATTTTTCTAGAGATATTCCCTACAGATGTTCACCAGGCGTTAAGGGCATTTTTACATATAACTCCATGCCATCTGACCCCTCAGTTTGTCCTGTCCCTATGATGAAGTGGGAACCCGTCCTCCAACGTTATCTTAATAAAGGTCTTTAGTTAAAACGGTGTCATTTTTATGGGCCATGACTGCAACCAACAATCGTGAAGTCTTTCTTAACACACACACACACAGACTCGCATGCACGCCCACACACATACAAATATGCATTTTTTATTCCTTTCCCATTATATTACATTTATGTAATTAAAAGGTTTGGTTTGTTAGAAGTGCTACGGTTTACTTTTTTGCAACACAAGGGCTAATGATACCGGGACATACAACTTAAAGCCAATTATGAACGGCTACGAACATCTATGCCATAGTATAATTCGAACCCATGAATTCCGGTACCGTAGCCAACACCCAATCGGCCATCGTGCGGCTATGTAACTAACAGGGAACCGAAGTTTTATTGTAAAAGATTTTTTTAAATATTGTTATAAAGTATTCCAGGTCACATGACACTCACTTCCTTTACACGGTTAGGATATCTTTCCTAATATTGGGTGTCTAAAATTTCCATACTTATTAATATGGATAAAATGCTAAACTAGTGTTTATAATACGTGTATTTATATGCATATACAGGAAGGATCTCTGTATGTTTGTTTGTTTATATATTTCATTGTAGATTGTTATTTATAAAATGCTCGATTGATTTTTACTTACATAAATTTCCATTTAATATACTATTGACTTTTCCGAAACCACAAATTTTAACCAAATGCAAATTACTACATGAACGGCTACTTTCTTGTACGATTATACTATATGGATGCGGTAAAATATAAAATTCAATTGCATACTGCTATTTAATGTTGTGGAAGTTGATAATTCTTCAACTATTTTAAAAACTATGAGCGGGATATGTTTCATTAAAAACAGCTTCAAACACAGCTCAGAATCATTAAATCGTTGTTGTTTTTGACAATTGTAAGCTAGCGCCGCACCCACATTGCTCAGAGCTTTAGGATACCCAAATATTCTTTCACGATATGTTGTAACGATATGTCGATATGTCGTCACGATATGTCGTAGATTTCTATTTAATATACTATTGACTTTTCCGAAACCAAAAATTATAACCAAATGCAAATTACTACATGAACGGGTAATTTCTTGTACGATTATACTATATGGATGCGGTAAAATATAAAATTCAATTGCATACTGCTATTTAATGTTGTGGAAGTTGATAATTCTTCAACTATTTTAAAAACTATGAGCGGGATATGTTTCATTAAAAACAGCTTCAAACACAGCTCAGAATCATTAAATCGTTGTTGTTTTTGACAATTGTAAGCTAGCGCCGCACCCACATTGCTCAGAGCTTTAGGATACCCAAATATTCTTTCACGATATGTTGTAACGATATGTCGATATGTCGTCACGATATGTCGTAGATTTCTATTTAATATATTATTGACTTTTCCGAAACCACAAATTATAACCAAATAAAAACTACATATGAACGGGTACTTTCTTGTACGATTATACTATATGGATGCGGTAAAATACAAAATTCAATTGTATACTGCTATTTAATGTTTCGAAGTGAAGTTGATAATTCTTCAAATATTTTAAAAACTATGAGCGGGATATGTTTCATTATAAACAGCTTAACACAGCTCAGAATCATTAAATCGTTGTTGTTTTTGACAATTGTAAGCTAGCGCCGCACCCACATTGCTCAGAGCTTTAGGATACCCAAATATTCTTTCACGATATGTTGTAACGATATGTCGATATGTCGTCACGATATGTCGTAGATTTCTATTTAATATATTATTGACTTTTCCGAAACCACAAATTATAACCAAATAAAAATTACTACATGAACGGGTACTTTCTTGTACGATTATACTATATGGATGCGGTAAAATACAAAATTCAATTGTATATGCTATTTAATGTTTCGAAGTGGAAGTTGATAATTCTTCAAATATTTTAAAAACTATGAGCGGGATATGTCTCATTATAAACAGCTTCAAACAAGCTCAGAATCATTAAATCGTTGTTGTTTTTGACAATTGTAAGCTAGCGCCGCAACATTGCTCAGAGCTTTAGGATACCCAAATATTCTTTCACGATATGTTGTAACGATATGTCGATATGTCGTCACGATATGTCGTAAATTTCTATTTAATATATTATTGACTTTTCCGAAACCACAAATTATAACCAAATACAAATTACTACATGAACGGGTACTTTCTTGTACGATTATACTATATGGATGCGGTTATACAAAATTCAATTGTATACTGCTATTTAATGTTTCGAAGTAAGTTGATAATTCTTCAAATATTTTAAAAACTATGAGCGGGATATGTCTCATTATAAACAGCTTCAAACACAGCTCAGAATCATTAATCGTTGTTGTTTTGACAATTGTAAGCTAGCGCCGCACCCACATTGCTCAGATTTTAGGATAAAATATTCTTTCACGATATGTCGAACACGTTTCTATGATTTCTTTACAGCCATTTTTGACTCTGCTTGTTTAAGTATTTCTGCCTATTGGGAATATATCTTATTTCAGGTGTAATAGAATACAAAATTGTACGTGGAATTTGATATTCTGAAAACAAATCTTCATTTTTAGGAAACACAAAAATTGATAGTTTCAGGAAATACGCAAAAAATATTTCATGTAAGAGAATTTATATTTTAAAAGGTGAAAGATACAAGAATGAATGGTAATTATAAAGAGTAATGCAGGTAAAAGAATGCCGCCTGAAGGAAAATAAAAGTAATGGAAAATACATTTTAAAAAAATTGTTTCTCATGTATCGCAACTGAATTTCTTTCTTTTGTCACATAAAAATATTAAATTTGAGAAATGGAAAATTAAAAGTTAAAGTTTTGCGTTTTTCAAAGAACAAGACTTAAAATGGTTTTGTAATAGGTTTTCATAAGAAAATAACATAAAAAAGAAACAATTTCTTATTAAAAGCTTAGATGGTTCTTTAAAGTAAATGCATTTAAAAAAATGTATGATATTTTATCTTGCAGTCAATGGAAAAGAACTAAGTACTATAATTAAGAAATAAAGAAGTTGTAAATACAAATAAATACACACAAATATATATAATATATATATGCGTTTAAGTGAGTACAAAATATACCAAAATTCTTTAATTTTAATATTTCCTTAAAAACCTCCTCTCTCCAATTCTAATCCCATAAAGTCTTTTTCCCAGCCTCTAAATATCTTAATCAAAGGAGTGTTCTCAACTTAAAATTCTTTCCATACATTTCCAAAAGCTTTCTGCCCTATAGATGTAAATTATCTGCCTATTCAACACGTTTTCCAGCTGTCGCCAGCAGATAACTCCACGTTATTTCGCTGAGTAAGTTTCTTGTAACCTGGGAAAATTCTATCTGTCTTCGCTCTTGGGTGCATCCCTGTTCGAGTAGAGTGATTTTAGTGTCTTTCCCTTGTTCGTCGTTGATTGGCAAAGATGTCCGTTTTAGCAGCTCTAAAATAAAGTTTTAATTAAAATTGTGCCAATCTCTTTCCATGGCCAGACTGCATCGTTATTACGGCAAAGCTGATTAGCTACTCTTTGCCCAGTTGCCCGGGCAATTAAAAACAATAGGGGCTTTAATGGACAGCAGTTTTATATATCCTGGTTTACACACACACACACACACATACATATATGTATGTATGTATGTATTGTGACGTACTGGAGAAATAGTAGGCCACGCCTTCAAGGATACAGGAAAAACTATGTTTGTATATCGGAGACAAAATATAGCAGTTACTACCTCATTTTAAGTCATTATATCGGTAAAAGGATTTAGCTTAAAAAAACGGCGGAGGAGTTTAAATATATTTATCTATATCTCCATTTGTCTATTTTGGAATTCATTTCTGACCTGAAAGTTTATAAATCGGTGTCAGGATACAATACAAGAAAGCTTCATTCATCCTTTCAAAAACATTAACTTTTAATCATTTTCGGGAAATTTTTGTATATTGGGGACACCATATCGCATATACGTTGTTACTCTTTCCTGTTAATTCAAGATATCCGAAAGTGAATTTAACTTCGAAAAATGGTGGATAAGTTTAAGTATATCTAGCAATATCGGCGTTTGTAACACATACTGATGCATCGCCGAACTGATAGTTTAGAAATCAATGTCATGATGCAGCAAGTTCTATTAGTTTTTCAAATAACCAAACGTTTAACAATGCTCAAACAACTGCGTTATTTTTATGATGATGTAATGCAAAATCTGGTTTACAAGAAACGATAATTTCTTTGTAATTAGTGAAATATATTTCTTAAAAAGTAGATTGAAGAACTCATATTAAAACAAAATTGATGATAATGGCACTTGTATCTCTAACATTACAATATGGCACTTACTTAATACTTTCACGATTTTTGGAAAGATTATTTCTCACTCAATAATCTTAAGATATACACATGCGACAAGAGCAAAACCCACTAAAGACCTGTAAGCATCCCATGTATCATTATTGTATACTAACTTAATAATTAGATACTAGTTAAGAAAAGAGGGAAAATCCGTTCTTCTAGCTTTCAAGAAAAGAAGTATGTGGTTCCAGATGAAGGGAATTCATTTAGTAGTGGAAATCATGCCAAATTTGATTTCCAACTGTAGGCGATGAAGAAAAGTAAGTTGGTTTCAAGCTATGGACTATTATGAATAGTTACACAAAGGTTCAAAGAAGGACTTGCTACATGTGTGGATAATGCGATGTACCCTTTTAGATTGCCACAACAATTTCCTCTTCTCAAGGCTAAAAATTGTCATTAAATCACCGCCCTGCTTGATTCTATGAAAAGAAATGTGTCGTTCCTGATGAAACGAATTCAACCGGTAGGGGAAATCATGCCACATTTGGTTTCCAACTGTAGACGATGAAGAAAAATAAGTTCGTTTCAAGCTATAGACTACAATGAAAGTGACACGAAGGCTCAAGAAAGAAGGACTTGCTACATGTGTGGATAATGTAATGTACCCTTTTACATTGCTACAACAATTTCCTCTTCGTTTGGCAAAAAACTTTCATTAAATCCCCGCCCTCCAGGATTCTATGGAAAGAAATATGCCGTTCCGGATAAAGCTTATTCAACCAGTAGGGGAAACCATGCCACATTTGGTTTCCAACTGTAGACGATGAAGAAAAATAAGTTCGTTTCAAGCTATAGACTACAATGAAAGTGACACGAAGGCTCAAGATAGAATGACTTGCTACATGTGCGGATAATGAGATGTACCCTTTTAGATTGTCACAATCATTTCCTCTTCGTTAGGCTAAAAACTGTCATTAAATCGCCCCATTTCTAGATTCTATGGAAAGAAATGTGCCGCTCTGGATGAAACGAATTCATCCAATAGGGGAAGTCACGATAAATTTGTTTTTCAACCAAAGACGATGAAGAAAAGTTGTACATAGACTCAAGAAAGAAGGACCCGCTACATGTGTGTTGAATGTGTCGTACCCTTGAGAATTGCCACAAAATTTCGTTCTTTGCAAGGTACAAATTTGTCATTAAATCGCCGATCTGCTGGATTCCAATTATAGAAGAGTGTTTTTCCGGATGGGGTTAATTCAACCAGCAGGTCAAATCATGCCAAACTTTATTTCCAATGGTAGACGGTGGCCGAACGGTGGCCGATTAGTTAGGGTGCTGGCCTTAAGTACAGGAGTTCGTGGGTTCGAGTCCCACTATGGCATGGATGTTCGTAGCCGTTCGGAATTGGCTTTAAGCAGTAGAACCCGGTCTCATTAGTCTTAGTGTTGCAAAAATTAGGCCGTAGCTCTCCAAACCAAACCAACTAACTATAGACGATAAAGTAAAGTAGCACAAAATGGTCAAATAAGGACCCGCTACATATGTGCAGGATATATTGTACTCTTGTGAATTGTCGCAGGCTTTCTCTCTTTGTAAAGCCAATAAATTTAGTGTTTTTTCATAGTTATAAGGGGTTTCCTGGAAAATATGCTTAACACTCCTAGAAATAATGTAAACATAATATTATGAAAAATAAATCATGGCATTGTAATATTTGTCTGAAAATGAAACACAAGAAATTCAAAAGAGAAATAAGTATACACGAAATGATAAAATAAATCCGACTTGTATTTTCATTACTTTTACAATATATTTCTAAATAGATAAAAAAACTAAATAAAATATTAGAAATTCATATCTAAGTAATCCTAAAGCTTTTATTCTAAAGCTTTTATTCTAAAACCACATGGATTTTGTTTTATCTTGAAATAGTCAGTTATAATAAAGATTTTTCAGCTTCAAAGGCACCATGTTTTGTAAAAAACACAATAGTTTTAAACCATTAAACATTCTTAAATAGCACGTCAATATTTTCAGATAATTTATAACCAGATTATCTTATTTAAATTAAAGTGGCACACCTTTATAGCGTCATTGAATTTTTGATAAGGAAAAAAAAGAGAGTGTTCAGATATTTTTGCTTGGATTAATTTTATAACTAATGAAATTGAATAACTGCGGAAATATTATTAAAGTAATGGAAACGACTTTACTTTAAACATTCAGTAACCGAGTAAAAGAAAGGCATTATTAGAAATGCGTAAAGTTTGATTAATGAATGCATTTTCAATTTTACAGCACTTTCCAAAATTACATTTTATCCTTCACCGTGCCATTAATCATCGACTCAGTCTTTTAAATCTAAGCTTTTCAAATTTTTAAAGCCGTGTCGTTAAACTCAGCAACTACTTCTCCTAAAGTTTTATGAAGAATTAACTATGATGAAAATAAGAAGCTTTGGGAACTGAAATTTAGGATTACAAGGTTATTTTTAATGAGTGAATATTAATGTGTCGCTTTTATGTTGACACAAAATACAGTTTCATTTATTTAATTTCGATGCAGTTTTTCAGGCGTATTTGACATTATATTTTCTTGTTAATTTGTCGGTCGTTTTAGGATTTTAACTTTGTCATTAAATCAAACTTTTCCTATCTCATTATTACTAACTAATGTGTAATTATTTTAAAAGGGACCTTGTACTTTTTAAAGTAGGCTTGATGCATACGGAAAATGTAACTATTTCTTCGAAAAAACGTAAATTTTTAAATATATGTCATGGCCTAGATTATCCGTCTTTAATTAACTCTTTGACTTACAAGTAATACGGAATCTGATTTGTCCGAAAAATACTGTTTAGTTCTGTCTCATCTGAACAATTTTGTGAAATTTGAGAACGAGAACGTTTTATTTTGATATTTGAACTTCTGTGTAATATTTAATGAGGTTTATATATGATGTTAATGTACAATAATTAAATAAAAGTATAAAATTAGGATTTAATGTAATGCCGCACGATGTCTGTCGTAGCCAGCTATTGACCTTTCGGAGACGTCAAAATATACTTTAGCACATGAGATGACTGACGTCTCCCAGACGTCATTGTATATCAAGGTGTTAAGCAGTCTTGAATTTGATTTTCCTTCATATCCATTCTTCATTTCTATCCGGAACATGTGTATGCTTCACAAAGTACTATGGCTACATAAAGTCTGATATAAGAGCTACTGATCTCAAAGACATGTCTAGTCTGATTGACATTACTAGTTTAAATCACGACTGGGGTGAGAGCATATTAACTGACGAGCTGACGACTGGGGAGAGAATATACTAAGTAGCTAGCTGATGGCTGGGAAGAGACATTATCCTTTTCTAACGGACGGCTGGATACAGAATATATGAACTCTTTAACTAAAACATAAAATCTTACAGTATGGGATTTTGGGGATTGTTTCTGTGGCTGACTGTTTAGAATTTGCGAGGAAGTGTTTGGGGCGTTGGTGGATATCTTTATTGGTACTTTTCTTTTTTGTTCTTAGTCTAGCCGAATAGATAGAGTGGGACGCTATCCTGTGTGGCTACAGGTGGCTGGCGCGGTGGATTAACTCCCGCAATGTAAATGACTCTATAGTGTCACGGGGAATTTACTCGTTTGATTGTACTACTTTTGTAACTTCATAGGGGGATTAAAATTGCGTCTTCATGGCCCGCAGGTGTTTTACATATGTGTGTTTGCATATGTGTGTTTGGAGGTCTTTGATTGTTTCCCACAATTAGGGTCTTTGTAGGGTTTTTTCTTATTACGTTTTGTTTTCTGGGGGTTTGTTCCTAGAACTGTTATTCCAATATTCTAATATTATTACCTTACATTATTATATATATATATTATATATATATATATGTAATATGGGCGAGACTCTTTGCAAAACGTTCTTTGACAGAAATAAAATGTGTTATGCTTTGGAATGAGTCTCGCCCATATTACATATATATATATATATATATATATATATATATATATATATATATATATATATATTTATACCATATATTTATGTGTTTAAATTTTGATATAATTATAATGAAATTATACATTTCCCTGTGGGCGTTTAGCATAGAATATAAAAATGATAAAAAAAGAGATGAGCACAAAAATAGCATATTTATACATGAACGAGAGTGTTTTTATTTATATAAAATGACATACCTTTTGAATGTAACACCACAATTGTGATGTATGCTTCAGAAAACGGTATCAATATTGGAAAAAAAATGTTTCCTGCATTATTCTGTTCTATAGAAGAATAAAAATAATAATTTAGAAAAGAATATGGTGTAAACAATTCAAAAATCAATTTAAATTAATTAACTACCACACTTAATATTTTCATCTAGATGTCAAAATTCAAATCGAATAGCTATATTTGTATGGAGTAATATCGTTTTACTTTGTGACAATAACTTTCAAACGTTGAAAGAGAAAATACCTCTGTATTATTGTTAGTTTTAATTAAAATTAGACGATATTTCCTTATTTACATGTACTTTGCAATTAGAAGGGACCAGAAAGATTTTTAGGACACATTTTCACAAATATATCAGGTAAATGTATAATTATTACTGACCATGTAATGTACCATACCTATCTGCGGTTTTATTAGCGTAATACCAAGATAGCCAGAAATACCTAATATACATAATTATTGTCAAAGGTTTTCTGTTTTGTACATGCCTACGTATGCCAGTATTATCTACATTAAACTACATTAACTCCCCGGCTCTAAAACTCAACTTGGGTGTCAAAACCTAATGTGCCAATCTCCGTTTTCGAAACCAAGAGCCCTAAGGTGTAAAGCATATCTCCCGGTTAGGGAGTCAACTTAAGTGGAATCCCCAATGTTTAATTACCCAATCACGATTGGTTCTCAGTTTGTGCAAAATCTCAAGGGTTGAAAAGCTGAGCCAACCTGTGGGAGTGCTACCCGAAATCCACTGGGCTTCATTTTTTTATTTTGGCAGGTGTAAAAATATTTCTTAAATGAAACTAGTCTTCATTATTTGTAAACTTTAGTTCCATATACACTTCTGTGGTTCTGTTCCGAAGAAAATCCCCTCAGAAGAGTATAGTTACTTTCTTAAAATCATATTTAGTTTTAAACCAAGGATCCTGGAAATAAATAGTGAAAATGCACTCTAATTAACCAAAATTGTTATGCATAATTATATTATGTGATACCTCGGTAAATCTTTAGGAGTTAAATCATATATTTAGGCGTTAATTAACAAAACTTTCGATAATATGCAAAACATTATATACTTTAAAAAAGCAAACTATTTTTATTAACAACGAAGTTCAAGTAACAACACAGAGAAAATGCGTACTGGCATATGATTTACGTATAACACAACACATGTTATGCTATTTTAACTAATAAACTACTTTTATAATTAAAAAAAACTTGACTAAGAGGATATTTAAATATGATAGAGAGAAGAAATCTTTAAATTCAACAAAAGAAACTGTTATATAATATAATACAGTTCCATTTTCTGGATTATAGTTCTGAGAAATAAAACTTACATAATGTGTAATTGATATGTTATAGCACAATATGACATATAGGAAAAGGTAATAGTGGCTAAAGGGAGACATTTTATGCATTGAATTGTAAAAACATAGGCAAATCCTTTGATAAAGTGTCATATACTCTTTAAACCTAACCACACTCTGCAGCCTTGTTAACATAATTGACTTAAAAACCTAGATAAATCCTTGCTGACCGTTGATTTTGAATTTTAGCCTAAGCTGAGGAAATTAAGTCACATATTCGGGTTAAATTGAAGATTTTGAACCACAAACGAATTTAGCTTAGTAATTGCTGAACTTGACACGGAAGCAGGTTGAACGCAAATAGATGTTGGTCGAACCTATTTCATTTTATTTGTTCACTCTAGCATGGTGCATTGTTCTTCTGGAAATGATAGTCTCTATAAGTGTATATTGCAGCTCTAAACAAGTGCACGTGATCGAAAAACATGTTCTATACGTTCTGCTGACAAAGGTTTGTGCCGACATCATAGGAATAAGTGTATTCTTGGAATACATCTGTAAAATCTTAATTATAATAACCATAACTACTATATTTATATAACCATATATTTATATTACCACTATGATCTGATTCTGTCTTCTGCAAGAGGTGAAGTGAATCCAGATTTATCGTACAATTACACTTTAAACCTGATCCCACCCTATAGCCTTGTTTGCATAAAAGACATAAAAATTTTGGAGAATCCTTGGTGACCGTTGCTATAGAGTTTTAGCCCATGATGAGAAAATTGAGTCTCACATTTGGGTTAAATTGAATCGTAGATTTTCTAAGTTTTGAGCCACAAACGAATTTAGTTTTGTAAATGCTAAATTTAACATAGAAGCAGGTTGAACGCTAATTGATATTGGTCGAACATATTTCATTTTGTTTGTTCACTCTAGCACGGTGCATTGTTCTTCTGGAAATGACAGTCTCTGTAATTCAACAATGTAGTTCCAAACAAGTGAACGTGATGGACAAATATGTTCTGTAATTTCTGCTGACAAAGGTGTGTGTCTACAGCAGAGAAACAAGCGTACTCTAGGAACTCATCCCTAAAATCTTAATTATAGTAACCATAATTACTATATTTATAAAACCATAAATATATATTACCACTATGAGTTGATCCTGCCTTCTGCATGAGGTAAAATGAATCCATATTTATCGTACAATTACACTTTAACCCTGATCACACCCTATATCCTCTATGGCATTATAGACTCAAAAACCTTGGTGACCGTTGTTATAGAGATTTAGCCTATGCTGACAAAATTGAGTCTCATATTTTGGTTAAATTGAAATGCATACTTTCTATGTTTTAAAACCCAAACGTATTTAGGTTAGGAAATGCTGAACTTCACACGAAAGCAAGTTGAAAGCTAATTGATGGTGGGCAAACCTATTTTAGCCCTCTTGTGCACTGAACCATAGTGCTTTGATTCCCTGGAAATGACAGTCTCTTCAAGGGAACATTGTAGCTCTAAACAAGTACACGTGATTGACAAACATGTTCTGTAAGTTCTGCTGACTAAGGTGTGTGCCTACATCAGAGAGACAAGCATACTCTAGGAACACATCCGTAAAACCATAAATATAATAACCATAATTACTATATTTATATAACCCTAAATATATATTAACTCTATGAGTTGATCCTGCCTTCCGCATGAGGTAAAATGAAACCATATTTATCTCACAATCCCATTTTTCTTACTCCTTAAATAACCAATTACTTCCTCACTCAATATTGATGTATTTTCATTTTTTTCTGGGATAATAAAAGCCCTTTAGAGAGTTTTGCTGCTAAAACTTACCCATTGCCCTGACCTTCTTGTGCTTTGAGAAAAGCAATTTTATGCCTATAAATAATATTCAAATTCGTATTTTGGATTGAATCTACTTATTAGTACGTATAAGCCCTAAATATTACCTGAAACTTTGGTATTACATAAAACCTCTAAAATATTCATACATTTAAAATTTTTTAGGAATGTACAAATCTCTCCTATTTCAAAATATTTCGCATGCTTGTTCAAATACTATTTCATTTCATTCTTTAAAGATAATTATTCTTTCTCCAGAATATTTCAGAAGTTAATTAGAACAGCTGTTTCGAAATGTGCTTGTTAGCTTTTTTTTATAACTTCCGAAATCGTGTTTACACTCCGAAATTGCTTTTAAATGAAATAACATCTTTACAGATTGGGAAAGAAAAATTACAATTATAAAACACATTCATTCGAAAATGTATCAGGTTCCACCGTAGAAGAGTTAATCATCAAATCTCTAATTTGTATTTAAGTTATCAAACAAAGCAAACACAAGCTGTGACATGTACGGTTATTCCAAACAAAACATATTATCTGTTTTGAAGTTTTGTAATCATTGGGTTTTACAAGTCCTCCTGTTATTTGCCTTCTGTGTGGAGAGAATAAATCGATGTCAACTAATTAAAACTATTTTAAGAAGGAAAGAAATCAAGAAACTAAATTAATTTCTAAACATATTTATATTACAATTTTGAAAGCTATAAATGTGATCTATATTCCTTGTATTAGAATTTTTTTAAAGGTAGATCTAAACTGTAGTGATAGCTATGCATTATTTAATAAATAATATATTAGTTGGTATCTATATATACATGAAATTTTAATCACAGATGTTAATTGAAAATTGCATGTATATTCTGAATTCAATTCAAATTGCTTGTTTTATACGTAGGATATAAAGGCAAGTTAATTTTAATTTAACATTTGTTTGTGAAATAAAATTAAAGTTTATACATCCGAAAAATAACAATTAATTTGGTTCTATTGAACAGTTAGGAACAAGCAAATATAGATAACGCTTTATTTTGGAAGTTCGATTGTTTTAAAATATATCTCATAATATTTCAGTCTGTGTCAAATATTCTTTAGCATGGCATGGGTTTTTTAATTGGCTCATTTGTGACTCCAATTTTGTTATTAGAACTTTTGAGAAGGTGCAAGAGTGGCTCTCTTAAAATTTGTAAAAACAAAACACCATAATCAACGCACGAGTTAAAATGCTGGAAAATGAAGTATTATACTGAGTAATATTGACTAGAAATATTTCTTAAATTGTAGACTAACACACGAAATGAATGATGATCACTACATCGAGAAATTAGCTTACAACTTTTAAAGATAAATTTAGAACATAAGAATTCTTACAAAATCAAAGCATTACGTCACGGTATAAAATATTTTTTTGTGTAGACATACATAAGAAAATAAAAGGATTATGTAATTTTTGAAAAGTACACAATTCAGTTGTTACTTTTAAAAATGTAGATTAAAAATTGTATTAGTTCTAAGAATATCATAGTAACTCTTACTTAAGTAGAATATATTTTAATATTTTATTGAATATTTTTAAGTTTAAAGCCAAGTAATAAAAATCCATATCTGTTATGTAATAATAGTCTAAGTTATCTGTCCGTTTGTCCTCGAATTTATGAAGCGGTTGGTACTGGAATGGACAAGGCATCCATACTGGATTCTTGACGAGTTAGGCTTAGAAAAATTCAGAGCAAGTCTTTAAAACTTTCAAAATAAATCCCTCCTTTTCAATCATTTTATGCCATTATTTCAAGTTCTATTTTTCCCGGTTAAGAGCAAGTGATTAAGTTTATAAATTTATCACGTAATAAACACGTAAAAATAACATTTTTTCCTAGCATAATGACGTCATTCTTTTAACTATCTCTTTAAATAATTTCTTATTTTAAATTATTTAAATATAGTGTGCATTATTTTCATACATTTTATCAGTGAACTTAGATAATAGAGCAATTTTTTGCAACGTCACGAACTACAATAATTCCCTTCCCATTTATTATCATGTTTACCATAGCCAATAGACAAGCAAAAAACTGCCCTTCAGTCTCAAACTAAAGCCAGAATTGTCATAAGTTGAGATGTGCCCTGCTGTGTGAAATCGCCTTATACGTAAATAATTTCCTTTCATATTTAATTTAAAAAATAAATTATGTACAGATGCGATAACTTTAAATTTAACCATCGATTACTGTTTGTTGCAGTGAAAATTTTATCCCCGCTATGAACAGCAAATTATTTTCATAAAAATCTAGGAGTCTATTTCACGGAATAATACATATTTAGCTTTTAAGTTATATCTCCTTGAAAATTAAGAAGTTTGTTCTTTTGTGTGGCTTGTCACGTGACGTGACGTAACGTGATTCTAAACTGCATTCCCAGTGTCAGGAGACATTTGAGGAGTATGAAAATAAATAACTTATACACAAAATTTAACACAAACGAACAAACTTCTTAATTTTTAAAGATATATAACTTAAAAGATAGATATTTATGATGGCCTGAACACAAGAGTCTGCAGCCTCAATCGTGCTTAGATTGTCCAAGTGGCATGAGAAACAACAACAACAACATCATTTTAATGTATTGACAACAATAATTCAAAGATTTATGGCATCTGACTGGACCAGACATCAAACGACCATAAGATTGTACGTGTATTTTAACATAGCTTTTGGGGTTGTAAGTGAATAAAACATTTTGTTCCGTTTGTTTTCTAAACAGGTAGCAAAATATATTGCAAACAAATCTATAAATGCATATGTATTGAGTGTATTATATGTACTTTTATTTAATTCTATAAGAAAGTATTTAAAATAATAATGGGGCTCATTAAAACGAAAGGTGTACCCCTTGGAATTAATACGATAGTCTGCAGCCTCAATCTTGCTTGGGTTGTCCAAGTTGCAGGAGAAACAGCAACAAAAACATTATTTGGATCCATTGACAACCATCTTTCAAAGTCATATGGTTTCAACTGAACAAGACATCAAACAACCATAAGATTGTTCGTGTATTTTAACATAGAATTTAGGGTTGTAAGGGAATAATACATGTTTTTCAATTTGTTTGCTAAACTGGTAGAAAAATATATTGCAAGAAAAATCTATAAATAAAGATGCATTGAGTGTATTATATGTACTTTTATTTAATTCTATAAGAAAGTAATTAAAATGGTAATGTTACTCATTAAAACGAAAGGCTCACAACTTGGCCTTACTATTAGAGCCTGCAGGCTCAATCGTGCTTAGTTTGTCCAAGTGGCATAAGAAAAAACAACAACATCATTTTGATCCATTGAAAATGATCTGTCAAAGTCATATAGCTTCTAACTGGACAAGACATCAAACAAACCTAAGATTGTACATGTATTTTAACGTAGCATTTACGGTTGTAAGTGAATAATATATGTTGTTCCTTTTGTTTGCTACACAGGTAGCAAAATATATTGCCAAAAAATCTATAAATGCAGATGCATTGAGTGTATTATATGTATTTTTATTTAATTTTATAAGAAAGTATTTAAAATAATAATGGTGCTCATTAAAACGAAAGGTGAATCCCTTGGCCTTAATACGAAAGCCTGCAGCCTCAGTCGTACTTGGTTTGTTCAAGTTGCATGAGAAACAACAACAAGAACAACATTTTGATCCATTGACAACGATCTTTCAAAGATTTATGGCTTCTAACTGGAAAGACATGAAACAACCATAAGATTGTACGTGTATTTTAAGGTAGCATTTAGGGTTGTAAGTGAATAATACATGATGTTCCCTTTGTTTGCTAAACAGGTAGCAAAATATATTGAAAAATAAATCTATAAAAGCAGATGCATTAGTGTATTAAATGCACTTTTATTTAATGCTATAAAAAATATTTAAAATAGTAATGGTGCTCATTAAAACGAAAGGTACAGCCCTTGGCCTTAATACGAAAGCCTGCAGCTTTAACAGTGCTTGGTTTGTCCCAGTGGCATCAGAAACAACAACAACAACATAATTTTGATACAGCGATCTTTCAAAGATTTATTCCTTCTAACTGGAAAGACATCAAACAACCATAAGATTGTTTGTGTGTTTTAACGTAGCATTTAGGGTTGTAAGTGAATAATACATGTTATTCCCTTTGTTTTCTAAACAGGTAGCAAAATATATTGCAATAAAAATCTATAACTGCAGATGCATTGAGTGTATTATATATACATTTATATAATTCTATAAGAAAGTATTTCAAATTGTAATGGTGCTCATTAAAACGAAAGGCTCGTCCCTTGGCTTAACTATTAGAGCCTGCAGGCTCAATCGTGTTTAGTTTGTCCATGTGGCATGAGAAATAACCACAAGAACATCATTTTGATCCATTGACAACGGTTTTTCAAAGTCATATGGCTCCTAACTGGACAAGACTTCAAATAACCATAAGGTTGAACGTGTATTTTAACGTAGCATTTAGGGTTGTAAGTGAATAATTCATCTTGTTCGCTTTGTTTGCTAAACAGGTAGCAAAATATATTGCAAGAAAAATCTATAAATGTAGATGCATTGAGTGTATTATATGTATTTTTATTTAATTCTATAAGAAAGTATTTCAAATAGTAATGCTGCTCATTAAAACGAAAGGCGCACCCCTTGGCCTTAATATTAGAGCCTGCAGGCTCAATCGTGCTTGGTTTCTCCAAGTCGCATGAGAAACAACAAGAACACCATTTCGATGCATTGAAAATAATCTTTCAAATTCATATGGCTTATAATTGGACAAGACATCAAACAAATTTAAGATTGTACGTGTATTTTAACGTAGCATTTAGAGTTGTAAGTGAATAATACATGCAGTTCCCTTTGTTTGCTAAGCAGGTAGCAAAATATATTTCAAGAAAAATCTATAAAAGCAGATACATTGAGTGTATTAAATGTACTTTTATTTAATTCTATAAGAAAGTATATAAAATTTTAATATTTCTCATTAAAACGAAAAGCGCACCCTTTGGCCTTAATTAAAGATCCTGCAGCATCAATCGTGCTTTGATTGTCGAAGTGGCATGAGAAACAACAACAGCGTAACTTACAGGCTTCACAAGAATAAACATTTAAGTTCAAGCATACGTTTGGAAAATGAACAATAATGTGGTAAGGTGTTTCCTTATTATTGTCCCTCTCTATCAGAACTACCTAGTTTTTAAATATTGTATATCCGGAATAACAAAACTAAACATTAAAGTAATCCAGACTTAAAAGAGCATTTTAAAGGTAAACACTGAATAAAATGTTTTGGTGCGTTACGCATAAACATCCAGTTTGCTTGCGGTTATTCCTAAATATCTAAAGTCATTTATCTTCCATTGTCTTTGTACTACTAAATCAGATCATTCAATCTGTCATAAACGTCATAATTACTGAAATTAAAGTTTAATATAGATAGAAGATAAATTGTTATTCCAATTTGATAATCGCGGGACAAAATGGTCGTGATAACATGACAAATTATCCTATCCAGAGTGTCACTGGACAAATTGGTATGATCCACTCCCCTTCTGAATATATATACCAATATTTATAATTCCAAAGATTATCTATGAAATTGATGTTACGTAATGGAAAATTAGACAGTGTCCTCAATTTGTGGAGACAACGTAGTTTCTGTCAACATTTCTGTTAATCAAAGGGAAAGTAACCGTCGAATTTTTATAAGGTTGGTATGATACATTTTAAAATGTTAACAAAAACTGTCATTCATTTGCAATTTTATCTTTTTTATAATGTCTAATTTTTATTACAATATGAAATAAATTGTTAAAATTGTTAATGTACTACAGTATTCCTTAAATGATCCTAGAGTACAGTAGGGCTTAACTTTTTTTTCTGTAGAATATGTATAGAAAGAATGAATATGAATTTCTCTTTAAGAATAACATTATTTCTGAAACAAAATTACTTCATGTTATACAATTCTTTAGCATTTTTTAAACGTTTAACTGTATTAAAAGCCCTGTAAATCGAGAAAATACTTTGTAATTTTTAAAAGCGTACGCAATTTTAGGTTAAATATTTTAATAGATTATCCCTAAAATTTTGCTTAAGAAATACGTAATATTAATGCACATGAAACATTTTGAAATTATTATTTCAGTACAAAAAATATCAATAAGGAAATCATTTTTTAAGTTTAAAATAAGAGTGTATAATTTACATAAAACAGGTTTCAGTTATTTAAAATAATTATGTTATAAAAATGTCTTTTGTTAATGAAGTATATTTAATATTCCAGCAAAGCTATCAAATTACACACATATACACTTATCCTAATACTGCGAAGTTGTTACACATTTATCACCACCCGAATAGCAGGTGCATCTTACGAAATTATACGATTATGTGTAACATTGCGCTCATTATTTAGAAGCAGGTACCGACCATATATCAAAAATCTGCAAAACGTAATGTGTTAATAATTGTTTCTAATTTATTTGTACACATAAAAACGTTTAAGCTTCTTCTTAATCAAGGAATTGGGCCAGAGTACAATACTTTTGAAATCAGCAAAAACTAATGTGTTAAATGTTTCTAGAGTATTTGCCCATATAAAATACATGATAATTAAAAGCTTATAAATATTATGTAAAAATATTTCTAGTTATATATTGAAGACAATTACGTCATTATTGATACTTAACACTAAAGTTATGTTTCAAAATATATTAATTGAATAATAAATTTAAGGTGTCATACACTCCTTTGGTCAAAATCCTCAATTGTGATTGGCTAGCAGGATCTGGAAAAATTACCACACTTATCATTCATGAATGAGCTGTCAACGTGAAAGGACATTTCCGGCTGCAAAATATATCGTGTTTTTCTATCCCTTAGCTCTATCCTCTAGTTTTCTCATGTCATGGACTCAGGAATTCACATTGCCTATCCTTTATTTCCTGTTTAGATGCTAATCCATGCTTACAGAAAGAATTCTCAGAATTTAATTCCTAGGCCATATAATCCTGTTGCTCTATGTCATGAAGTTACTTAAGGGTTTCTTACACAAATCTGTCGTCCATGATTTAATCTAGTAATGTAAATACATCTCAGACATATATTAACATTTTTAGATTTACTGCGAATCGGTTACAAAAACAGATTTTTAAATTGTATTTTGTAATGTGTATTTCATATTTTGTAAATTATGCAAATTTCGTAAAATGAACAGTTTTGACACGATCTGAGTCGCTGTTAACCGGTTTAGAAACTAGCTTAAGTATGCAGTTCCCAACAGCACACGTAGATACCGCTTCTGAGGAAACAGTTCTCAACACTACAGGATTCTACCTTTCCCTCTTTCGAGTTCCAACATAGTCGAAACCATTCGGAAAATAGCCGTCATCTAATTCGAAGTCACGTTCAGTTAGGCCTTGAGTAACTTTATTCTCTTTGCTAAAATCTATGCTTCTGTGTTCACAAGCCAGAAGCAACTTGTTCTACCTGTAAATATTATATATGTATTTATGATCATAATAATATTCTGTTTTGTTTAAAGAATCGTTACATAATATCGTTTAATTTTTTTTTTTAATGTACATATTTTGTCTCTATGACAACAAGCTAGATTTACACCTGAGTCGCACTGTAACTAGTTCTAGTGCAGAAGCATTACCCAGTCCAGATAGAGCAGTTCTCAACTTCAGAGTATCTTCTTCGAGTGTACATTACCATCATAATGTCCGTCATTTAGAAACATGATCTTACTTCGAGTTCAACACCTTCAGAAATCGCTGACTGCCAAGCTACTGAGCTAGAATATTATAATACTATTTGATTCTGTTTTTTTAAAAAAACGTTAGTTCGCATAATATCGTTTAATCTTTTTTTTTAATCTTAACGCTGATATCATGCACTTATTATCACTACAAAGCTGCGCTTTTTGCACTGAAGAGCATAACTTAACTGCTCGGATGCAAATTACCCATGCTGGTCCTCATAATAAAACTTAAAAAAAAACCATCACTTACCGTTCGAGAACTTGTAGGACATTGTGATCACGATTATTTTAAGTGTCTAGTCCCTTTAATAAATTTTAGGCTGGTTTCTTTCAGAGATCGCTTAATAACACTGCATATATGCTAATTTTTTAAAAAAAAATCACTTATATTTTTATATTAAAATTTAATTATATTCCCTTCTTTAAACAACCTGTGTATCACAACCTACTTATTTTTCTTTTTATAACCTACATTTTCTTTTTGGATTTATCGTATTTTTTTTTCACCACCACTATAGTACGAGCGGCCAACTAATCTTTTTTTTATTTATTATCTTATGTCGGATATATAAAAGTTGTTCTTTCTGATGCCACTTGGTCAAACCAAGTATGATTGAGCCATACACTACTTGTATTAAGGTAAGAGGTTGAGCCTTTCGTTTTAACGAACACCTCATGGGTAAACGTAAAATTTTGCTCAAGTGAGTCCTCGTAATTATGAGTCTAGGAATAAGCAGAAGACACATAGTCTTGGCCTATCACCCCTAGAGGTATTGAACGATTTTTGTTTTTCCATGGTACCTCATTCAGTAGCCTGGCACTTCTGAATAAAATAAGAATCTGGTTGAAAGAAATTTATACAACACTGTGTATTAAAGACAATATAATAGTTTGTGCGTCGAAAATTGTGATTATATTGCTCAGTAGTGCTTTATAATTTGCAGTGAAACTTTATTAACTTAATCAGAATAGTAAAGAAATTATTGGAAAGTTTGAAACACCGATGAAGAAGTATTTGGTATTGTATTACAAAGAATAGATTTATGTGTGCATTGATAATTGTGAGTCTATAATAAGCTGAAAATTATAAGCACGGAAGTGCTTATAATTTTCAGTAAAATTTAATCAGCAAAATAAATAAATTATTCATCAGTTTGGAATACAAATGAAGAGGTATTTGGTATTGTATTACGGAGAATATTTGTGTGTGCGTTGAAAATTATGATTCTATTTCACAGTAGTGCTTTTCTATTTCATAGTAGTATAATTTGCAGTAAAACTTTATTAATTTAATCAGCATAATAAATAAATTATTTAAGATTTTGGAATACCCATGAAGAAATATTTGGTATTGTATTACGGAGAACATATTTGTGTGTGCGTTGAAAATGGGGATTCTATTGCACGACAGTGCTTATAATTTGCAGCAAAGCTTCATTAATTTAATCAGCATAATACATAAATTATTTAAGAACTTGGAATACCGATGAAGAAGTATTTGGTATTTTATTAATATCCATGAAATGAAAGTCTCTAAACATAATTTTGTTGACTTTGGATTAATAAAGTTGCTACATGACTCTATACATTTCCTTAATTGCATTTACTACTCTTGTAAGTTTCTATTGCCTACACATAAAAAATTTATTCCCTTTCTTGGAGGCGAAACACTCATTTTATCCCTTCTTTATTCCCTCTATTTATGATTTTTGTGTTTATTCGGTATCTCATTCAGAACCCGACAATCTGCTCGTCTTTACAGGGCGACGCTTCGAAAGAATAAAAAAAAACAAGATGAATGCTTCCTTTCATTTAGAAATAAGGAAATATTTCTACATCATTTATTATTTCTCATCCCTCTCTTTTCTTTTTCACCATTGAAGTCAGATATAGATATAGGTATAAATGCCTCGACCATTTTCGAAAGATGAATTATAACTTCACAAATATGGTGTTCATAACTTGAGCAAAAGAGAATAAAAGTATTTCATCTTTTCCGTTTTTTTCTTTATACATACATTTTTTTTTGTTACGAATCGTAGTTAATTTTGCCGTTAGGAACATATATTTTTTTATTCCTACTGTGAAAGTGATGGCAACCTAAATATTTTTATGGATGACGTATTTTCCATGCAAAACATGATTTAATGCTTTTAGTCATGTTGTTTATTTTCTGAATTTATAATATAGAAAATTTGGAAGGTTTGGATGTCAGAATTGTGAAGAAAAAACATAAATATGGTTTAATTCTCTCCCCTGGAATGTTTTTTTTTCTGTATGAAGTGAGACAGATGTACGAGATATTTTGTCAAAATATAAATTATTAGATTTTTTTCATACTTCGCTCTTTATTAGCTATCCAGCATACCTACAAATCGTATCAGGTAGGCACAGCTATTAGCTCATACGAGGCACATCCAAAAAGTAAGTTTCCCTATTTAAAAAAAAAGAACTCATACTTTCCTGGACATATGTATTGGCATCCAGTACAGCAATGTTTCAGCTTTTTTTTCAACATAGTGCTGGAAAACCCCTTTCATATTTTAGGGTTTTCTTCGCAAATATGTGGTATGCGCCTTATCGTGTAGTCACGCCACACCTGTAAGGTATAAGGTTAAATTTTACAATGACTTTCTACAATGTTATTCACAAACCCCGTTTAGAAATTTAAGTCTTTATCCAAAAAGAAGGAAAATGCGGCATGTGTAAGTCCGCCACACCTGGTAGAGATAAAGAAAAAGTATTATTATAAGAAACGCTCATGCCTCGCACCAGCAATAGCCACTACCAGACCTGAGACACTTGTCGTATTGTAGGATCAACTTTTATATATCTCTTTCCAGAACTCTGCTGCATGTGAATGGAACCATCCTCCCTTTCCCAGAACACTGCGCGAGTCCTTTTCCGTACCGACAGCGTCTGTTTGAATTTGATCCTGACCGAAAATCCACTATGATTCCAAAGCATTGACTGCTGCTTCGTCTCGGGGTAAAGTGCGAAATCCAAGTCTCATTGCCCTTGATGATCCTGTAGAGGAACTCGTCATCGTGATACCGTAGCAGAAATGTCACGCTGCTCCTAAGCGTTGAATTTTGTGTTCGGGTGTCAGTTTCGGCTCATAGACCTGACAGAGCTGACGGTGAATTTCAATTGGCCCAATATTTTGTGCATTCAAGATCACCGACTGAACCTTGCAGGCGGAGGGAGAAGGAATTAGTGTTTCTATTTCGGACCACTGCTACCAAGCAATTTTCATGAAATGGAACTTGTCCAGCTGGCATATGATTAATATGTCATAGATCTGTTACGCAAGAGCAATTGGCAAGACTAACTACGTTTACTTTAAAGGGAAAAACATCGGGAAATTTACGTTTCGGATGCGCCTCGTACATAAGTTGCATGAAAATAGCTAGTGCTTTCAAAATAACTATAGAGATTTAAAAAATATTTCCATATATAACAGACATAAATGATGCATAAAACAAAACGAAAATGTCTTAGATTACATATGACTTCTAGCTCTGTTGATATTGTCCAAAGGATAGTTCATTTAGGACTTTTCGTCTCCTTTTTATGCTTCTGCTAGCATGAGTAACATAATCTTTTACTTTGTAAACATATTTGGGACTAGTTTAGTGTCCTAAAGGTTTATTTTTATTTTGTTTATAAATAAAAATAAACCTTTTTTTCAAGGCGTTAGTAATTTGAACCACAATCCGCTATCTATTTGAGTCTGTATTGTTGGATCTATATTGAATCCGCACACACAATCCGAAAATTGGTTATATAATTGCAGAATTTTTTAGATTTGGATTGAAGAATACTTTAAATTGTTTTTATGATTCATTCTGATCTTTACCCGCTTGCCTTACATTTTTTTTGAAAAAAAAAATGCAAAAAATCATCACATATTTTTATTTTATTATTGAATACAAGGAAATGAGACAAAACAAAATATATATGTAAGTTGAATGTTTAATTTTTTACATCTGTAAAAGCAATTAGTTATAATATTAGTTTTTTATCCCGAGTTATCTCGGGCAACTTTAAAAAAGTGAAATATGAGCCTTTGTATAATACTTTTTAAAACAAGGGACAACACAAAGTGATATCTGGCATTCTGTACATTGGTATCTAGTCTCTTTCCTTGCTGGCTTACCTCTGGAATCTGTTTTACGGGAGCACAGAGTACAATGTCTCGTTTGATTTGATTTTTTCAGTAGCATTAATAATACATGGAAAATACCTTGAAGTTAACCTGAGTGTTAAAGGACTAATGCTTGGTCTTTCTGATTTACCAGGAAATTCGCCTTTTCTGAAATTAGTTTTTCAATTAGTTTAAAAAACGTGACCTGTCCTGCCAAAGAAACCGCAAAACCAACAGAACTTAGAAAACTGCTAATCAAAACTGAATATTTCCTTTCATTTCTATCTGGCTGAATAAAACCGTGATAAAACAAATCGTACTGACAAATTCTGGTTCGCCCGAGGTTTCTCGGGATAGTAATTAACTGCAATATATACTAACCCGAGTTAACTCGGGATAATCAGGCAAGCGATTAAATGAAAAATAATAACCTTATTGCATCCATTAGGATTTCTATCATATCCATTCTCAATGTGTTGGTTACCCATTGGTGGTCGCTAACCATTCTTTAATACTAAGTTGGTGAAAAAATGGAATAGTACTTAATTTGAGTGGTGTTTCATCTTCCTAAATACATTTAACACCACAGTAATAATAGCTTGCTAAACATAACGAACAATCTGGTACTGCAGGTACTGCCTAACTATGACCCGGCTAAAGATATTTCATTAAAACCTTGCTATCTTTTTACTGATGTTTCTTAGAGCATGAGTAACGTTTATCAATTTATTGAAGAAAGGATTTGGGGAAATTTTACTATCCTAATGTTTTCCTCTCTGATATAAATTTAAATGCATTTCAAACAATAGTAATTTAGTATTTCATACAGCATCCACAATCAGGGTCGTTTCAAGGGCTTGGCAAAGGTGGCATTTGCCACATTCGCATCAATCATAAGGACACCTCACCATAAAGAAAATGGGGGCTTGAAAGAAGACGATTCGAACCACTTTGTGCCTCTAAAGCTCATTACATGCTTTCTAGAAGACGTTAATGTACACATTTTGATTAAAAATGGACAGGGTACATTTGAGAAAAATAGAAAAGTAAAGTTAAAGAACACTTTCTGGTTATTTATCAGTAAAGTGTATATAATGTGTAAAAACGGATTATGCCAAATCTCTCTGAACAAAATACTTTGTACAATGGAAATGTATTCGGAGAAGGGTATGGTACGGCTCATTTTACCTGAAATCGTTCTATATTAATAACAATACTGTCAACTTAATGCCAAATGTTAGTCTTACTCCTTTAAATCCATTTTGGTCTGAGTGGTTCAACATCTTTAAAATGTGGAATAATAAATGTGCAAATTTCTTGTTAAATGGACTAACGATTTGTAGATGTATAAAGAATTAAGGAGGGATAAATAATGTTTTCTACCAGCAATACATATTCATATAGGAAATAAATACATAAACTGGACTCTACTCAAACACGAAATTTACCAGGAAGGACTATAAATGGGTACATTATTGAATGGAATGAACATATATTTCATTCAATATGAACTAAACTGATTAAAGAACCATTTACTCCAAATAACAGAACAAAAAAGAAACGTATACATTTAAAAGCTAGAATGGTTCCACTAATTGCCAGTCACATAGAAGTCGTTTAATGGCATTTATCGCGATTAACACATGCTGGGTCTCAATTTTCCGTTTAACCAGAGATTAATCGCGGTTAGACGTTAAAAGCCTTTAATGAGACCGGACCTAAATAGTATAAATTTATTTTTATACTAACAATGACATCTCTTCTTAAAATAAAAAAAGTGTGTGTAACAAATCAAAGTTCCATTGCATAACAGCTCATTAGAAATAACCGTAGATTAAAAGCTATGCAGCTGAACTCCGTGAGATGTTAGCATTGATTTTGCGATTATCACTAATTCGCTATAATTAAATGAGCAATTAATCTCGGTAAGATCAGTCTTTAATTCCTTTTTTTATAAGATGAAAATGGTTTTTGAAACGTTAGTTGCACTTTAGCTGATATTGGTTATCTCTAAATATTGTTGAAAAAGAGAATATGTTTGTACAAGCTCTACACAACTCATTTTTTGCCACACCCTTGACTTGTTTTCGCCTCATCAGTGAATTGAAAATTGCACAGAAAATTATAAATTTGGTGGCATCAAAGTTTGAAAAGCAATTAAATTTGACATTTAATTCTTTAATGGCGGAATGATTTTTTCTGCTGCAATCACGTATTACATTATCGATACTTAATTGAAAGTCATAGCTACGGGGTACTTATAAACATTACAATTTTGTGGTCAACTATTAGACGTACACTTAAGGTAAATAGTTCTATTTATGAAGTTTGTGAATTCTTAACTATTTTACAATTTAACAATGTGAAGTAAATAGAAGGGACTTATTTTTAAGACGATTGAATAGTTGCAATTATATCATAATGTTTTCACATTTACAAACATGTATAGAAAAAAATGTATATTTGTATTTTCACTAATTGAAAGTTACTCTTGAATATGGTACAATTTATAATATTTCTTAGTAAATGAAAACTGTAAATGTGTTTTCACCTGTTTAGTTTTTCATCAAACTTTATTCCTTACAAACTCAAAATTAATATACAAGCTTAAAATTAAGTATACGAATTTTTCTGTAATATATAGGATAAAACTGTGAATGGTTTGTATTTAACTGTGTCAGATTTTTTTAAAAATAAAATATAATTCAAGAAGTATCTAAAAATACCTGTACAGATTTAAGTAGAACGAATTTATAGATATATTTCGGGTACGTTTGAGATTCACGAATTATAAAAACATTTTACAAGTAAAAATTTAAATGACTTGATTACTTTATTATCCTAAACTTCCTTAAATTGGATTCTAAATTTCAAAACAACTGTAATACTAACTGTCATAATAGTTTAGCTTTAAATGAGTGTCATGTCCCTTTAAAACTGAATGGTTTTTAAGTCTATTTTGCTGTTTTTCAAACGAGTTTAAATAAACAATTATATATAAAATCAATTTTTGTATGCGTTCTAGTATGAATACTGGTTAATGTTTGCATTCATTCGTTAAGTTTATATTAATAATTTTACAGTATGAATTTTTTAAAGTATTTATATGAATATAAAAGACTAACTAGTGAATTTTTCTTTTATTTTATGTTTTAACAGATTAAAGACAGATCGTATTTTAAATTTGTGTGAACAAACGTGATCTAAATGAGTCTTATTACATATTAAGCATTTGTTTAGTGATCATTAATCTATAAACCAATAGCTATTCAAAAATGTAAATCATTAAAGATTTTATAAGCATATTACCATTTTAACTTTTTAAGGAACGTTTTAAGTTAAGTAAACAAGTTAGAATTACTATCTCACAGACTTAGTTGTTAAGGCTTTGATGCATTTTTTACTAATCGGATGGCTTGGGAAGAAGCCATCCTATTCATCTTTATAGAATTTAGTTATAAATAACGAATTCCACATTAAAATATCTACATATACATTACAGTTTATTTGGATATTCATTTTTTTACTTGGTAATTTATTGTGCATTTGTAAGTAGATAACTGTAGAAATGCCAATGATCATTGAATTTCCTTAACTGATTGAATCCATTGTATCGTTAGTTTGAAATAATATATTTTTATTTATTTATTAGTAGTAATGATATCTGTTGATAGTTGTCTATTTTCTTACTGTATGATTTTAAATCGGATTGACCATCTTTCCATATCCTTAATATATAGTTGTCATTTTTTAATACAAATTTTATAACAGGCTAGGCGTTTGTTTAGTGATCATAATCTATAAACCAATAGCTATTCAAAAATGCAAGATCATTAAAGATTATA
>CM063511.1:25933840-26003883 GCA_032207245.1 Pardosa pseudoannulata
TATGCATAGATGGATAATCGAAAAAATTCCCATCCCATCGACCTTCTAGGTGCAGTCCCTTCTAACCATTTTCTATGTCAAATTCCGTCTAACGGCTACCATGAAATTCCATAACAGTACCACCTACCAGAGTTCTTAAAATCCATTTTATTGAATGTCTTGTAACAGGAGTTCTAAATAAAATAAAGAGTTCCCGCTCTCCATATAGCTGCAGTTTCTTTTGTAGTTTTTCGGTGTCAAAAACAATCTATCATTCTTATGTTAAAGAATTTGTAGGAACGATTATACTTAAAGAGTGGGGTAACTAAACAGTGCAATTTTTTCACAAAGAGTACTTCGTAAAATAACATCCTTGTTAGAAACTATCGATGTGGTAAGCTGTAGCCTTCCCTCGCAGTTGAATTTTATAGTTCATTTTTCCTAGCGGTGGATAGTGAAACTCGCGTTAATATACGTATGTTAGTTTTCCTGTAAGTTAAATTGATAGCGGAACTCAGAAGGCAGAGATACCGATTACAGAACCATAGAGTTGAGAGTCCGAGCTAAAAATCCGCCATGTTCATTAATAACAAATAGGTTAGTGGTCCCGATGTCTTTTGGAGTTGTGGGTCATTCTTTAAGCTACATGTGTTAGCCGGGTGAGACTAAATGGGTAACAGCTTTCCAGTCGCGTTTGGTGTTTATACATCTGTCTGCATTGTCAGCGGTAGCAAAGACAGTGAAATAAAATAATATTTGCCAGAAAATAAATTTTTTTTCTCTACAGAGTTGCAAATTTCTTTGACCGTTTTATTATGGGATCAGCCAACATTGTTCCCCAAGAGAGGACCGCAAAAATGCATCTAAGCGTTATTTGAGAATCAGACCCGAGCACAATATGCTAACCACTACACAATCTGGGATGAAATAAGTATCCTAACAAGACCCTTCTTTCACTGTATTTTCTGTATTTTACAGAATAGATTTGATTCATACTCTGCTCTACTCGGACAACTGTGGGAGCTTTTAAACGATATTTTTCATAGATAAATATTAACGTAAGGGTGGTACTTTACTGAGGTAGACAGGACTTTTACGTCGACTTCCTAAGTCCTGAAATAGATACAGGGGTACTCTATTGACAAAAATGATCGATCCTTACTCAATCGGATTTGTAATAAGACCTATACAAAAGAAATCTTTATTAAAATATCTAATACTTACCTTTCGAAATATAGAACAGCTCTGGAAGTGATCCAACCGAAAAGAGATTTGTTAGATATGTGCATATGAAGTAGACACATATACTAATAAATCTCCATTGGGTACAAATGTACACGATATGTTTTCAAAAGCACAGAAATACACCATACAATAGGTAAATTACAAATGAAAATATTTAGAGTTATTTTTCCTAAACATGGAATTGACAGATATAAAACATCAAATTTCTAAATGTATAATAACTTGTAGGTTTAGTCCAACAAGTGAATCATACTAGAAAAATATTAACATTTGTGTTAAAACAATTTTGACTCATGTGCTTATGATACGGGAGCTTTCAGGGGGTTAATCACTTCTAAAAGTCATACAGTAAGCAAATAGGTCACTATTAACGGATATCATTACTGATAAATATATAGTTTTTGAAAGTAACAATACAATGGTTTTGGTTTTGTTTGGAGTGCTATGGTCTACTTTTTGCAACACGAGGGCTAATGAGACCGGGACCTATAGCTTAAAGCTGATTCTGAACGGCTACGAACATCTATGCCACTGTGGGATTCGAACCCACGAACTCCGATTCCGATGGCCAACACCCTAACCAATCAGCCATCGTTTGGCATACAATGGTTTTAATCAGTTTATTAAAGTAATCCAATATTTATTAATATTTGTACAGATACATTTCGAAAAACGGACAAGAAATTTAAAATAAAGTGCTAAATTGCCATACAAAATGCAATATATATATGAAGAACATTTTTTGAAAATGTGCAATTCGTTATTTATTACCAAATTCAATGAGGATCAATGGATAATTTTTTTGCTGAACACTGTCGAGATGTCTCTTACCTTAAAAGTTTTTAAATATTCATTTTTTGATCAATGCTGAAATTACAATCTGGAACGCTCTTTTGGAAAGTTTTGAGTCTCTACTGTTTAATAGATTAATGATCATTGATACAAAAATGGCTAAAATACACAGTGATTCATTCAGAAATGGTATAATAACTTGTAGGGTTAGTCCAATGACTGAATTATGCTTGAAAGTTATTGAAATTTGTATTAAAATATTTTCACATGCGTTTAGGATATGTGAGCTGTGATATGGCCAATGAGTTCTAAAAATCATACAATAAGCAAATAGGTCACTAATAACGGATATCATTAACGATAAATGTATAATTTTTGAAAATAATACAATGGATTTAATCAGTTGATTAAGGAAATCCAATAATTGTTAATATTTGTACAGAAACATTTCTAAAAACGGGAAAGTAATTTAAAATAAAAAGCTAAATTACCATACAAAATACAATATATATGAAGAATATTTTTTGAAAATGTGCAATTCGTTATTTATTACGAAATTCTATGACGATAAATAAATTCTGTGATACTGAACACAGTTCAGATGTCATCTGTTTCTTTAACCAGCAGATGTCGATCCGATTAGTAAATAATTGACCAAAGCGTTACTAACTTTTCTTATTAAGTCTGTTAGATCGTAGTTGTAAAGTGCTGTCTTACCTTAAAAAGTTTTAAAATGTTCATTTTTAGTTCTATGCTGAAAATATAATCTGGAGAACTCTTTAAATTTTGAGTGGCTACTATTTGATAGATTAATGATCATTGAAAAAATGGCTGAAATACACAGTGATTCCTTCAGATTAGGTTTGCTAACACAAGTATAAACTTAGCAAGTCTTAAATTTATTAATAGACATAAAAAGATGTCTTGTTAAAAGCATTTATGCCTATATAAATTCTTAATTCAAAATAAAACCATTATATATGTATCTAGAGAATATAAATAATCAACCTTATGATAAAGTTAAAATGTATCGTCGTATAAATACAAAATGTTTATTAATATGAAATTAATCTCATTTATCCATCACTGGATATCTTTATAGAAGCTTCTAACATATGCAGAACATTTCCCTTAATAAAAATTTTATTTTAAAAAGTGAATTACACGAAGAATATAGTGTTTCCAATATCTGAGATTTCAGGAAATCATCTTAGCATAAAACAAATTTTAAAAATCCACACTTTAATTTTTTAAGAAAATAAATTATTAGTTGCATTATAAAGAAAGATAAAAATGAAATAGATGCTTGTTCCCGATGCTTCATTGACAACATTACATTCTTATATAATAGCTATTAGGATTTCTGTAAATGAAGCTTATTAGAAAAGAGCTTTTTCAAATTAGCGTGACAGACTGTAAAACAAGAAAAACATTACAAATATTTCATTTATAGATACTGGTGTAAGAATTGTGAATTTTCCAGTTACTAGTTTGGAAAAAACAGATGGATAAAATAATGCATAATATATATAATAATGCATAATAACATCTAATAATTAGCTCTGAAACTCCATGAACTGTTGAGGGCTATTAACAAACCGCATTGCCATTAGATAATAAAATGTCATAATAAATCTTCTTAACTGTTAAAACATATTTAAAATGTTAATGTCACACTTATCTGTACCATTTTCAGTTCATAGTTGCAAGGTGGAAAACAAATTTTAAAGTTGAAAGATGTGGCAAAACAATTAGTTATTTTGAAAATATGCACAAATATATTCCCCATTTCAACAAAATTTGGAGATAACCAAAATTAGGGCCGGTCACACAAAAGTCGTTTAACGTTAACTCGAGTTAAACCCATGGCTCCAACCAATGATGGAATGCAATTCTCCGTTTAAACAGAGATTAATCGCGGTTAGCTGTTAAACGACTTTGGTGAGACCGATCGTTAACAATAGTGCAAATCACTTTAATAAAACTATTTCCAAGCTATAAAAATAGGCTGGACTTACCGTTAAAATTCATCAGAGATTGACTACACACTTAATTATAACGGATTAGAGTGTAATCTTCAAGTCAATGTTGCCTAACGTAGCATAACTCTCTAGTTCAATTGTAAAGAGTTGAATCTTCGATTAGTTTTAATCGCTAATTAAGGAATGCAGCCACTCATATTTTGATGTGGAATCCTTGGGTTTAAAGTTAAAATAAGAATAAATTTTGAATTTTTTAATAAGTGGAGCATTTTTTTTTTATGATTCTTGCCTTCAAAGTCCTCTAAAAAGGTTCACGTTTCCTTTTTGATTTATAATTCTTACTTTTGGTAAAAATCCGAATCATATATTGAAATTTTCTCTAGCGATAATATAAGTGATGATTTCTGTATATTTTTTAAAAGACAAAATATTGATTAAAAAAGAGCAAAGGAACACGGTCTGACAAAGACTTATAGTTCAAGAACGCTTGCGAGAAACTGACCTAGTGGCAAAAACTAAGTGAATTACCCTCCTTCGACCTCATTGGTCAAGAGGGGTTGCAAAATGCGGAGTAGACCTCTTCGGCCAAGTCAACGCTGCCCAACGAACTTCTACAGGCCCCCTCGGAGAGAGAGCAAGGAAGAAGGAGTGTGGAGCTTAATTTCTTCTGCACCAGTTTTTACACCATTTCTTTTTTACACCAAGACGCCATGTTTGGCATATCTTCGACCGAGTGTGGTCCCATTGGCATAATGGCCTAAATAGCATTTTTATTTCCTATTTACACCTTTATTTATATTCAAAATAAACAAAATTCAGCAGGAGGAATTAGTTTTTTTTTTTCAATTTTGTATTTTCTTACAAGTACTCCACTTATACGTGCGGCTGGCCTAGACGCTCTGTCGGCCTCATCTTAATGCACGGTATTTAAAATTTTTTTGTGATTTTAGAATTTTTCGAACACTTACGAATTTTGATATTTTATACCTCCAAGTCTGAGTTACTACCTAGACCTACCTCTTTCTTTCAATATATCTCTAATATTCTCCCATTTTAAACTTTCTTTGAATTTATTTTTAAACAGAACAGATAAATAAAGAGTTGGAGTTTTTTGATGACTTCGTTCTTTCAGAAACGTAAGAATTAAAGAGTATTTGCTCCATTATATTGCAACTTGAATTGATTTAATAATTGTTTCAATTATAAGAGTAGAACAGAAGAAAAGAGGATATTGAATTTTTTTCCGACTTCGAATTTTCTAATTACTCTGTATCCTCTTCCTATTCCTAACCTAAATCTTTTTTTCCGTCGCCCTTCGTCTACTCTTTCCGCACCTCTCCCATATCCCTACACCCAACTTTACCCCTTTTCGTCGCCCTTCAAATGCAAATTTTGCTAATTTACATACATGTAAAATTATACCTATAAACTAGAATTAAAAAGCACATACATACACACATTTAGTTATTGCATTGAGAATATTTCTATACCTATTTTGCTTAATGTGAACCATTCTTCTGCCGCTCGGAAACTGATAAAATTAAATCTACGGTTTTCATTGGTGTCCTTAGTGTCATTGGTGTCCTCGTCTTCATCCTTACTGTGTATTGAAAACAAATACAACAAACAGCTTGAAATCATCAACTCTAAAATTGGGAAAATAATGTTACAAAGTAATATAAGTAGTAGGGGATCAAGTCAGTTTTCTGTTACGGGTGTATCTAGTTTTGGCGCTGTCCACAATTGTTAACCATATGTGTCTCTATATTAGTACTACTGAAGTAACACACAATCCTCCTATTGGTGAAATAATTGAAGATATCTTTGGAATGTTGTTTTTTTCTTTTTTTTTCTGAGTTATAAATGTACTAAAGAAATCCTAATGCATCATGCCAAATGTAATATACATTCACAACGTGTTTTCTATCCATTTGTAGTTCATAATCATTGACCATTGTCCATTGACCATTCATCACCCTTAATAGATGAAAAAGCATTCATTCGAGTGGTGAGATTTCTTATTCTATCTAAATACATTTACATTGCAATGATCTTATCGTGCTCTATAAAATCTATAATTCGCTTTTGAAAGTACTCCTAATTATAGTCTGACAAGATATTTTAATTATACTGGGCCATTTCATTATTTATGCTTCTTAAGACATCTACAAGTTTTATCAGTTTTTGGAAAAATGCATTCGGGAAAAATTTATTTCTTTGCTTAGGGCTGTACTTACCCAACAGTCTCTTTTAACATTCACTTGCAAACGTTCTGGAAAGTCAATTTGTCTTCATTATTTTGGAAACATTGCTTCTCTGTGACGTCCAAGAAAAAGGACACATTTGGTAGACAAACAGCGTAATTCCATCTCTTTTCGATACCCTGTCATATTCATTCAGGCATTTGATTGGACTTTTCCCTTTGTCTCCTTTAAATACAGAAGAATTCTTGTATTGTGGTTGTGCTGGTGTCAGGATAACAGTTTTATCTTCCAGTTTTATACTCATTTATCTTTGGCTTTCTAGGTGGATTATAAAGTCTGTGTTAAGGCCTTTAAATTGATCTCTTCTACTTAAATTAGCATCCACGATGACTGGACTTCTACCCGGCTCCTCCACCAAAAATGCCATGCATGGGCTTAATGTGAAACACAATAACACACACAGGAAATCGAGCTAATATAATTCGTTAATTTAAAGCAAAGAGCGAAGTATAATTGCAAACTCTGCACTCTCTGTGTCTGAGAGATCTTTGGCTTTTATAGCAGCAGGGAAATTTCCAGAAATATGTCTGGGATGGCGATGAAAGTCATACTGCGCAACGAACAGAAATGGCGAATATTCCAGAATACTTTTATGGCAAACTAAAGAAAGGTCCAGAATTTTCTAGAACAAGCAATAAATTAGAGCATAAACAAAGGAATTTAATAAGTATTCACACGGATTTTAAGCCCTATTGTCGCTGACGGGGTTTGAACTCAGGACCACTTGATTACGAGTCTAGTGTGAAGATCATTTGGCCATGGAGACTCTATCGATACTTTTCAATGAGGTAATATCAAATTCAACATCAATTTTCAACCATATTCTGTACAGATTGATACTACAAATGGTACCATTAATCATTAACTATGAATTTTTTTAACTTTTAGAACAAATTCTAATATTACTTCATACGATTTGATAGCAAACATACAGTGGTATTTCGAGAAGTTAGCAAATTATTCAAATATATAGTGTTCCTTCCCCTTATTTGAATATCTGTTGATATTTGTAAAATAGTCTAAGGTCAAAATTCTTACTTTAAATAGTACATTTGATTCAGAATGTCATTCTCTTAAAGTTGAAATTTCACTGTTAAAGCTATACTTAACTACATAAGTATAAAACAATTCGGCTATCACCAATGTATGCATACTTAGAGGGGACGAAATATACAATTATTTCAACCATTACATTGCATTAATTGTTTATTTAGTGTTATGTGACTCCTGTCAACGGCCATACCATGCTGAAAATACCGGTTTTAGTCCGATCACTGAAGTCAAGCAGTATCGGGCGCGGTCAGTACTTGGTAGGGTGACCACCTGGAAACACAGCGTGCTGTTGGCATACATTTATTTTAAGAACGATGGCTGAATGTTTAGGGTGCTGGCCTTCGGATCCGGAGTTCGTGGGTTCGAATTCCAATGGCGCATGGATGTTCGTAGCCGTCCGGAACCGGCTTTAAGCAGTAGGTCCCTGTCTCATTAGCCCTCGTGTAGCAAAAAGTAGACCGTAGTGCTCCCAACCAACCTAACCTGTCTCATTAGCCTTTTTGTTGCAAAAAGTAGACCATGGCGCTCCAAACCAAACCAAACCTTAAAGTGGAATGTACTTGGGTAACTTCTTTTTCAGCTGTAGATATTTTAGGGAAAATTACATTTACCAGCTAAAATGTTTTTCTTTGCATTTTTTTTGGTTCCGTCAGAAGCAGTTTATACATCCTTGAACCAAATGAGTGATGCCCTTACTGACGTTTATTGTCTATTTCAAAAAGAAACAAACTTTACTATATACACATTGAAATAATTGCACAATAGTTTGAATAATAACTTTTTTTATTTGCAAAGTGTTAGAAGTTTCTACCTTTTATACGCTTCAACTAATTCAGCCTCAATTTTAAACCATATTGTATTAGAGATTCATGTTCCTAATAACACCATTAGCTATGAATTGCAAAACATTTAAATAAATAAATAAAATATGCACTGGGGTCTGGAGAGTTTCTTTACTAAGTAACTGAAATTGAATGTAGAACAGTACTACTAAATATCTTCACAGAGTAAGAATTCCAAAATATTAAAAATGCAAAATTTTCTGCATTTTTGCATATACTAGAAACAGAAATAGTATATAAAATAACTATGAATTTATATGCACTTTACTTGGTAGTTAATTAAAGTATCTTTACTGATTTATCCATATTTGTTTTACAAAGCAAGCAAGTAAATAATAACGCCATCATAAGTCATTCTTCAAATCGTTTATTGCAAGAAGACACGTATAATATATACAGAGGCTATTCGCACAATTTTAGACGATTTTAGTTAGAGGTATTAAAATATAATTTGTTGCAAAATAAATAACTTCAATTGTACTCATGATTTTAAAAGTCAAAATTATTTTCTGTGGTTTGAGAGGTTTATTTTTATTCAAAATGACATTTTTAACGAAGCTGTGGTTCGAAGTCTTTATTAATGCTCTTTAAGAAGAAAAGTATTCATATTCAGTTATCCCAAAACGATGTGAGAGTCATATTTTGTGATATCTAATGCATAGATAAGTAATACCGTCAAAAAGAAAAGAAAAAACGTCAAACTGGAGCCTCAAGCGGGACAAAAATTCAAAACAAGTCTCCAAGGAAAATACGAATATCTGCGACTATTGCAATGGTACGTAGTTTAATGTTAAAAGAATTTCTCCCTAGTCAAAAGACAGTTCCAAAATCATTAAACTCCTCGGTGTCCACTGAAAAAAAAATGATAAACATTGTTTTAAATCTTAAGAAAGCGAAAAAAACGCAATGTGCATCGTCTTTCTCTAAGGCATATCGCTGAAAGCAGGACACTGTGCATAATTCTGTATGAGGAACATTTATCCAAAGAAAAATAAAAATAAAATGTCACAACAGATGGATCATGGGTGTATTTAAATGATTGCAACAAAACAAAGAACCATTTATTATCATAAAAGTGGAGAAAAAAATACATGGTTCAAAAAATCGAAAGAGAGTTTTTCTAATTGATTCATAATTGCTGCTGGTTTTTCATATATTGGCAAGATAAAAATAAAGAGAGTTGACAAAAAAATGTCAAGAATAAGCCAATTTTTCTGAATGAAACACCATCACTTTATCCGCAGTGACATCAATCTGTGGAACTCCATCGAGACAAATGTAGCAGTCACACATCAAAATCCACTGTAAATGTCTTAAAAGAAATGGAAAAAAACTGATATCAAGCCCATACTCTTCACTAATATCCCTACTAAATCTCCCGATGTATCACCTATGGAATTTTGTGCTTTCTGACTTTTAAAATCTGCATTATCCAAACGTCGTCCCACAACCCTTACAGTAGTCTGGAAAGCTGTTCAGGAGGAATTGGATAGAATACCTCTTCTGATACTTCAAAAGGCATTATTATCCTGGAAATTACGGTGTTGCAAGATATTCAGAATAAGAGCTACCAAATACAACATTTCAAACACAAGTTAATGTAATTTAGTTTTGTTATTACAGTACATGTCGTCTAAATAAATGTGTGAACAGCCTATGTATTACATACCTTAATGTATATATTTTGCATTATTTCATAATTTTGAAATTCTTTTTTAATTTCTAGGCTGTTTATGTCCATTGGGAATATCTCATTTTACTCTTTAATATAATTCAAAAAAGTATATTAGGAAAGAATTTGACAAACTCATTAAAAACAAAAAAATGAAGAGTTTTGGATTTAAAAACAAAAACGTTTTACATCAAAGAAAATACTATTTGCATCTATAAAGAAATGAATTGCAATTAAAAAGTGAAATAAATGAAAATAATTCCGCCTAAAGGTAAAGAAAATAATGGAATATTCAATCGCTAAATTGCATTCTTTAAAATCATATTTCACACTTTATATTTTTATTTGCCTCAATAAATATTAAATAATGAAATGGAATTTTCTTCTGTTTAACAGGGAATTCAATTGTAAATCCCATTGTAAAAAAAAACGGAATAAAAAGAATTTTTTTTATTAAAAATAAACACTTTTATTTGAAATATATATATATATATATATATATATATATATATATATATATATATATATATATATATATATACATACTAGATGCTTATATAAGGATGAGAGATAAGCCACAAGGTATATGAGAGAAAACAAATAGAGTTATTTCATAGATTACACTTATTCTTAAATAAAACTTATATAAAAAATCTTCTATAGACAATGAAAATTTAAGTATCGGGAATGGATATATATATATATATATATATATATATATATATATATATATATATATACATACTAGATGCTTATATAAGGATGAGAGATAAGCCTCAAGGTATATGAGAGAAACAAATAGAGTTATTTCATAGATTACACTTATTCTTAAATAAAACTTATATAAAAAATCTTCTATAGACAATGAAAATTTAAGTAACGGGAATGGATATATATATATATATATATATATATATATATATATAAAGAGAAATTCTCAGGGGTTTTCAAATCTGAAGTCAAGAGCTAAATTTCCAGCTTCTTTTACTATCCCTTTTTTCACCCCTAGCCTAATTTGAATACTAGGGTTACAGTTTACGAACTCAAATAAATGGTCTAACCGATTATAACTGTACACTGCCCAGGTGGACAATGTAGGAAATTTCCAAACAAAAAGGAGATACACGGTAGCGGAGACAGATTTTTCTAGAGATTTTTCAGACAGATGTTAACCAGGTGTTAAGGGCTTTTTTACATATAACTTCATGCTAACTGACCCTTTAGTTTGTTCTGTCCTTATAATGAAGTGGGAACCAGTCCTCCAAAGTTATTTTAATAAAGGTCTTTAGCTAAAACGGTGTTTTTCTTATGGGCCATGACTGTAACCCTACATCGTGAAGTCCATCTTATATATACACACATATATATAGAGAGACATATATACAATTTTGCATTTTTTATTCCTTTACCATTATATTGCATTTATTTAATTAAAAGGTTTAGTTTGTTAGGAGTGCTAGGGTCCCCTTTTATGGAACACTAGGGCAAATGAGACTGGGACCTACAACTGAAAGCCGATTTGGAACCACTACGAATACCCATGCAATTTTGGGATTATCACGAACTCCGGTCCCGAAGGCCAACAACCATTTTACCATCATTCGGCTATGTAATTAACAGGAAACCCAATTTAAAGATTAAAGTTTTTTGTAAAGGTTTTTTTTAATTATTGTTGTAAAGTATTCCAGGTCATTTACCACTCACTTCCTTTACATGGTTAGGATATCTTTACTAATATTGGAGTGGCTAAAGTTTTCATACTTATTAATATAGTTAAAATACTTAAGCAAAGAGCCGTGGTAGCTCAATCGGCAAAGTCAATGAACTCGTAACGGATAGGTTGCGGGTTCGGAACCAGAAACGGCCTAATATCCACCGGGTTCGTTAAAGGTGAGTGGGGCACTTAAAATATGTTCGTCGTCACAAAATCCTCCAAGTTCTCAATTAACCCCTCTGAGGGTGGCAGGAGAGGTCTATGGGACTTATGCTTTCCTGGTGCTTCAAAATTGCAAGGACCCACTTGAGCGAAGTTGTTCTTTCACCTTAATGGTGCTCATTAAAACGAAAGTCCTACCCCTTGGCCTTAATATGATACGAAAGAATGTGGCTAAATCGTCCTTGGTTTGACCAAGTGGTATATGACAACAGCAATAAACAGCTAAACTTGTTTTTATAATACGTGTATTTATATGCATATACAGGAAGGATCTGTGTATGTTTGTTTGTTTATATATTTCATTGTAGATTGTTATTTATAAAATGCTCGATTGATTTTTACTTACATAAATTTCCATTTAATATACTATTGACTTTCTCAAAGTCACAAATTAAAATCAACTGCAGATTACTATATGAGCGGATATTTCCTAGTACATTTATACTGTATTCATGTTGTAAAATATAAAATTCAGTAGTATACTATTTTTAAAGTTTTGAGGCGGAAGTTTATTATTCTTCAAATATTTTAAAAATATGAGCAGGATACGTTTCATTACAAACAGTGGTTCCTAGGTAGTATCACAGAAATGTGTCCATAGTTTCATAAATTTGTAAAAACCATATGGATTTATATAAAAAATAAGCATGGATTCAAACGGACATTCTTCTTAATATATACGTGTAATGAAATTGGCAATGTGTGTTTGTTTATGTGTCACTTTATCTCCATAAAACTGATATTTTAAAAAACTGCTGAAAATTATGAATTACAGATCTTTTACTGTATAGAAATATTCGAGTATTTAAAATTTTAAATTGCATTTAAATTTGATTACTATGTTTCAAGAAATACACAAGTAGAATATGTAACAAGATTCAAAATTTCATGTAAAATCAAATTCAAAAGATTCTCAAACGACATTTAGACTATATTAAGTAATAGATGAATGAACTATATTTAATATCATGACGTCATACTTATAAAAATCTCTTATTTTCAGATGAAATATATATCGTAATTAATTGAAGAAAAATTGCCTGCTATCAGTTCGATAAACAGTGTTTGAAATAATAACTTAAATCATTCGAAGAACAAAGACGAGATGGATTTGAATGTATTGAATGGACATCATTTCATGCAGTGTTACAACGCATACGAATGAAAATATTCTTTGCTATCAGGCCAACGGTTTGGAAGGAGATATGGAAAATGCATAAAAAAACACAGACATAACAGTTGGGCTAAGAAGTTCGTAGACTGACACATAGATGGAGCTACTAGTATTCGATCCATATGATTTATAGTTAGCCCCAACCTTCGAAACACACGTGTATAAATTTGACAGCTGTAGGACTATTAATTTGTGAGATATAGTATTTTGAGGGAAGTAACTTTTGTTACTCTGGAAAAAATGGATAAAATGACTTTCGTGTGTTGGTAAAGCACTGCCTTCTAGCGAAAAAAATACTGTTAAAGGCAAGGCTTGGCTTGACAAACATTAGAAAGAGTCTGAACCAGGAAAATCAACCGTTGAAAAAAGTGGTTTGCTAAATTTAAACGAGACAAAATGAGAACCGAGGATGATGCAAGCTGTGGACGCCTCAAAGAAGCTATTGCCGACGAAAAACATAGAAAAGTACTCAAAATAATTTTGGATACCTTTAAAGTGAAGTTGATCGAGATATCTGAGCCTCTAAAGATATCAAAGGAACGTGTTGGACATATCGTGAAAGAATATTTGGGTATCCGAAAGCTCTGAGCAAAGTGGGTGCAGCGCGAGCCCACAATCGATCAAAAACAACAACGAGTTAATGATACTGAGCTGTATTTGAAGCTGTTTAATTGTAATAAACCCGAATTTATGATTCGATATGTGACAATGGAAGAAAAATGGCTCTATCATTTCACACTGGAGTGCAATCCACAGGCAACCGAAAGGACTACACGTAATGAATGAACTCCAAAGCGTGGAAAAATGCAACAGTCGGCTGACAATGTTACGGAATCAGTATTTTGAGATTAGCATGTTATAATATTCATCGAATATCTTGAAAATGAAACAACCATCTCCAACGACTATTACATATCATTACTGGAGCTCTTGAAGTAAGAAATCGTGGGAAAACGGCCCCATTTGAAGAAGAGCAAAGCACTGTTTCAACAAGACAAAGCACCCTATCACAAGTCAATGAAAAAGTAACAAAATTATAGGAATTAGGCTTCGAATTGGTTCCTAATCCACCTTATGCTTTAGGTATGGTCCCCAGGCACATTTTCATTTTCTCAGACCTCAAGAGAATTATCGCAGGAAAGAAATTTAGATCCGATGACGAAGTAATCGCTGAAATTGAGGCCTATTTTAATTCTACAGGGAAATTGCACTGTAGAAATAGTATCGAAAAATTGTACGTCCGCTGTAATCTTTGTATCGTCCCTGAAGGTAAGTACATTGAATAAAAAAAATCCATTTTTATCAAAAAAAGCTTTTTTTCTATGTTAGCCTAAGAAATTTTCAGCCCAACTGTGACTTATAAGAATACAATTGTATTTACTTATTAGATCAGTAGGTATTCCTTTTAAAAGAGTTTTATTTATTTTTCCTCGTACTTTTCATTAAAGTAAACAAACATATAATGATACATTTATACTTTATTCTGAAAATCTTTAAGTATATCTTTTTACTTTAAAATATGAAGAGAATAATATATTGTTATTGAAATGTATGTTAATACATCATCAGCTTACACGTGATACTTTACAGCCATTTTTGACTCTGCTTGTTTAAGTATTTCTGCCTATTGGGAATATATCTTATTTCAGGTGTAATAGAATACAAAAAGTGTACGTGGAATTTGATATTCTGAAAACAAATCTTCATTTTTAGGAAACACAAAAATTGATAGTTTCAGGAAATACGCAAAAAATATTTCATGTAAGAGAATTTATATTTTAAAAGGTGAAAGATACAAGAATGAATGGTAATTATAAAGAGTAATGCAGGTAAAAGAATGCCGCCTGAAGGAAAATAAAAGTAATGGAAAATACATTTTAAAAAAATTGTTTCTCATGTATCGCAACTGAATTTCTTTCTTTTGTCACATAAAAATATTAAATTTGAGAAATGGAAAATTAAAAGTTAAAGTTTTGCGTTTTTCAAAGAACAAGACTTAAAATGGTTTTGTAATAGGTTTTCATAAGAAAATAACATAAAAAAGAAACAATTTCTTATTAAAAGCTTAGATGGTTCTTTAAAGTAAATGCATTTAAAAAAATGTATGATATTTTATCTTGCAGTCAATGGAAAAGAACTAAGTACTATAATTAAGAAATAAAGAAGTTGTAAATACAAATAAATACACACAAATATATATAATATATATATGCGTTTAAGTGAGTACAAAATATACCAAAATTCTTTAATTTTAATATTTCCTTAAAAACCTCCTCAAATTCTAATATAAAAGTCTTTTCCCAGCCGCTAAATATCTTAATTAAAGCAGTGTCCTCAACTTAAAATTCTTTCCATACATTTAGCATTCTGCTATAGATGTAAATTCTGCCTATAAATTTTCCAGCTGTCGCTCAGATAGCTCTTAATCCGCTGAGTATTTTTGTCCAAAATTCTATCTGTCTTCGCTCTTGGGTGCACCTGTTCGAGTAGAGTGATTTTCGTGCCTATTTTTGATTGGCAAAGATGTCCGTTTTAGCAGCTCTAAAATAAAGTTTTAATTAAAATTGTGCCAATCTCTTTCCATGGCCAGACTGCATCGTTATTACGGCAAAGCTGATTAGCTACTCTTTGCCAGTTCCCGGGCAAATAATAATCTTTATCCCCAGTTGGTTCTATATATATATATTTATATATTTATTGTATATATTATATATATATATATATATATTATCTAAATATATATATATATATTATATATTATATATATATTTAATATATATATATATTATATATATTTATATATATATATATATATATATATATATATATATAATAATATATATATTAATATATATATTTATATATATATATATATTTATATATATATATATATATATATATATGTATGTATGTATGTATTGTGACGTACTGGAGAAATAGTAGGCCACGCCTTCAAGGATACAGGAAAAACTATGTTTGTATATCGGAGACACAATATAGCAGTTACTACCTCATTTTAAGTCATTATATCGGTAAAAGGATTTAGCATAAAAAAGCATCATTTCTAACCTGAAAGTTTATAAATCGGTGTCAGGATACAGTACAAGAAAGCTTCATGCACCCTTTCAAAAACATTCACTTTTAATCATTTTCAGGAAATTTTTGTATATTGGGGACACCATATCGCATATACGTTGTTACTCTTTCCTGTTAATTCAAGATGTCCTAAAGTCAATTTAACTTCGAAAAATGTCTGGTAAGTTTAAGTATATCTAGCTATATCGGCGTTCGTAACACATACTGATGCATCGCCGAACTGAAAGTTTAAAAATCAATGTCATGATGCAGCAAGTTCTATTAGTTTTTCGAATAACCAAACGTTTAACAATGCGCAAACAACTGCGTTATTTTTATGATGATGTAATGCAAAATCTGGTTTACAAGAAACGATAATTTCTTTGTAATTAGTGAAATATATTTCTTAAAAAGTAGATTCAAGAATTCATGTTAAAACAAAATTGATGAAAATTACACTTGTATCTCTAACATTACAATATGGCACTTACTTAATCCTTTCACGTTTTTCGGAAAGATTATTTCTCACTCAATAATCTTACGAAATACACATGCGATAAGAGCAAAACCCACTAAAGACCTGTAAACATCCTATGTATCATTATTGTATACTAACCCCATAATTAGACACTAGTTAAGAAAAGTGAAAATCCTTTCTTATAGCTTTCTAGAAAAGAAGTGTGTGGTTTCAGATGAAGGGAATTGATCTAGTAGTGGAAATCATGCCAAATTTGGTTTCCAATTGTAGACGATGAAGAAAAGTAAGTTGGTTTCAAGCTATAGACTATTATGAATAGTTACACAAAGGTTCAAAGAAGGACTTGCTACATGTGTGGATAATGCGATGTACCCTATTAAATTACCAGAACAATTTCTTCTTTGCAAGGCTAAAAATTGTCATTAAATCGCCGCCTTTCTGGATTCTATGAAAAGAAATGTGCAGTTCCGGATGAAGCGAATTCAACCAGTAGGGTAGATCTTGCTAAATTTAGTTTCCAACTGTAGACGATGAAGAAAAGTAAGTTGGTTTCAAGCTATAGACTAGAATGAATAGTTACAAAAGGCTCAAGAAAAAAGGACTTACTACATGTGTGGATAATGCGATGTACTCTTTTAGATTGCCACAACAATTTCTTCTTCGCAAGGCTAAAAATTGTCATTAAATCAAAGCCCTGCTTGATTCTATGGAAAGAAATGTACCGGTCCGGATAAAGCGTATTCAACCTGTAGGGGAAATCATGCCACATTTGGTTTCCAACTGTAGACGATGAAGAAAAGTAAGTTGGTTTCAAGCTATAGACTACAACGAAAAGTGACACGAATGCTCAAAAAAGAAAGACTTGCTACATGTGTGGATAATGCGATGTACCCTTTTACATTGCTATAACAATTTCCTCTTCGTTAGGCTAAAAACTGTCATTAAATCGCCCCCCTTCTGGATTCTATGGAAAGAAATGTGCCGTTCTGGATAAAGCTTATTCAACCAGTAGGGGAAACCATGCCACATTTGGTTTCCAACTGTAGACGATGAAGAAAAATAAGTTCGTTTCAAGCTATAGACTACAATGAAAGTGACACGAAGGCTCAAGAAAGAAGGACTTGCTACATGTGCGAATAATGAGATGTACCCTTTTAGATTGTCACAATCATTTCCTCTTCGTTAGGCTAAAAACTGTCATTAAAGCATCCCCCTTCTGGAAGAAATGTGCCATTCTGGATGAAGGGAATTCATCCAATAGGGGAAATCACGATAAATGTGTTTTTCAACCAAAGACGATGAAGAAAAGTTGTACATAGACTCAAGAAAGAAGGACACGCTACATGCGTGTTGAATGTGTCGTACCCTTGAGAATTGCCACAAAATTTCGTTCTTTGCAAGGTACAAATTTGTAAATCGCCGACCTACTGGATTCCAATTATAGAAAAGTGTGGTTCCAGATGGGGTTAATTCAACCAGCAGGTCAAATCATGCCAAACTTTATTTCCAATGGTAGACGGTGGCCGAACGGTGGCCGATTAGTTAGGGTGCTGGCCTTCGGTACAGGAGTTCGTAGGTTCGAGTCCCACTATGGCATGGATGTTCGTAGCCGTTCGGAATTGGCTTTAAGCAGTTGAACCCGGTCTCATTAGTCTTAGTGTTGCAAAAATTAGGCCATAGCGCTCCAAACCAAACCAAATAACTATAGACGATGAAGTAAAGTAGCACAAAATGGTCAAATAAGGACCCGCTACATATGTGCAGGATATATTGTACTCTTGTGAATTGTCGCAGGCTTTCTCTCTTTGTAAAGCCAATAAATTTAGTGTTTTTTCATAGTTATAAGGGGTTTCCTGGAAAATATGCTTAACACTCCTAGAAATAATCTAAACATAATATTATGAAAAATAAATCATGGCATTGTATTATTTGTCTGAAAATGAAACACAAGAAATTCAGAAGAGAAATAAGTATACACGAAATGATAAAAAAAATCCGACTTGTATTTTCATTACTTTTACAATATATTACTAAATAGAAAAAAAAAACTAAATAAAATATTAGAAATTCATATCTAAGTCATCCTAAAGCTTTTATTCTAAAACCACATGGATTTTGTTTTATATTGAAGTAGTCAGTTATAATAAAGATTTTTCAGCTTCAGAGGCACCATGTTTTGTAAAAACCACAATAGTTTTAAACCATTAAACATTCTTGAACAAAACGTCAATATTTTCAGATAATTTATAACCAGATTATCTTATTTAAATTAAAGTGGCACACCTTTATAGCGTCATTGAATTTTTGATAAGGAAAAAAAAGCGTGTTCAGATATTTTTGCTTGGATTGATTTTATAACTAATGAAATTGAATAACTGCGGAAATATTATTAAAGTAATGGAAACGACTTTACTTTAAACATTCAGTAACCGAGTAAAAGAAAGGCATTATTAGAAATGCGTAAAGTTTGATTAATGAATGCATTTTCAATTTTACAGCACTTTCCAAAATTACATTTTATCCTTCACCGTGCCATTAATCATCGACTCAGTCTTTTAAATCTAAGCTTTTCAATTTTTTAAAGCCGTGTCGTTAAACTCAGCAACTACTTCTGCTAAAGTTTTATGAAGAATTAACTATGATGAAAATAAGAAGCTTTGGGAACTGAAATTTAGGATTACAAGGTTATTTTTAATGAGTGAATATTACTGTGTCGCTTTTGTGTTGACACAAAATACATTTTCATTTATTTAATTTCGATGCACATTTTCAGGCGAATTTGACATTATATTTTCTTGTTAATTTGTCAGTCGTTTTAGGATTTTAAATTTGTCATTAAGTCAAACTTTTCCTATCTCATTATTATTAGTTAATGTGTAATTATTTTAAAAGGAACCTTGTACTTTTTAAAGTACCTTTGATGCATACGGAAAATGTAACTATTTCTTCGAAAAACAGTAAAGTTTTAAATATATGTCATGTCCTAGATTGTCCGTCTTTATTTAACCCCTTGAAGTAATACGGAATCTGATGTGTCCGAAAATACTATTTAGTTCTGACTCATCTGAACAATTTTGTGAAATTTGAGAACGAGAACGATTTATTTTGATATTTGAACTTCTGTGTAATATTTAATGATGTTTATATATGATGCTAATTTACAATAATTAAGTAACAGTATAAAATTAGGATTTAATGTAATGCCGCATGACGTCTGTCGTAGCCAGCTATTGACCTTTCGGAGACGTCAAAATATACTTTGGCACATGAGATGACTGACGTATCCCAGACGTCATTGTATATCAAGATGTTAAGCAGTCTTGAATTTGATTTTCCTTCAAATTCATTCTTTATTTATGTCCAGAACATGAGTATGCTTCATAAAGTACTATGGCGACATAAAGTCAGAGCTACTGATCTCAAAGACATGTCTAGTCTGATTGACACTACTAGTTTAAATCACGACTGGGGTGAGAGCATATTAACTGACGAGCTGACGAATGGGGAGAGAATATACTAACTAGCTAGCTGACGGATGGGGAGAGACATTATCCTTTTCTAACGGACGGCTGGATACAGAATATATGAACTCTTTAACGAAAATATAAAATCTTACAAAGTATGGGATTTTGGGGATTGTTTCTGTGGCTGACTGTTTAGAATTTGCGAGGAAGTGTTTGGGGCGTTGGTGGATATCTTTATTGGTACTTTTCTTTTTTGTTCTTAGTCTAGCCGAATAGATAGAGTGGGACGCTATCCTGTGTGGCTACAGGTGGCTGGCGCGGTGGATTAACTCCCGCAATGTAAATGACTCTATAGTGTCACGGGGAATTTACTCGTTTGATTGTACTACTTTTGTAACTTCATAGGGGGATTAAAATTGCGTCTTCATGGCCCGCAGGTGTTTTACATATGTGTGTTTGCATATGTGTGTTTGGAGGTCTTTGATTGTTTCCCACAATTAGGGTCTTTGTAGGGTTTTTTCTTATTACGTTTTGTTTTCTGGGGGTTTGTTCCTAGAACTGTTATTCCAATATTCTAATATTATTACCTTACATTATTATATATATATATATGTAATATGGGCGAGACTCTTTGCAAAACGTTCTTTGACAGAAATAAAATGTGTTATGCTTTGGAATGAGTCTCGCCCATATTACATATATATATATATATATATATATATATATATATATATATATATATATATATATATATATTTTATACCATATATTTATGTGTTTAAATTTTGATATAAAATTATAATGAAATTATACATTTCCCTGTGGGCGTTTAGCATAGAATATAAAAATGATAAAAAAAGAGATGAGCACAAAAATAGCATATTTATACATGAACGAGAGTGTTTTTATTTATATAAAATGACATACCTTTTGAATGTAACACCACAATTGTGATGTATGCTTCAGAAAACGGTATCAATATTGGAAAAAAAATGTTTCCTGCATTATTCTGTTCTATAGAAGAATAAAAATAATAATTTAGAAAAGAATATGGTGTAAACAATTCAAAAATCAATTTAAATTAATTAACTACCACACTTAATATTTTCATCTTAGATGTCAAAATTCAAATCGAATAGCTATATTTGTATGGAGTAATATCGTTTTACTTTGTGACAATAACTTTCAAACGTTGAAAGAGAAAATACCTCTGTATTATTGTTAGTTTTAATTAAAATTAGACGATATTTCCTTATTTACATGTACTTTGCAATTAGAAGGGACCAGAAAGATTTTTAGGACACATTTTCACAAATATATCAGGTAAATGTATAATTATTACTGACCATGTAATGTACCATACCTATCTGCGGTTTTATTAGCGTAATACCAAGATAGCCAGAAATACCTAATATACATAATTATTGTCAAAGGTTTTCTGTTTTGTACATGCCTACGTATGTCAGTATTATCTACATTAAACTACATTAACTTCCCGAGTCTAAAACCCAACTTGGGTGTCAAAACCTAATGTGCCAATCTCCGTTTTCGAAACCAAGTTTCCAAGGTGCGAAGCATATTTCTCGGTTGGGGGGGGGTCAACTTAAGCGGATTTCCCAGTGTTTAATTACCCAAACATGCTTAGTCCTCAGTTTGTGTAAAATCTCAAGGGTTGAAAAGCTGAGCCAACCTGTGGGAGTGCTACCCGAAATCCACTGGGCTTCATTTTTTTATTTTGGCAGGTGTAAAAATATTTCTTAAATGAAACTAGTCTTCATTATTTGTAAACTTTAGTTCCATATACACTTCTGTGGTTCTGTTCCGAAGAAAATCCCCTCAGAAGAGTATAGTTACTTTCTTAAAATCATATTTAGTTTTAAACCAAGGATCCTGGAAATAAATAGTGAAAATGCACTCTAATTAACCAAAATTGTTATACATAATTATATTATGTGATACCTTGGTAAATCTTTAGGAGTTAACTCATATATTTAGGTGTTAATTAATAAACATTTCATTAATATGGAAAACATTATATACTTTAAAAAAACAAACTATTTTTATTAACAACGAAGTTCAAGTAAAATTACATAGAAAATGCATACTGGAATATGATTTACGTATAATACAACACATGTTATGTTATTTTAACTAATAAACTACTTTTATAATTAAAAAAATTGAGTAAGAGGATACTTAAATATGTTAGAGAGAAGAAATCTTTAAATTCAATAAAAGAAACTGTTATATAATATAATACAGTTCCATTTTCTGGATTATAGTTCTGAGAAATAGAACTTACATATTGTGTAATTGATATGTTATAGCACAATATGACATATAGGAAAACGTATTAGTGGCTAACTTGACACACTTTATGCATTGAATTGTAAAAAAATAGGCAAATCATTTAACAAAGTGTCATATACTCTTTAAACCTAACCACACTCTGCAGCCTTGTTAGCATAATAGACTTAAAAATCTTGATAAATCCTTTCTGACAGTTGCTTTTGAGTTTCAGTCCAAGCTGAAAAAATGGAGTCTCATATTTGGGTTAAATTGAAGATTTTCTAAGTTTTGAACCACAAACGAATTTAGCTTAGTAATTGCTGAACTTGACACAGAAGCAGGTTGAACGCGAATTGATGTTGGTCGAACCTATTTCATTTTATTTGTTCACTCTAGCATGGTGCACTGTTCTTCTGGAAATGACAGTCTCTATAAGTGTATATTGCAGCTCTAAACAAGTGCACGTGATCGAAAAACATGTTCTATACGTTCTGCTGACAAAGGTTTGTGCCGACATCATAGGAATAAGTGTATTCTTGGAATACATCTGTAAAATCTTAATTATAATAACCATAACTACTATATTTATATAACCATAAATTCATATTACCACTATGATCTGATCCTGCCTTCTGCATGAAGTAAAATGAATCCAGATTTATCGTACAATTACACTTTAAACCTGATCCCACTCTATAACCTTGTTTGCACAAAAGACATAAAAATTTTGGAGAATCTTTGGTGACCTTTGCTATAGAGTTTTAGCCCATGATGAGAAAATTGTGTCTCATATTCGGGTAAAATTGAATTGTAGATTTTGAGCCACAAAGTTTTGAGCCACAAACGAATTTAGCTTTGTAAATGGTGAACTTAACATGGAAGCAGTTTGAACGCTATATGATATTGGTTGAACATATTTTAGTTTGTTTGTTCACTCTAGCACGGTGCATTATTCTTCTGGAAATGACAGTCTCTGTAATTGAAGAATGTAGTTCCAAACAAGTGAACGTGATGGACAAATATGTTCTGTAATTTCTGCTGATAAAGGTGTGTGTCCACAGCAGAGGAACAAGCGTACTCTAGGAACACATTCCTAAAATCTTAATTATAGTAACCATAATTACTATATTTATATAGCCATAAATATATATTACCACTATGAATTGATCCTGCCTTCTGCATGAGGTAAAATGAATCCATATTTATCGTACAATTACACTTTAACCCTGATCACACCCTATATCCTCTATTGCATCATAGACTTAAAAACATTGGTGACCGTTGCTATAGAGTTTTAGCCCATGCTGACAAAATTGAGTCTCATATTTTGGTTAAACTGAAGTGCAGATTTCCTAAGTTTTAAAACTCAAACATATTTAAGTTAGGAAATTCTGAACTTCACACGAAAGCAGGTTGAAAGCTAATTGATGGTGGGCAAACCTATTTTAGCCCTCTTGTGCACTGAACCATAGTGCTTTGATTCCCTGGAAATGACAGTCTCTTCAAGGGAACATTGTAGCTCTAAACAAGTACACGTGATTGACAAACATGTTCTGTAAGTTCTGCTGACCAAGGTGTGTGTGCCTACATCAGAGAGACAAGCGTACTCTAGGAACACATAAGTAAAACCTTAATTATAATAACCATAATTACTATATTTATATAACCCTAAATATATATTAACTCTATGAGTTGATCCTGCCTTCTGCATGAGGTAAAATTAATCCATATTTATCTCACAATCCCATTTTTCTTATTCCTTAAATAACCAAGTACTTCCGCACTCAATATTGATGTATTTTCCTTTTTTACTGGGATAACAAAAGCCCTTTTTAGAGTTTTTGCAGCTAAAACTTACCCATTGCCCTGACCTTCTAGTGCTTTGAGAAAAGCAATTTTATGCCTATAAATAATATTCAAATTCGTATTTTGGATTGAATCTACTTATTAGTACGTATAAGCCCTAAATATTACCTGAAACTTTGGTATTACATAAAACCTCTAAAATATTCATACATTTAAAATTTTTTAGGAATGTACAAATCTCTCCTATTTCAAAATATTTCGCATGCTTGTTCAAATACTATTTCATTTCATTCTTTAAAGATAATTATTCTTTCTCCAGAATATTTCAGAAGTTCATTAGAACAGCTGTTTCGAAATGTGCTTGTTAGCATTTTTTCATAACTTCCGAAATCGTGTTTACACTCCGAAATTGCTTTTAAATGAAATAACATCTTTACAGATTGGGAAAGAAAAATTACAATTATAAAACACATTCATTCGAAAATGTATCAGGTTCCACCGTAGAAGAGTTAATCATCAAATCTCTAATTTGTATTTAAGTTATCAAACAAAGCAAACACAAGCTGTGACATGTACGGTTATTCCAAACAAAACATATTATCTGTTTTGAAGTTTTGTAATCATTGGGTTTTACAAGTCCTCCTGTTATTTGCCTTCTGTGTGGAGAGAATAAATCGATGTCAACTAATTAAAACTATTTTAAGAAGGAAAGAAATCAAGAAAATAAATTAATTTCTAAACATATTTATATTACAATTTTGAAAGCTATAAATGTGATCTATATTCCTTGTATTAGAATTTTTTTAAAGGTAGATCTAAACTGTAGTGATAGCTATGTATTATTTAATAAATAATATATTAGTTGGTATCTATATATACATGAAATTTTAATCACAGATGTTAATTGAAAATTGCATGTATATTCTGAATTCAATTCAAATTGCTTGTTTTATACGTAGGATATAAAGGCAAGTTATTTTTAATTTAACATTTGTTTGTGAAATAAAATTAAAGTTTATACATCCGAAAAATAACAATTAATTTGGTTCTATTGAACAGTTAGGAACAAGCAAATATAGATAACGCTTTATTTTGTAAGTTCGATTGTTTTAAAATATATCTCATAATATTTCAGTCTGTGTTAAATATTCTTTAGCATGGCATTCATGGCAAGGGTTTTTTAATTGGCTCATTTGTGACTCCAGTTTTGTTATTAGTACTTTTGAGAAGGTGTGCCAGAGTGGCTCTCTTAAAATTTGTAAAAACAAAACACCATAATCAACGCACGAGATAAAGTGCTGGAAAATGAAGTATTGTACTGAGTAATATTGACTGGAAATATTTCTTAACTTGTATACTAACACACGAAATGAATGATGATCACTACATCGAGAAATTAGCTTACAATTTTTAAAGATAAATTTAGAACATAAGAATTCTTACAAAATCAAAGCATTACGTCACGGTATAAAATATTTTTTATGTAGACATACACAAGAAAATAAAAGGATTATGTAATTCCTGAAAAGTACACAATTCAGTTGTTACTTTTAAAAATGTAGATTAAAAAGTATATTAGTTCTAAGAATATCATAGTGACTCTTACTTAAGTAGAATATATTTTATTATTTTATTTAATATTTTTAAGTTTAAAGCCCAGTCATAAAAATCCATATCTGTTATGTAATAATAGTCTAAGTTATCTGTCCGTTTTTCCTTGAATTTTAAAAGCGGTTGGAAATGGAATGGACAAGTACATCCATATTAGATTCTTGATGAGTTAGGCTTAGCAAACTTTAAAGCAAGTCTTTAAAACGTTCAAAAAATCCCTCCTTTTCAATCATTTTATGCCATTATTTCAAGTTCTATTTTTCCCGGTTAAGAGCAAGTGATTAAGTTTATCAATTTATCACGTAATAACCACGTAAAAATAACATTTTTTTCTAGCATAATGACGTCATACTTTTAACTATCTCTTTTAATAATTTCTTATTTTAAATTATTTAAATATAGTGTGCATTATTTTCATACATTTTATCAGTGAACTTAGATAATAGAGCAATTTGTTGCAACGTCACGAACTACAATAATTCCCTTCCCATTCATTATCATGTTTACAATAGCCAATAGACAAGCAAAAAACTGCCCTTCAGTCTCAAACTAAAGCCAGAATTGTCATAAGTTGAGATGTGCCCTGCTGTGTGAAATCGCCTTATACGTAAATAATTTCCTTTCATATTTAATTTAAAAAATAAATTATGTACAGATGCGATAACTTTAAATTTAACCATCGATTACTGTTTGTTGCAGTGAAAATTTTATCCCCGCTATGAACAGCAAATTATTTTCATAAAAATCTAGGAGTCTATTTCACGGAATAATACATATTTAGCTTTTAAGTTATATATCCTTGAAAATTAAGAAGTTTGTTCTTTTGTGTGGCTTGTCACGTGACGTGACGTAACGTGATTCTAAACTGCATTCACAGTGTCAGGAGACTTTAGAGGAGTATGAAAATAAATAACTTATACACAAAATTTAACACAAACGAACAAACTTCTTAATTTTTAAAGATATATAACTTAAAAGATAGATATTTATGATGGCCTGAATACAAGAGTCTGCAGCCTCAATCGTGCTTAGTTTGTCCAAGTGGCATGAGAAACAACAACAACATCATCATTTCGATGCATTGACAACAATAATTCAAAGATTTATGGCTTCTGACTGGACCAGACATCAAGCGACCATAAGATTGTACGTGTATTTTAACATAGCTTTTGGGGTTGTAAGTGAATAAAACATTTTGTTCCGTTTGTTTGCTAAACAGGTAGCAAAATATATTGCAAACAAATCTATAAATGCATATGCATTGAGTGTATTATATGTACTTTTATTTAATTCTATAAGAAAGTATTTAAAATAATAATGGGGCTCATTAAAACGAAAGGTGTACCCCTTGGAATTAATACGATAGTCTGCAGCCTCAATCTTGCTTGGGTTGTCCAAGTGGCATGAGAAACAACAACAAAAACATTTTTTGGATCCATTGACAACGATCTTCCAAAGTCATATGGTTTCAAATGAACAAGACATCAAGCAACCATAAGATTTTTCGTGTATTTTAACATAGAATTTAGGGTTGTAAGGGAATAATACATGTTCTTCAATTTGTTTGCTAAACTGGTAGAAAAATATATTGCAAGAAAAAGCTATAAATATAGATGCATTGAGTGTATTATATGTACTTTTATTTAATTCTATAAGAAAGTATTTAAAATAGTAATGTTACTCATTAAAACGAAAGGCTCACCACTTGGCCTTACTATTAGAGCCTGCAGGCTCAATCGTGCTTAGTTTGTCTAAGTGGCATGAGAAACAACAACAACATCATTTCGATCCATTGAAAATGATCTGTCAAAGTCATATAGCTTCTAATTGGACAAGACATCAAACAACCCTAAGATTGTACATGTATTTTAACGTAGCATTTACGGTTGTAAGTGAATAATACATGTTGTTCCCTTTTTTTGCTACACAGGTAGCAAAATATATTGCAAAAAAATCTATAAATGCAGATGCATTGAGTGTATTATATGTATTTTTATTTAATTTTATAAGAAAGTATTTAAAATAATAATGGTGCTCATTAAAACGAAAGATGAATCCCTTGGCCTTAATACTGAAGCCTGCAGCCTCAGACGTGCTTGGTTTGTTCAAGTTGCATGAGAAACAACAACAAGAACAACATTTTGATTCATTGACAACGATCTTTCAAAGATTTATGGCTTCTAACTGGAAAGACATGAAACAACCATAAGATTGTACGTGTATTTTAAAGTAGCATTTAGGGTTGTAAGTGAATAATACATGATGTTCCCTTTGTTTGCTAAACAGGTAGCAAAATATATTGAAAAATAAATCTATAAAAGCAGATGCATTAGTGTATTAAATGCACTTTTTTTTAATGCTATAAAAAATATTTAAAATAGTAATGGTGCTCATTAAAACGAAAGGTGCAGCCCTTGGCCTTAATACGAAAGCCTGCAGCTTTAACAGTGCTTGGTTTGTCCCAGTGGCATCAGAAACAATAACAACAACATAATTTTAATACAGCGATCTTTCAAAGATTTATTGCTTCTAACTGGAAAGACATCAAACAACCATAAGATTGTTCGTGTGTTTTAACGTAGCATTTAGGGTTGTAAGTGAATAATACATGTTATTCCCTATGTTTTCTAAACAGGTAGCAAAATATATTGCAATAAAAATCTATAAATGCAGATGCATTGAGTGTATTATATATACATTTATATAATTCTATAAGAAAGTATTTCAAATTGTAATGGTGCTCATTAAAACGAAAGGCTCGCCCCTTGGCTTAACTATTAGAGCCTGCAGGCTCAATCGTGCTTAGTTTGTCCAAGTGGCATGAGAAACAACAAAAACATCATTTTGATCCATTGACAACGGTTTTTCAAAGTCATATGGCTTTTAATTGGACAAGACATCAAACAGCCATAAGATTGTTCGTGTAATTTAACGCAGCATTTAGGGTTGTAAGTGAATAATTCATCTTGTTCGCTTTGTTTGCTAAACAGGTAGCAAAATATATTGCAAGAAAAATCTATAAATGTAGATGCATTGACTGTATTATATGTACTTTTATCTAATTCTATAAGAAAATATTTAAAATTTTAATTGTTCTCATTAAAACAAAAAGCACACCATTTGGCCTTAATATTAGAGCCTGCAGGCTCAATCATGCTTGGTGTGTCCAAGTGGCATGAGAAACAACAAGAACACCATTTCGATGCATTGACGATAATCTTTCAAAGTCATATGGCTTTTAATTGGACAAGACATCAAACAGCCATAAGATTGTTCGTGTAATTTAACGCAGCATTTAGGGTTGTAAGTGAATAATACATGCAGTTCCCTTTGTTTGCTAAGCAGGTAGCAAAATATATTGCAAGAAAAATCTATAAAAGCATATGCACTGAGTGTATTATATGTACTTTTATTTAATTCTATAAGAAAATATTTAAAATTTTAATATTTCTCATTAAAACGAAAAGCGCACCCTTTGGCCTTAATTAAAGATCCTGCAGCCTCAATCGTGCTTGGGTTGTCCAAGTGTCATGAGAAACAACAACAGCGTAACTTACAGGCTTCACAAGAATAAACATTTAAGTTCAAGCATACGTTTGGAAAATGAACAATAATGTGGTAAGGTGTTTCCTTATTATTGTCCCTCTCTATCAGAACTACCTAGTTTTTAAATATTGTATATCCGGAATAACAAAACTAAACATTAAAGTAATCCAGACTTAAAAGAGCATTTTAAAGGTAAACACTGAATAAAATGTTTTGGTGCGTTACGCATAAACATCCAGTTTGCTTGCGGTTATTCCTAAATATCTAAAGTCATTTATCTTCCATTGTCTTTGTACTACTAAATCAGATCATTCAATCTGTCATAAACGTCATAATTACTGAAATTAAAGTTTAATATAGATAGAAGATAAATTGTTATTCCAATTTGATAATCGCGGGACAAAATGGTCGTGATAACATGACAAATTATCCTATCCAGAGTGTCACTGGACAAATTGGTATGATCCACTCCCCTTCTGAATATATATATACCAATATTTATAATTCCAAAGATTATCTATGAAATTGATGTTACGTAATGGAAAATTAGACAGTGTCCTCAATTTGTGGAGACAACGTAGTTTCTGTCAACATTTCTGTTAATCAAAGGGAAAGTAACCGTCGAATTTTTATAAGGTTGGTATGATACATTTTAAAATGTTAACAAAAACTGTCATTCATTTGCAATTTTATCTTTTTTATAATGTCTAATTTTTATTACAATATGAAATAAATTGTTAAAATTGTTAATGTACTACAGTATAGAAAGAATGAATATGAATTTCTCTTTAAGAATAACATTATTTCTGAAACAAAATTACTTCATGTTATACAATTCTTTAGCATTTTTTAAACGTTTAACTGTATTAAAAGCCCTGTAAATCGAGAAAATACTTTGTAATTTTTAAAAGCGTACGCAATTTTAGGTTAAATATTTTAATAGATTATCCCTAAAATTTTGCTTAAGAAATACGTAATATTAATGCACATGAAACATTTTGAAATTATTATTTCAGTACAAAAAATATCAATAAGGAAATCATTTTTTAAGTTTAAAATAAGAGTGTATAATTTACATAAAACAGGTTTCAGTTATTTAAAATAATTATGTTATAAAAATGTCTTTTGTTAATGAAGTATATTTAATATTCCAGCAAAGCTATCAAATTACACACATATACACTTATCCTAATACTGCGAAGTTGTTACACATTTATCACCACCCGAATAGCAGGTGCATCTTACGAAATTATACGATTATGTGTAACATTGCGCTCATTATTTAGAAGCAGGTACCGACCATATATCAAAAATCTGCAAAACGTAATGTGTTAATAATTGTTTCTAATTTATTTGTACACATAAAAACGTTTAAGCTTCTTCTTAATCAAGGAATTGGGCCAGAGTACAATACTTTTGAAATCAGCAAAAACTAATGTGTTAAATGTTTCTAGAGTATTTGCCCATATAAAATACATGATAATTAAAAGCTTATAAATATTATGTAAAAATATTTCTAGTTATATATTGAAGACAATTACGTCATTATTGATACTTAACACTAAAGTTATGTTTCAAAATATATTAATTGAATAATAAATTTTAAGGTGTCATACACTCCTTTGGTCAAAATCCTCAATTGTGATTGGCTAGCAGGATCTGGAAAAATTACCACACTTATCATTCATGAATGAGCTGTCAACGTGAAAGGACATTTCCGGCTGCAAAATATATCGTGTTTTTCTATCCCTTAGCTCTATCCTCTAGTTTTCTCATGTCATGGACTCAGGAATTCATCATTGCCTATCCTTTATTTCCTGTTTAGATGCTAATCCATGCTTACAGAAAGAATTCTCAGAATTTAATTCCTAGGCCATATAATCCTGTTGCTCTATGTCATGAAGTTACTTAAGGGTTTCTTACACAAATCTGTCGTCCATGATTTAATCTAGTAATGTAAATACATCTCAGACATATATTAACATTTTTAGATTTACTGCGAATCGGTTACAAAAACAGATTTTTAAATTTTGTATTTTGTAATGTGTATTTCATATTTTGTAAATTATGCAAATTTCGTAAAATGAACAGTTTTGACACGATCTGAGTCGCCACTGTTAACCGGTTTAGAAACCTAGCTTAAGTATGCAGTTCCCAACACAGCACACGTAGATACCGCTTCTGAGGAAACAGTTCTCAACACTACAGAAGATTCTACCTTTCCCTCTTTCGAGTTCCAACATAGTCGAAACCATTCGGAAAATAGCCGTCATCTAATTCGAAGTCACGTTCAGTTAGGCCTTGAGTAACTTTATTCTTCTTTGCTAAAATCTATGCTTCTGTGTTCACAAGCCAGAAGCAACTTGGGTTCTACCTGTAAATATTATATATACCCGCTATTTATGATCATAATAATAAATTCTGTTTTGTTTAAAGAAAACGTTAGTTCGCATAATATCGTTTAATCTTTTTTTTCTTCCTAACGCAGCTGGCAATACATGCACTGTATGTCTCTATGCCACTACAAAGCTGCGAAGCTGTTACCGATTTTGCAGCACCTGAGGAGCACATGTAACTTAAGGTATGCTACGGATGCAAGTAGCATTACCCATGCTGGGTCCTCATAATTTAGAAACATGGACCAAGCTCAACACCTTCAGAATTGACCTGCCATCCCCAGAGCTACCGTTCGAGAACTTGTAGGACATTGTGATCACGATCATATTTTAAGTGTCCTAGTCACCTTTAATGAAGACGGATGATCTTAGGCTGGTTCGAGGTTCGAACCGGCAACCTTTCAGTTACGAGATCGCTGACTGTGCCGACTGAGCTACTGCAGCTCATGAAGTATATGCTAAACTTAATTTAAAAAAAAATCACTTCATATTTTTGATTAAAATTTAACGTTTTGAAAATTCCCTTTTCTTTTAATAATAACCGGTACTAATTTTACCTGTGTATTAATAACACACTAAAAAACTTAATATTAAAGAGCTTCGTGTCTTATTAATATTCATGAAAAGCACTTTTATACCTATAACATTGTTGATTTTCATTTAATAACTTTCCTATACTCTGTTATATATTTTATAAATTGAATTTAAAACATTTGTGTCTATCACCTGCATATCGGTAAATTCTTTTTGAAACAGACACACTTATTTTAACTTGCATTTATTCCTTTTATTTAAATTTATAACTTTCCCCTCTTTCTTAATAGTAGAGAAATGTACAACACGGCACAACTAATCTTAATTTTTTAAAAATATTATTATCTTATGTCGGATATATAAAAGTTGTTCTTTCTGATGCCACTTGGTCAAACCAAGTATGATTGAGCCATACACTACTTGTATTAAGGTAAGAGGTTGAGCCTTTCGTTTTAACGAACACCTCATGGGTAAACGTAAAATTTTGCTCAAGTGAGTCCTCGTAATTATGAGTCTAGGAATAAGCAGAAGACACATAGTCTTGGCCTATCACCCCTAGAGGTATTGAACGATTTTTGTTTTTCCATGGTACCTCATTCAGTAGCCTGGCACTTCTGAATAAAATAAGAATCTGGTTGAAAGAAATTTATACAACACTGTGTATTAAAGACAATATAATAGTTTGTGCGTCGAAAATTGTGATTATATTGCTCAGTAGTGCTTTATAATTTGCAGTGAAACTTTATTAACTTAATCAGAATAGTAAAGAAATTATTGGAAAGTTTGAAACACCGATGAAGAAGTATTTGGTATTGTATTACAAAGAATAGATTTATGTGTGCATTGATAATTGTGAGTCTATAATAAGCTGAAAATTATAAGCACGGAAGTGCTTATAATTTTCAGTAAAATTTAATCAGCAAAATAAATAAATTATTCATCAGTTTGGAATACAAATGAAGAGGTATTTGGTATTGTATTACGGAGAATATTTGTGTGTGCGTTGAAAATTATGATTCTATTTCACAGTAGTGCTTTTCTATTTCATAGTAGTATAATTTGCAGTAAAACTTTATTAATTTAATCAGCATAATAAATAAATTATTTAAGATTTTGGAATACCCATGAAGAAATATTTGGTATTGTATTACGGAGAACATATTTGTGTGTGCGTTGAAAATGGGGATTCTATTGCACGACAGTGCTTATAATTTGCAGCAAAGCTTCATTAATTTAATCAGCATAATACATAAATTATTTAAGAACTTGGAATACCGATGAAGAAGTATTTGGTATTTTATTAATATCCATGAAATGAAAGTCTCTAAACATAATTTTGTTGACTTTGGATTAATAAAGTTGCTACATGACTCTATACATTTCCTTAATTGCATTTACTACTCTTGTAAGTTTCTATTGCCTACACATAAAAAATTTATTCCCTTTCTTGGAGGCGAAACACTCATTTTATCCCTTCTTTATTCCCTCTATTTATGATTTTTGTGTTTATTCGGTATCTCATTCAGAACCCGACAATCTGCTCGTCTTTACAGGGCGACGCTTCGAAAGAATAAAAAAAAACAAGATGAATGCTTCCTTTCATTTAGAAATAAGGAAATATTTCTACATCATTTATTATTTCTCATCCCTCTCTTTTCTTTTTCACCATTGAAGTCAGATATAGATATAGGTATAAATGCCTCGACCATTTTCGAAAGATGAATTATAACTTCACAAATATGGTGTTCATAACTTGAGCAAAAGAGAATAAAAGTATTTCATCTTTTCCGTTTTTTTCTTTATACATACATTTTTTTTTGTTACGAATCGTAGTTAATTTTGCCGTTAGGAACATATATTTTTTTATTCCTACTGTGAAAGTGATGGCAACCTAAATATTTTTATGGATGACGTATTTTCCATGCAAAACATGATTTAATGCTTTTAGTCATGTTGTTTATTTTCTGAATTTATAATATAGAAAATTTGGAAGGTTTGGATGTCAGAATTGTGAAGAAAAAACATAAATATGGTTTAATTCTCTCCCCTGGAATGTTTTTTGTGTATGAAGTAAGACAGATGTGTGAGATATTTTGTCAAAATATAAATTATTAGATTTTTTTCATACTTCGCTCTTTATTAGCTATCCAGCATACCTACAAATCGTATCAGGTAGGCACAGCTATTAGCTCATACGAGGCACATCCAAAAAGTAAGTTTCCCTATTTAAAAAAAAAGAACTCATACTTTCCTGGACATATGTATTGGCATCCAGTACAGCAATGTTTCAGCTTTTTTTTCAACATAGTGCTGGAAAACCCCTTTCATATTTTAGGGTTTTCTTCGCAAATATGTGGTATGCGCCTTATCGTGTAGTCACGCCACACCTGTAAGGTATAAGGTTAAATTTTACAATGACTTTCTACAATGTTATTCACAAACCCCGTTTAGAAATTTAAGTCTTTATCCAAAAAGAAGGAAAATGCGGCATGTGTAAGTCCGCCACACCTGGTAGAGATAAAGAAAAAGTATTATTATAAGAAACGCTCATGCCTCGCACCAGCAATAGCCACTACCAGACCTGAGACACTTGTCGTATTGTAGGATCAACTTTTATATATCTCTTTCCAGAACTCTGCTGCATGTGAATGGAACCATCCTCCCTTTCCCAGAACACTGCGCGAGTCCTTTTCCGTACCGACGGCTTCTGTTTGAATTTGATCCTGACCGAAACTCCACTATGATACAAATGCATTGACTGCTGCTTGGTTTCTGGAGTAAAGTGCGAAATCCAAGTCTCATTGCCAGTGACGATCCTGTAGAGGAACTTGTCGCTGTCCTCGTGATATCGTAGCAGAAATGTCAGTGCTGCTAAGCGTTGAATTTTGTATTCGGGTATCAGTTTCGGCTGAACGACCTGATATAGCTGACGATGAATTTCAATTGGTGCAATGTTTCGCGCATTCAAGATCACCGACTGAACCTTGCAGGCGGCGAGAGAAGGAATTAGTGTTTCTATTTCGGACAACTGCTACCAAGCAATTTTCATGAAATGGAACTTGTCCAGCTGGCATATGATTAATATGTCATAGATCTGTTACGCACAAGCAATTGACACAGCTAATTACGTTTACTTTAAAGGGAAAAACATCGGGGAAACTTATTTTTTGGATGCGCCTCGTATAAGTTGCATGAAAATAGCTAGTGTCTGTAAAATAACTATAGGGATTTATAAAATATTTCCATATATAACATACATAAATGATACATAAAACAAAATGAAAATGTCTTAGATTACATATGACTTCTAGCTCTGTTGATATTGTCCAAAGGATAGTTCATTTAGGACATGCCGCTTCCTTTTTATGTTTACGATAGCATGAGTAACTGTATCTTTTAATTTGTGATTATATTTGGTACTAGTTTTATATCCTAAAGGTTTATTTTTATTTTGTTATAAATACATTCAAGGTGTTAGTGAGTTGAAAAACAATCCGTTATCTATTTGAGTCTGTACAGTTGGGTCCCTATTGAATCGGTACACACAATCCGAAAATTGGTTATATAATTGCAGTTTTTTTTTTAGATTTGGATTGAAGTAATACTTTAAATTGTTTTTATGATTCATTCTGATCTTTAACCTCTTGCCTTACATTTTTTTTTGAAAAAAAAAATGCAAAAAATCATCACATATTTTTATTTTATTATTAAACACAAGGAATTGAAACAAAACAAAATATGTATGTTTTAAGTTGAAGTTTTTAATTTTTTACATGTGTAAAAGGATTTAATTTTAATATTAGATTGTTATCCCTAGTTCATTCGGGCAAATTGAAAAAAGTTAAATATTAACGTTTGTATGATAGTTTTTGACACAAGGGACAACACAAAGTGATACTTGACATTCTGTACACTGGTATCTAGTCTTTTATCCTTGCTGGCTTTACCTCTGGAATCTGTTTTAAGGGAGCACAGAGTACAATGTCTCGTTGGATTTGATTTTTTCAGTAGCATGAATAACCTATGGAAAACACCTAGAGGTTAACATGAGTGGTAAAGGACTAGTGCTCGGTATTTCTGATTTAGCAGAAAAACTCGCTGAAATAAGTTTTTCAATTAGTTTAAAAAACGTGACCTGTCCTGCCAAAGAAACCGCAAAACCAACAAACTTAGAACTGCTAATCATAGCTGAATATTTCCTTTCATTTCCTCCAGGCCTTGTAAAACCGTGATAAAACAAATCGTAATGACAAATTCTGTTTGGCCCGAGTTTTCTCGGGATAATAGTTAACCGCAATATATACTAACATTAGGTAACTCTGGATAATCAGGCAAGCGATTAAATGAAAATAATAACCTTATTGCATCCATTAGGATTTCTATCATATCCATTCTCAATGTGTTGGTTACCCATTGGTGGTCGCTAACCATTCTTTAATACTAAGTTGGTGAAAAAATGGAATAGTACTTAATTTGAGTGGTGTTTCATCTTCCTAAATACATTTAACACCACAGTAATAATAGCTTGCTAAACATAACGTACAATCTGTTACTTCATGTACTGGCTATCTATGACCCGGCTAAAGATATTTCATTAAAACCTTGCTATATTTTTGATGATGCTCCTTAGAACATAAGTAACCTTTATCAATTTATTGAAGAAAGTATTTAGGAAAACTTAACTATCCTAATGTTTTCCCCTCTGATGTAAATTTAAATGCATTTCAAACAATAGTAATTTAGTATTTCATACAGCATCCACAATCAGGGTCGTTTCAAGGGCTTGGCAAAGGTGGCATTTGCCACATTCGCATCAATCATAAGGACACCTCACCATAAAGAAAATGGGGGCTTGAAAGAAGACGATTCGAACCACTTTAAAAGGGGCTTACTCTGGACGTTGCGGTTCGTTTCGCAACTTCGACGTCACTTTGACGTCAGCTTGATCGCTCACATAATGTCCTCAGGCTGACATCAAAATGACGTCACAACGAAGGTGCAAATGAACCGCAACGTAAGGGCCTAAAGCTCATTACATGCTTTCTAGAAGACGTTAATGTACACATTTTGATTCAAAATGGACAGGGTACATTTGAGAAAAATAGAAAAGTAAAGTTAAAGAACACTTTCTGGTTATTTATCAGTAAAGTGTATATAATGTGTAAAAACGGATTATGCCAAATCTCTCTGAACAAAATACTTTGTACAATGGAAATGTATTCGGAGAAGGGTATGGTACGGCTCATTTTACCTGAAATCGTTCTATATTAATAACAATACTGTCAACTTAATGCCAAATGTTAGTCTTACTCCTTTAAATCCATTTTGGTCTGAGTGGTTCAACATCTTTAAAATGTGGAATAATAAATGTGCAAATTTCTTGTTAAATGGACTAACGATTTGTAGATGTATAAAGAATTAAGGAGGGATAAATAATGTTTTCTACCAGCAATACATATTCATATAGGAAATAAATACATAAACTGGACTCTACTCAAACACGAAATTTACCAGGAAGGACTATAAATGGGTACATTATTGAATGGAATGAACATATATTTCATTCAATATGAACTAAACTGATTAAAGAACCATTTACTCCAAATAACAGAACAAAAAAGAAACGTATACATTTAAAAGCTAGAATGGTTCCACTAATTGCCAGTCACATAGAAGTCGTTTAATGGCATTTATCGCGATTAACACATGCTGGGTCTCAATTTTCCGTTTAACCAGAGATTAATCGCGGTTAGACGTTAAAAGCCTTTAATGAGACCGGACCTAAATAGTATAAATTTATTTTTATACTAACAATGACATCTCTTCTTAAAATAAAAAAAGTGTGTGTAACAAATCAAAGTTCCATTGCATAACAGCTCATTAGAAATAACCGTAGATTAAAAGCTATGCAGCTGAACTCCGTGAGATGTTAGCATTGATTTTGCGATTATCACTAATTCGCTATAATTAAATGAGCAATTAATCTCGGTAAGATCAGTCTTTAATTCCTTTTTTTATAAGATGAAAATGGTTTTTGAAACGTTAGTTGCACTTTAGCTGATATTGGTTATCTCTAAATATTGTTGAAAAAGAGAATATGTTTGTACAAGCTCTACACAACTCATTTTTTGCCACACCCCTTGACTTGTTTTCGCCTCATCAGTGAATTGAAAATTGCACAGAAAATTATAAATTATGTGGCATCAAAGTTTGAAAAGCAATTAAATTTGACATTTAATTCTTTAATGGCGGAATGATTTTTCTGCTGCAATCACGTATTATATTATCGATACTTAATTGAAAGTCATAGCTACGGGGTACTTATAAACATTACAATTTTGTGGTCAACTATTAGACGTACACTTAAGGTAAATAGTTCTATTTATGAAGTTTGTGAATTCTTAACTATTTTACAATTTAACAATGTGAAGTAAATAGAAGGGACTTATTTTTAAGACGATTGAATAGTTGCAATTATATCATAATGTTTTCACATTTACAAACATGTATATAAAAAAATGTATATTTGTATTTTCACTAATTGAAAGTTACTCTTGAATATGGTACAATTTATAATATTTCTTAGTAAATGAAAACTGTAAATGTGTTTTCACCTGTTTAGTTTTTCATCAAACTTTATTCCTTACAAACTCAAAATTAATATACAAGCTTAAAATTAAGTATACGAATTTTCTGTAATATATAGGATAAAACTGTGAATGGTTTGTATTTAACTGTGTCAGATTTTTTTAAAAATAAAATATAATTCAAGAAGTATCTAAAAATACCTGTACAGATTTAAGTAGAACGAATTTATAGATATATTTCGGGTACGTTTGAGATTCACGAATTATAAAAACATTTTACAAGTAAAAATTTAAATGACTTGATTACTTTATTATCCTAAACTTCCTTAAATTGGATTCTAAATTTCAAAACAACTGTAATACTAACTGTCATAATAGTTTAGCTTTAAATGAGTGTCATGTCCCTTTAAAACTGAATGGTTTTTAAGTCTATTTTGCTGTTTTTCAAACGAGTTTAAATAAACAATTATATATAAAATCAATTTTTGTATGCGTTCTAGTATGAATACTGGTTAATGTTTGCATTCATTCGTTAAGTTTATATTAATAATTTTACAGTATGAATTTTTAAAGTATTTATATGAATATAAAAGACTAACTAGTGAATTTTTCTTTTATTTTATGTTTTAACAGATTAAAGACAGATCGTATTTTAAATTTGTGTGAACAAACGTGATCTAAATGAGTCTTATTACATATTAAGCATTTGTTTAGTGATCATTAATCTATAAACCAATAGCTATCCAAAAATGCAAATCATTAAATATTTTATACGCATATTACCATTTTAACTTTTTAAGAAACGTTTTAAGTTAAGTAAGCAAGTTAGAATTACTATCTCACAGACTTAGTTGTTAAGGCTTTGATACATTTTTTACTTATCGGATGGCATGGGAAGCAGCCATCCTATTTATCTTTATAGAATATAGTTATAAATAACGAATTCCACATTAAAATATCTACATATACATTATATTTTATTTGGATATTTATTTTTTTACTTGTGCGGTTGTAAATAGATAACTGTAGAAATGCTAATGATCATTCAATTTCCTTAACTGATTGAATCCATTGTATCGTTAGTTTGAAATAATATATTTTTATTTATTTATTAGTAGTAATGATATCTGTTGATAGTCGTCTATTTTCTTACTGTATGATTTTAAAACTGATAGACCATCTTTCTATATCCTTAATATATAGTTGTCATTTTTATAATACAAATTTTATAGCATTCTAGGCCTTTATTTAGTGATTGTTAATCTAAACCAATAGCTATTCAAAAATGTAAATCATTAAATATTTTTATATTTAATGTATAGTTAAGTATAATACCATTAAGTATAATACCACTTCAACTTTTTAAGAAACATTTTAAGTTAAGTGAGAAAGTTATAATTACGATCTCACAGACTCAGTTGTTAAGGCTTTGATATATTTTTTAGTAATCGGATGACAGTGTGGTTATAGCATTCTATTCATCTTTATAGAATTTATAGAAATACTAATGATCATTATAAATAACAAATTCCACACTAAAAAAATTCTTGATATACTTTACGTTTTATTTGGAGATTTACCTTATTACTTGGTTAATTTCTTGTGCGTTTGTAAGTAGGTAACTGTAGAAATACTAATTATCATTGAATTTCCTTAATTAACTGATTCAATCCATTGTATCGTTAGTTTGAAATAATCTATTTTCATTTATTAGTAATGATATGTGTTGAGAGTCGAATATTTGCATACTTGTGATTTTAAAACTGATTGATAATCTTTCCATATAATTAATATATGGTTGTCATTCATTTAATACAAATTTAATACAACTTTCGAGTATATTTCACTCGTTGGGACAACCATAAAAGTATACAAGTAAATGTGCTGTTCATAGTATTTTCATTCAACACAAAAATTCGAGCTTGTACACCCATATAATTTGCCTGAAAATTCCCTCCGTTATAGCAGTACAGTTTTGAAACAAGCTTCCCAGATTGTATAGAGTGTACTTTCTGCTCCCTCACGTTTGGTACTCGAGTAAAGTTTAGATGCGTTTTGTTGTATTTTTCATAATTAAATGATTTGATTACTTTATTGTCCTAAATTTCCTTGAATTGGATTCTAAATTTCAAATTAAGGCACTACTGCGATAATAATTTAGATTTAAATAAGTGTCATGTCCCTTTAAAACTGATTGGTTTTTAAGTCTATTTTACTGTTTTTCAAACGAGTTTAAATAAACAATTATATATGAAATTTCTTTATGTATGGGTTCTAGTATGAATACTGGTTAATGTTTGCATTCATTCATTAAGTTTATATTAATAATTTTACAGTATAAAGTTTTTAAAGTATTTTCATGAATATAAGACTTTAACAATTGAACTTTTCTTTTATATTATGTCTTAAAAGATTAAAGACAGATCGTATTTTATATTTGTGTTAACAAACGTGATCTATATATGTCTTATTACAAGTTAGGCATTTGTTTAGTAATTACTAATCTATAAACCAATAGCTATTCAAAAATGTAAGATCATTAAAGATTTTATAAGCATATTACCATTTTAACTTTTTAAGAAACGTTTTAAGTTAAGTAAGCAAGTTAGAATTACGATCTCACACTTAGTTGTTAAGGCTTCGATATATTTTTTACTAATCAGATGGCATAGGAAGAAACCATCCTTTTCATCTTTATAGAATTTAGTTATAAATAACGAATTCCACATTAAAAATATCTACAAATACCTTACATTTTATTTGGATATTTATAGTTTTTACTTGGTAATTTCTTGTTCCTTTGTAAATAGATAACTGTAGAAATGCTAATGATCATTGAATTTCCTTAATTGATTTAATCCCTTGTATCGTTAGTTTGAAATAATTTATTTTTATTTATTTATTGATAGTAGTCTATTTTCTTACTGTATGATTTTAAAACTGTTAGACCATCTTTCCATATCCTTAATATATAGTTGTCATTTTTATAATACAAATTTTATAACAGGCTAGGCGTTTATTTAGTAATTATGAATCTAAACCAATAGTAATCATTAATGAAAATCATTAAAGATTTTATAAGCATATTACCATTTCAACTTTTTAAGAAATGTTTTAAGTTAAGAGAGGAAGTTAAAATTATGATCTCACAGGCGTAGTTGTTAAGGCTTTGATACATTTTTTACTAATAGGTTGACAGTGGGGATATAGCATTCTATTCATCTTTATAGAATTTAGTTATATAGAACAAATTCCACACTAAAAAATTCTTGATATACATTACGTTTTATTTGGAGATTTACCTTATTACTTGGTTAATTTCTTGTGCGTTTTTAAGTAACTGTAGAAATACTAATTATCATTGAATTTCCTTAATTAACTGATTGAATCCATTGTATCGTTAAATTGAAATAGTATATTTTTATTTATTAGCTATGTTATCGGTTAATAGTAGTCTATCTGCTTACTGTATGATTTTAAACCTGATTGACCATCTTTCCATATCCTTAATATATAGTTGTCATTTTTAATTCAAATTTTATAACAGGTTAGGCGTTTGTTTAGTGATCGTTAATCTATAAACCAATAGCTATTCAAAAATGTAAATCATTGAAGATTTTATAAGCATATTACAATTTCAACTTTTTAAGAAACGTTTTAAGTTAAGTGATCAAGTTAAAATTACGATCTCACAGATTTAGTTGTTAATGCTTTGTAACATTTTTTAGTAATCGGATGGCAGTGGAGATGAATCCATCCTATTCATCTTCATAGAATTTAGTTATAAATAACGAATTCCACTTTAAAAAAATCTACATGTACATTACATTTTATTTGGCTGTTTATCTTTTTACTTGGTTATTTCTTCTGCGTTTGCAAGTAGGTTACTGTAGAAATACTAATGATTATTGAATTTTCTTAACTGATGGAATCCATTGTATCGTTAATTTGAAATAATATATTTTTATTAATTAGTTATGATGTGTTGATAGTTGTCTATTTGTTTACTTACGATTTTAAAACTGATAGATCATCTTTCCATATCCTTAATATATAGTTGTCATTTTTTAATACAAATTTTATAACAGGCTAGGCGTTTGTTTAGTGATCATAATCTATAAACCAATAGCTATTCAAAAATGTAAGATCATTAAAGATTTTATAAGCATATTACCATTTCAACTTTTTAAGAAATGTTTTAAGTTAAGAGAGGAAGTTAAAATTATGATCTCACAGGCGTAGTTGTTAAGGCTTTGATACATTTTTTACTAATAAGATGACTGTGGATGAAGCATTTTATTCATCTTTATAGAAATTAGTTATAAATAACAAATTCCACACTAAAAAAATTCTTGATATACATTACGTTTTATTTGGAGATTTACCTTTTTACTTGGCTAATTTCTTGTGCATTTGTAAGTAGGTAGCTGTAGAAATACTAATTATCATTGAATTTCCTTAATTAACTGATTGAATCCATTGTATCGTTAGATAGAAATAGTATATTTTTATTTATTAGTAATGTTATCTGTTCATAGTAGTCATCTGCTTACTGTATGATTTTAAAACTGATAGATCATCTTTCCATATCCTTAATATATAGTTATCATTTTTATAATACAAATTTTATAACAGGCTAGGCGTTTATTTAGTAATTATGAATCTAAACCAATAGTAATCATTAATGAAAATCATTAAAGAATTTATAAGCATATTACCATTTCAACTTTTTAAGAAACATTTTAAGTTAAGTGAGAAAGTTATAATTATGATCTCACAGACTTAGTTTTTAAGGCTTTGATACATTTTTTAGTAATCGGATGACACTGTGGATGAAGCATTCTATTCATCTTCATAGAATTTAGTTATATATAACAAATTCCACATTAAAAATATCTACATATACATTGCATTGTATTTGGCTATTTATTTTTTTATTTGGTAATTTCTTGTTCTTTTGTAAGTAGGTAACTGTAGAAATACTAATTATCATTGAATTTCCTTAATTAACTGATTGAATACTTCGTATCGTTAGTTTGAAATAGTATGTTTTTATTTATTAGTAATGTTATCTCTTGATAGTAGTCTATATCTTTACTGTAGGATTTTAAAACAAATTGACCATCTTTCCATATCTTTAATATATAGTTGTCATTTTTTAATACAAATTTTATAACTTTCGAGTATATTTCACTCGTTGGGACAACCCTAAAAGTAAACAAATAAATGTGCTGTTTATGGTAATTTCATTAAACACAAATATTTGAGCTTGTACACCCATATAATTTGCCGGAATATTTTTTCCTTTATCGCAGTACAGACTTGAAATTGCTGAGCAATGAAGCTAGCTGCCCAGATTGTATAGAGTTTGTATTATGTTCCCACATGTTCAGTGCCTGAGTAAGGTTTAGATGTGTTTATTGTCTTTTCATAGTTAGTAATGTTAACTATATGGTACTCCCATAATAAAAGGGTCAACAAAATCTGCGGCAGTATAGAGGATAATATTAATTAAGGCAAATAAATGAAAATATTTAAGATCTTTAAAGCTTTTAAATATCAAGCAATTTCTTGTTAGTGACACAATTACTACGGAGAAGACTTATCCCAATTTATTTTTTATATGGAAATAATCACTAAAATATATATGCAATTCTGTATTTCTGGGTAGTATAAATGAAGACATATGAAGCGATTTTGTTTTTGTTTTTAGTAATATACGTTATTTAGGCAATAAAATAGAACCCCTTGTATAATAATAGAATAAGCTATGTATCTGCCAGTCAGAATTTATCGGTTGAAGCAGTTGAACCTAGAATGTATAGATAACAATATTGGATTCTTGATGAGTTAGAATAATCAAAGTCCAAAGCGAGTGAAGTTTATCTTCAAAATTATTGTTCTGATTCTAAAATAAATTGGTTAAATTGGTATAAATTGGATTCATACCACAGCCAAAAATACTGTCATCTTTAAAACGTTCAAAATCCACCATTTCTTCCTTTTTCGAGCGTTTAATGCCATTATTTTAAACCCTCTAATTCCTGGTTTAAAGTAATTTATCAATTTATTGCATAATAAGTAAGTAAATATAACATTTTGTTTCTAGCTTTATGAGGCCATTCTATCTCATTTAATATAATCTTATTTTAAATTATTGAAATATCGTCTGCATTATTTTGATATGTTTAATTACTAAACTTAGATATTATGTAAGTAATTTTCATTTATCTTTGGCTTAAATAATAGATTGGGTATATATGTGATAATTTTAAATTTAATCATCGACTATTTTTTGTTGCAATGAAATTTTATTACTTGTATTAACAACAGATTCTTTTCATAAAAGTCTAGGAGTCTATTTCCCGGACAAACAAATATCTAGTGTTTATGTTATGAATCTTTGAAAATTAAGAAGTTAGCTCGTTCGTGTGTTTGATTTTTATACATAATTACACGGTTTCCAATCGATTCGCAATTTTTTTTACAACTAAAGCACAAAAAACAAACCATTTTTTACATGCCTCATAGGTTAAGTAAAATGGAAAATTAAAACATTTACTGATCCCGTTATATGTCGGGCTATATACTAGTAGAGAGATATTTCGTTTCTCTTAAATTCTACATAATATGCGATTTCATGTTTGTTAATATTAAATCAATCAATTGTTGGTTTTCATTTTTAGAGAAAACTTGTATATACAAAGATTTAAGTATTTAAAAATTGAATTGTGTACCGAAGAAACGAAAATGACATATTTTAAGAATTAGAGAAAATTTCAGGATACGCAATAAATTTTCAAAGCATATAATAGAATAATATTTATTTTCTACATTATCCTAATTATAAGTATCTATTTATTGTTTAAATTTAGTGAGCTTTATATGCTAGCTGTGTGTGTGTGTGTGTGTGTGTGTGTGTGTGTGTGTGTGTGTGTGTGTGTGTGTGTGTGTGTGTGTGTGTGTGTGTGTGTGTGTGTGTGTGTGTGTGTGTGTGTGTGTGTGTGTGTGTGTGTGTGTGTGAGAGATAGATAGATAGATAGATAGATAGATAGATAGATAGATAGATATTTTCCATACTTATAATTGTTAGTTATATTGTCATTGAGCTACTGTTTATTTTCCGTCCAGTTGTACCCAAATGGATATTTTTTAGTATATGTGTCTGCTACAAATGCACATATCTAAGAAATCTCTTTTCGGTTGGATTACTTTTCTATGTTTGGAAAGGTAAGTAAGAAAAATTCTGCACAACTATACAGCACAATGACTGGATCTGTTTTGAAGTCTATAGTAAATTTTTTGCCTAAGACTGAGAGTTTTCCAAGACAGCGGCAAGATTCGAACCCACGGCAGGTGGTCATAATATGTAAAAGGAAGAAGTTTGTGTACCGTGGTATTCAACTTTATTTTTTAATCCTCAGCTTCTGGTTGAATCCCAGAAAACAAGGACTGTGTTTAATCTCAGGAAGAGTTGTAAATCCATATCAGTTATATTGAGAAACAATCCTTTACTACACTTGATATGGATTCTCAGTTTCTAAAAAAAAAATTAGATTTTAATACATTGCAATTTTATTGTTAACTGATTTCTGAAATGATGGCCCTATTGGATTTCTTGCATGCAAATATGGCAAGCATTCTATTGTTTACATAGATTGCCAGTCGCAATAAGAATAATTAAAAGCAGTGACAACGGATAAATCTTTCACCATATTCAGAGGGATGAAGTGGTCAGTCACCTAGTAACAAATTTTTTTGTCTCTAGTGGTCAGTATTCCAATTATTAGTATATTTTTAGCTTACTCTAGAGGAGATATTTTTGAATGGGTGAGGTATGTTGGAAAGAGTATACTGAAAGAAGAACCTGTGCTACCATATTAAGCACTAATGTAACTAGCAAAACTAAAGCAACTGGATACCAAGAAAGTTCCCAACCCGCCCACCCTTGCAGGTGTAGTTACTTTTATAGATTTTTCGTGTCGCAAGCCCTCTAGTGACCAATAAAAGACCCGAAACAACGCCACCTGTAAGTAACATGGCTAACTAAAAAATTCTGGAAATAAGCTAGAAACCAGAAGCTACTCGGTATCAAGAATGTTCCCAACCCGCCCTCCCTTGCAGGTGTAGTTACTTTTATAGATTTTTAAGTATCGCAAGCCCTCTAGCGGCGAACCAAAAACCCGAAACTAACTCCACCTGTCGGTAGCTTAGAAAACTATACTCTGGAAATAATAAGCTAGAAAGTAACTAGTAAAACTGAAGCAACTAGGTACCAAGAATGTTCCGAACCCGCCCACCCTTGCAGGTGTAGTTACTTTTATAGATTTTTTGTGTCTCAAGCCCTCTAGCGGCCATCAAGAAACCCGAAACTAACGCCACCTATCGGTGGCATAGCTAAAAGATTCTGGGAATAAGCTAGAAACAACTAGGTACCAAGAATGTTCCCAACCCGCCCTCCCTTGCAGGTGTAGTTTCTTTAATAGATTTTTAAGTAGCGCAAGCCCTCTAGCGGTCATCAAGAAACCCGAAACTAACGCCACCTATCGGTGGCATAGCTAAAAGATTCTGGGAATAAGCTAGAAACAACTAGGTACCAAGAATGCTCCTAACCCGCCCTCCCTTGCAGGTGTAGTTACTTTTATAGATTTTCCGTTTCGCAGGCCCTCTAGCGAACATTAAAATCTCGAAATAGCGCCACCTATGGGTTGCATTGCAAACTACAGTCTCTGGAAACGATTATACATAGTAAGAAATGGTAGAATGGAACTAGAAAGATAAATCAACTGGGTATCGAGAATATTACCAAACCGCCATCCCCTCCACGTGTAGTTACTTTTATAGATTTTCAATGTTGCAAGCCATCTAGCGGACACGAAAAAACCCGTAATAGCGCCACCTATTGGATGTATAGCGAACTGCACTCTGGAAAAGATTATGCATAGATAGATAATATAAAAACTTCCCATCCCATCGACCCTCTAGGTGCAGTCACTTCTAAACATTTTCTATGTCAAAATCCGTCTAACGGCTACCATGAAATTCCATAACAGTACCACCTATCAGAGTTCTTAAAATCCATTTTGTTGAATGTCTTGTAACATGAGTTCTAAATAAAATAAGAGTTCCCACCTTCCATCTAGATGCAGTTTCTTTTATAGTTTTTCGGTGTCAAAAACAATATCAGTCTTATGTTAAAGAATTTATAGGAACGATTATACGTAAAGAGTAAGGTAGCTAAACAGTGGAGTTTTTTCACAGTATAGCAAAGAGTACTTTATAAAATAACATCCTGGAGAAAAACTATCGATGTGGTAAGGTGTAGCCTTCCCTCTCAGTTCAATTTTATAGTTCATTATTCCTAGCGGTGGATAGTGAAACTCACGGTAAAAATAGGTATGTTAGTTTTTCTGTAAGTTAAACTGATAGCGAAACACAGACGGCAAAGACACCGATCACAGAACCGGAGAGTTGATAGCTCGAGTCAAAGATCCGCCATGTTCATGAATAGCAAATAGGTTCGTGGTTCCGATGTCCTCTGGAGGTGTGGGTTATTCCTTAAGCTACACGTGTTCACCGGGTAAGGCTAAATGGGTAATAGCTTTCCAGTCGCTTTGGCATTTATACATCTGTCTGTATTGTCAGCGGTATCAAAGACAGTGAAATAAAATAATGGTTGACAGAAAAGTATAATTTTTTTTCTCTACAGAGTTGAAGATTTCGTTGACAGTTTTATTATTTAAACAGCCAACATTGTTCCCTAAGAGAGGACAGCAAGAATACATCTAAGCCTTATTTGAGAATTAGACCCGAGCACAATATGGTAACCACTACACAATCTGGGATAAAATAAGTATCCTAACAAGACCATTCTTTCACTGGATTTTCTGTATCTTACAGAATACATTAGATTCATACTCTGCTCTACTCTGACAACTGTGGGAGATCTCAAACGATATTTTTCATAGATAAATATTAACTTAAGGGTGGTACTTTACTGAGGTAGACAGGACTTTTACGTCGACTTCCTAAGTCCTGAAGTAGATACAGGGGTACTCCATTAACAAAAATGATAGATCCTTACTCGATCGGATTTGTAATAAGACCTATACAAAAAGAAATGTTACAGAAGAAATCAGTATTAAAATATCTAATACTTACCTTTCGAAATATAGAACAGCTCTGAAAGTGATCCAACCGAAAAGAGATTTGTTAGATATGTGCATATGAAGTAGACACATATACTAATAAATCTCCATTGGGTACAAATGTACACGATATGTTTTCAAAAGCACAGAAATACACCATACAATAGCTAAATTACAAAAGAAAAAAGTGTTAGTTTTCCTAAACATGAAGCTGACAGATAAATAACTTAAAATTTCTAAATGTATAATGACTTTTAGGTTTAGTCCAACAAGTGAATCATACTAGAAAAATATTAACATTTGTGTTAAAACAATTTTGACTCGTGTGTTTATGATACGGGAGCTTTCAGGGGATTAATCACTTCTAAAAGTCATACAGTAAGCAAATAGGGCACTATTAACGAATATCATTACTGATACATATATAAGTTTTGAAAATAACAATACAATGGTTTTGGTTTGGTTTGGAGTGCTACTGTCTACTTTTTGCAACACGAGGGCTAATGAGACCGGGACCTATAGCTTAAAGCTGATTCTGAACGGCTACGAACATCTATGCCACTGTGGGATTCGAACCCACGAACTCCGATTCCGATGGCCAACACCCTAACCAATCAGCCATCGTTTGGCATACAATGGTTTTAATCAGTTTATTAAAGTAATCCAATATTTATTAATATTTGTACAGATACATTTCGAAAAACGGACAAGAAATTTAAAATAAAGTGCTAAATTGCAATACAAAATGCAATATATATATATGAAGAACATTTTTTGAAAATGTTCAATTCGTTATTTATTACCAAATTCCATGAGGATCAATGGATAAATTTTTTGATGCTGAACATTGTCGAGATGTCTCTCTTACCTTAAAAGTTTTTAAATATTCATTTTTTGATCAATGCTGAAAATATAATCTGGAACGCTCTTTTGGAAAGTTTTGAGTCTCTACTGTTTAATAGATTAATGATCATTGATACAAAAATGGCTAAAATACACAGTGATTCATTCAGAAATGGTATAATAACTTGTAGGGTTAGTCCAATGACTGAATTATGCTTGAAAGTTATTGAAATTTGTATTAAAATATTTTCACATGCGTTTAGGATATGTGAGCTGTGATATGGCCAATGAGTTCTAAAAATCATACAATAAGCAAATAGATTACTAATAATGGATATCATTCACAATAAATATATAATTTTTGAAAATAACAATACAATGGATTTAATCAGTTGATTAAGGAAATCCAATAGCTGTTAATATTTGTACAGAAACATTTCTAAAAACGAGAAAGTAATTTAAAGTAAAAAGCTAAATTACCATACAAAATACAATATATATGAAGAATATTTTTTGAAAATGTGCAATTCGTTATTTATTACGAAATTCTATGACGATAAATAAATTCTGTGATACTGAACACAGTTCAGATGTCATCTGTTTCTTTAACCAGCAGATGTCGATCCGATTAGTAAATAATTGACCAAAGCGTTACTAACTTTTCTTATTAAGTCTGTTAGATCGTAGTTGTAAAGTGCTGTCTTACCTTAAAAAGTTTTAAAATGTTCATTTTTAGTTCTATGCTGAAAATATAATCTGGAGAACTCTTTAAATTTTGAGTGGCTACTATTTGATAGATTAATGATCATTGAAAAAATGGCTGAAATACACAGTGATTCCTTCAGATTAGGTTTGCTAACACAAGTATAAACTTAGCAAGTCTTAAATTTATTAATAGACATAAAAAGATGTCTTGTTAAAAGCATTTATGCCTATATAAATTCTTAATTCAAAATAAAACCATTATATATGTATCTAGAGAATATAAATAATCAACCTTATGATAAAGTTAAAATGTATCGTCATATAAATACGAAATGTTTATTAATATGAAATTAATCTCATTTATCCATCACTGGATATCTTTATAGAAGATTCCAACACATGCAGAACATTTCCCTTAATAAAAGTTTTATTTTAAAAAGTGAATTACATGAAGAATATAATGTTTCCAAAATAAGATTTCAGGAAATCACCTTAGCATAAAACAAAATTTTTAAAAATCCACGATTTAATTTTTTAAGAAAAATTATTAGTTGCATTATAAAGAAAGATAAAAATGAAATAGATGCTTGTTCCCGATGCTTCATTGACAACATTACATTCTTATATAATAGCTATTAGGATTTCTGTAAATGAAGCTTATTAGAAAAGAGCTTTTTCAAATTAGCGTGACAGACTGTAAAACAAGAAAAACATTACAAATATTTCATTTATAGATACTGGTGTAAGAATTGTGAATTTTCCAGTTACTAGTTTGGAAAAAACAGATGCATAAAATAATGCATAGACATGTAATAGCATATAACATGCATATAATACTGCATAATAGCATATAACATGCATATACTACATAATAGCATATAACATGCATATACTACATAATAGCATATAACATGCATGTAATAATGCATAATAGCGTATAACATGCATGTAATATGCATAATAGTATATAACATGCATGTAATAATGCATAATAGCATATAACATGCATGTAATAATGCATAATAGCATATAACATGCATGTACTAATGCATAATAGCATAAAATATTATGCACTCCGCACCCGTTCAATTTTAAGGTGGCAGACTATTCTTTTAAAAGACTACAAGTTTAGTCGTAGGTATTACAGTAAATATTTTAGGATTCAATTTAAAGCAGGTCAAGAAAATAAAGTCTACTAAAACAAGTTATTTTTATACTGTAAAATGTTTTTAATATATCCCGTATTTATATTTTCCCTTCAAAATCCTCTTTGAGATCTATTCGACTTCCTTTTATGTATATAAATGAATATTTAGACATAGGTAGATTTATATTTTATAAAAACCTTACTAATAGAGCGAAGTCAAGCATTTTGACAATATTTTCTTTAAATCAGTGTATAATATAATGAAGGCACTTTTAGTTTATTAGCAGTGTTATCTTATATAAAAGTGTTATATTATAAAAAAGCTTTATACACAATTTAACGCTTAGAATGTTCAACACAAAATAAATAGAATATCTTTAGATTTATGAACGCATAGAATTTGGAGGAAAACAAGCATGGTTAAAAAAGCCATTTAAAGTGAGTATGAGTTAAAAAGAAGATACTTATAAATAAAATTTTATACACAAATTTAAAAACATCGAAAATACAGATTTTATGTTTCTTATCCTTGTTTATAATATGAGCCAATTTAAACAATTCAATATTTTAATAAACATACTTTTAAAGTGATTCAGTCGTGAAAAAATGGAAAACAGGAAGAATTCACCAATTTTTGAAAAGAATTAATATTTATTTACTTCAGATGGTCATTCGAAACTTTGAGTATCAAAGTGAGAACCCCGTAGCTCTGAATGAAACTTGACAAACCGTTGAGGCCATGGGGCCTTAGACTAAACCGCATTGCCATTAGATAATAGAATGTCATAATAAATCTTCTTAACTGTTAAAATATTTCTAAAACTGATAATGTCCCACATTTCTCTGCCATTTTCAGTTCATACATGCAAGGTTGAGAACATATTTCAAATGTCGAGAGATGTGGCAAGAAATTAGTGATTTTGAAGACTTGCACAAGTATATTTCCTTTTCCAACAAAATTTAGAGATATCCAAAATTAGGGTCGGTCTCACAAAAGTCGTTTGATATTTAATCAAGATTAACCCATGGTGCCAACCAATGATGGAATGCAATTCTCTGTTTAAACATAGATTAATCGCGGTTAGCTATTAAAAGTTTGGTGAGACCGATAGTTAACAAAAGTGCAAAGCACTTTAATAAAACAATTTTTACGTTATAAAAAAAAGAATGGCCTGGACTTACCGTTATAATTCATCAGAGATTACCTACTCACTTAATTATAGCGGATTAGAGAGTAATCTTCAAGTCAAAGTTGTGTAACGTAGAATAACTGTCTAGTTCAATTCTAAAGAGTTTAATCTTCGATTAGCTTTAACCCATTAGCTCCCAGTGATCTATTTTTAGATCGCTAAACATAGCATGGGAAATTCGCTTTTAGATGACCTTCAACCCACCTCACACATTCCAAACTGCACATGGGGCAAGACAAGGCATGCACCTGTTTACCAACAGGTGGTTTTTTTTTGTTTGGTTTGGTTATTGGTCTAAAGCGATAAGAGAAAGTTTGAATCACCATTCCGTTCCGTAGTTTTTCGACGTTTCTTAACATAAACCCTGAAAACAGCTAAGCAATGACAGTAACTTAAACTTTTTTTGGCATTTTAATATCTTCATAGATGTAGCTATTAGAATATAAAGCTATAATATCTTAAAATAAATATAAATAGTAAAAATTAGCGTCGAAATATTGCTGATCTAGAAATAGATCACTGGGCGTTCGGGCGTTTTTTCCTTCCTATCTGGTAATATTGTGTTTTTTCACCTTAGATGAAAATATGAGCCGAAAAGTATTTAATAACGTTCAGGATGCAGTTGATTATCTGTTTTCTGAACAAATTGTAGAGGATATTATTGTTATATTACCTGATGTAGATGAATTCACAGATGAAAAGGAAATAGATGATGATAATTTTACATGCTCCATTGGAGATAGTAAATGAAAATTTTAAACAGTGGGGGATATTTAGCATGTACCTTTCTATGTATGAGATTATTATAAGGTATTATGAACATCACTCTTTAAAACAATTCATAAGAGCTAAACCAATATGGTTTGGTTACAAATTGTAGGCAATGTGGGTTGATACTGGATACTGCTATAAATTTTCATTGTATTGTGGTAAAGAACTATATGAGACTCGTTCATTAGGGTCCCTGGGAGAAAAAGTTGTAGTGAATAAGTTATCTGTTGAAACAAATCCATCTAGCCATGTAAAGTTTTTCACTAGTCATCTTTTATTGCATAATTTACATGAAAAGGGGTTCCAAGATACTGGTACTATAAGAGACACTAGAACTGAGAAATGCACCCTAAAGTCTTCAAAGGAGTTTGATAAAATGCAACGTGATACTAATGATTTTCAGTTCGACTAAAAAATAAAATCACGATAGTTAGATGGAAAGACAATAAGAGCGTGGCTGTTGCTACACACTTTGATAGTGTTGGGTGCACATCAAAAGTTCAAAGATGGTCTTCTGAGAAATAAGAAAAAGTATCAATCCCACAACCAAATTTAATAAATAATTATAACAAACATATGGGAGACCATCATGACTGGCCTCTAGAGAAACACGGCATAGCAATAAGAGGTAAAAAAAATGGGTGTCTATTCACTCGAATAATTGATATGGCTGTAGTGAATGCAAGTATTCTGCCCAAAAATGCACATAAAGGTGATTTTATGTCCATAAAAGATTTCGGAAGAGCTGTAAAATATCTAAAATTGGGAATCAGAAAAAAGGTTTTGAAAGATCGACCTTACAGTTTTCCTTCATCATTAACAGCTAATATCAGTGATGATGTTCGCTTTGATAGAATGGATTACAATATGGGACAAAGAAAGGGAAGCTGTCGACTTGTAGGGTGCCAAGGAAGATCCCTAACATATTTTGTGAAATGCGATGACACTTTATGCAAGAAATGTTTCAACAAATTACACACTAAACTGTGGAAACATTAAAATTTTGTGTTTTAAAATAACTGAACGTTACTAAGTACATTCTGTAATATTGTGAAATTCTGGATAAATAAACGTTTTTTAAAAGAAAACACATTAGTTTTTATCTATTTGGTTCGTTTTTACCACGTTATTGAAGTACTACTGATTGTTGTGTATTTGCAAAAATATATCCCCCGAACGCCCAGTGATCTATTTTTAGATCAGCATATTTTTTAAAAACTATGGTACGTATTGATAAAATTCGATGATAATAATATTCATGTTGATAGTAAAAGACACCCAATTTAGGAATTATATGTCATTATGTCGAAAAAAAATAATTTGGGCGTTAATGGTTTAATCGCTAATTAAGGAATGCAGCCACTCATAGTTTGAGGTGGAATTCTCCGTTTTACAGAGATAAGGATAAATTTTGTTTTTTTAATAAGTGGAGCATTTTTTGTGCTCTAAAAAATTTCACGTTTCCTTTTTTTTATATAATTCTTACTTTTGGCAAAAATCCGAATCATATATTGAAACTTTTCTTCAGCGATAATATATGTAATGATTTCTGTATATTAATTAAAACACAAAATAATGATTAAAAAAGAACAAAGCGGTATTTAAATTTTTTTGCGATTTTACAATTTTTCAAACATCTACGAACTTTGATATATTTATACCTCCAAGTCTTAGTTACATCCTAGACCTACCGCTTTCTTTCAATATATCTCCAATATTCTTCCGTGTAGGATTTTGAAACTTTCTTTGAATTTATTTTTTAAACAGAGCAGATAAAAAAAGACTTGGAGTTTTTTGATGACTTCGATTTCTCAGAAACGTAAGAATTAGAGTATTTACTCCACCATATTGCAACTTGAACTGTTTTACTCATTTTTTTCAATTATAAAACTGCAACAGAGGAAACGAGCACATTGAAATTTTTTCTGACTTCGATTTTTCTAACTACTTTGAACCTTTTTCCTATCCCCAATCTATATCCTTTTCCGTCGCCCTTCGTCTACTCTTTCCGCACCTCTCCCATATCCCTACACCCAACTTTACCCCTTTTCGTCGCCCTTCAAATGCAAATTTTGCTAATTTACATACATGTAAAATTATACTCATTTCACAAATGTAAATTTTCAATAAAGAAACACTTCTTAGAATATAAAGTTCGTTCGAAGTTTAAGGATTTCAACTGGAATTAAAACACACATACATACACACATTTAGTTATTGAATTGAGAAACTTTCTATACCTATTTGTGCTTGAATGCGAACCAGTCTTCTACCACGCTGAAACTGATAAAATCGCATCTACGCTTCTCATTGGTGTCCTTAGTGTCATTGGTGTCCTCGTTTTCATCCTTACTGTGTATTGAAAAAGATACCACAAACAGCTTGAACTATGTCGAAACCATCGACCTTAAATTTGGGAAAATAATGTTATAAATTAATATAAGTAGTAGGGGTTCAAGTCAGTTTTCTGTCACGGTTGCCAAAGTACCTAGTTTTGGCGCTGTCCACAATTGTAAACTATGTATATATCTCTATATTAGTTTAACACTGGAGTAACAAACACAATCCTTCCATTGGTGAAATAATTGAAGAATTCAGTGGGATTCTGTTTTTTTTTTTTCTGAGTTATAAATGTACAAAAGAAATATTAATGCATCATGCCAAATGTAACATACATTCACAACGTGTTTTCTACCCATTTGTAGTTCATGACCATTGACCATTGTCCATTGACCATTCATCACCCTAAATAGATGAAAAAACATTCATAGTACTTCATTCGAGTGGTGTAGTTTCTTCTTCTATCTAAATACATTTATTACAATGATCTTATCGTGCTATATAAAATCTATAATTCACTTTTGAAGGTACTCTTAATTATAGTCTGACTGAAGATATTTTACTTATACCGGTCCATTTCATTATTTATGCTTCTTAAGACATCTACAAGTTTTTATCAGTTTTTGGAAAAATTTACTTCTTTGCGTAGTGCTGTATTTACCCAACAGTCTCTTTTAACATTCATTTGAAAATTCTGGAAAGTCAATTTGTCTTCATTATTTTGGAACCATTTCTTCTCTGGGGCCGTCCAAGAAGTACACATTTGGTAGATAAACAGTGTAATTCAATTTCTTTTCGATACCTTGTCATATTCCTTCAGGCATTTGTTTTGAATTTGTCCTATGTCTCCATTAAATACAGAAGAATTCTTGTATTGTGGCTGTGTTGGTGTCAGGATAACAGGTTTATCTTCCAGTTCAATACGCATTTATCTTTGGCTTCCTAGGTGAATTATAAAGTCCGGATCAAGGCCTTAAATTGATTTTTTTCTACCTAAATTAGCATCCACGCTGACTGGACTTCTACTCGGCTCCTCCACCAAAAATGTCAAACATGGGCTTAATGTGAAACAAAATAACACAGGAAGTCGAGCTAATCTAATTTATTAACTCAACTCAAAGAGCGAAGTACAATCGCAAGCTCTTCGCAACTTTTAACTCGGAACTCTTTGTGACTGAGATATATTTCGATTTTATAGCAGCGTAGGGAAAGTTCCAGAAATATGTCTGGGAAGGCAATAAAGGTTTTACTGCACAAAGCAGAAAATGGCGAATATTACAGAATACTTTTCTGGCAAACTAAAGAAAGGTCCAGAAGATGCTGTAATAACCAATAACGTATAATATTGGTAAAGGAATTAAATAAACATTTACACGGATTTTAAACCCTATCGTCGCTACCGGGGTTCCAACTCCCGACCTTTAGATTACTAGATTAGTGGGATGACCATTTGGCTATGGAGACTCTATCGCTTCTTTTCAATAAGGCGATATTAAATTCAACATCAATTTTCAACCCTATTCTGTACAGATTGATACTATAAATGGCAACATTAATCATTATCTATGAATTATTTTCAATTTTAGAACAAATTCTAATATTACTTCATACGGTTTGATAGCAGACATACAGTGGTATTTCGAGAAGTTAGCAAATTATTCAAATATATATGCATACTTAGATTGGACGAAATATACAATTATTTCAACCACTACATTACATTAATTGTTTATTTAGTGTTATTTAACTCCTGCCAACGGCCATACTATGCTGAAAATACCGGTTCTCGTCCGATCACCGAAGTCAAGCAGCATCGGGCGAGGTCACTACTTGGGAGGGTGACCACCTGGGTACACCGAATGCTGTTGACATACATTTATTTGCCGAAACGATGGCCGAATCGCTTAGGGTGCTGGCCTTCGGAACCGGATTTCGAGTCCCACTGTGGCATGGATGTTCGCAGCCTTTCGGAATCGGCTTTAAGCTGTAGGGCGTGGTATCGTTAGCCCTCGTGTTGCAAAATAAAGTAGACCGTGGCGCTCCAAACCAAACCAAACCTTAAAGTAGAATGTACATGGGTAACTTCTTTTTCAACTGTAGATATTTTAGGGAAAATTATATTTACGAGCTAAAATGTTTTTCTTTGGATTCTTTTTTGGTCCACGTCAGGAGCAGTTTGTACACCCCTGCACCAAATGAATGATGCCTTCACTGACGTTTATTGTCTATGCAAAAAGAAACAATTTTACTATATAGTCATTGAAATAATTGCACAATAGTTTGATTAATGACTTTTTATATTGCAAAGTGATAGAAGTTTCTTTCTACCTTTCATAAGCTTCAACTAATTCAGCCTCAATATTAATCCATATTGTATTACAGATTCATGTTCCTAATAAAACAATTAGTATTGAATTATAAAACATGTAAATAAATAAATAAAATATGTTCTGGTGTCTACAGAATTTCTTTACTAAGTAATTGAAAGTGAATGTAGAACGATACTAACAAATCTCTTCTCAGATTAAAAATTCAAAATATTGAAAATGCAACAATGTTTCTTCTTTCTTGCATACACTAGAAACTGAAATAGTATATCAAATAACTATGAATGTAATTGCACATTACTGGGTAGTTATTTAAAGTATCTTCACTGATTTATCCATATTTTTTACAAAGCAAGCAAGTAAATAGTAACGCCATCATAAGACATTTTTTAAATCGTTTATAGCAACAAGACACGAATAATATATACAGAGGCTATCCGTACATTTTAGACGATTTTGGTTAGTGTTATTAAAATATAATTTGTTGCAAAATAAATAACTTCAATTGTACTATGTTTCTAAAATTCACAATTATGTTCTTCGGCTTGAGAGGTTTGTTTATATTCAAAATGGCGTTTTTAACGAAGCAGTATCTCGAAGGCTATATTTATGCTCTTTCCGAAGAGAATTATTCATATTCCATTATCCCAAAATGATGTGAGAGACATGGGTTTGGGATATCTAAAGCATCGATAGGTAACATCGCTAAAAAGAAAGGAAATACATCAAATTGGATCGTTAAATGGGACAAAAATTTTAAATAAGTATCCAAGGAAAAAACGAACACCTTTGCCTATAGCAAAGGTACGTTGTTTAATGTTAAAGGAAAATACCTCTATTCAAAGCACAGTTGCAAATTCATTAAAAGACTCGGTGTCCACTGTAAACAAAATGATAAACATTCATTTAAATCTTAAGAAAGCGAAAAAATGCAATGTGCGTCGTTTTTTTCTAAGGCAAATCGCTGAAAGCAGGACACTCTGCAGAATTCTGTATGAGAAACGTTTATCCAAAGGAAAATGGAAATAAATGTCACAACAGATGGACCATGGGTTTATTTAAATGATTGCAACAAAACAGAGAACCATTTATTATCATAAAAAAGGAGAAAAAATTACATGGCTCAAAGAATTGAAAGAAAGTTTTTCTAAGGGATTCATAATTGTTGCTGGTTTTTCATATAATGGCAAGTTAAAAATAAAGAGAGTCGGAAAAAATGTCAAGATTAACTCTGAATACTATAATGAAAATATTTTATAGTAAATTTTTCTGAATGAAATATCTGAAATACCATCGCCTTACCCGCTGTGCCATCAATATGTGGAACTCCATCAAGAAAAAGCAAGCAGTTACCATCAAAATCCACTGAAAATTTCTTAAAAGATACGGAACAAAAAACCGGTATCTGGCTATACTTTTCGCTGATATCCCTACTAAATCTCCCGATGTATCACCTATGGATTTTTGTGCTGTTGGACTTTTAAAATCTGCATTATCCAAACGTCGTCCAACAACCCTTACAGGCGTCTGGAAAGCTGTTCAGGAGGAATTGGATAGAATACCTCTTCTGATACTTCAAAAGGCATTATTATCCTGGAAATTACAGTGTCGCAAGATAGTTCAGGATAAGGTCTATCAAACAGAACATTTCACACACGAGAATTTTGTGTAATTTATTTTTGTGACTTATGTCGTCTAAAAATATATGTGAACAACCTATGTATTACAGACCTTAATGTTATATATTTTGCATTATTTCATAATTTTGAAATTCTTTCTTTTTATTTCAAGGATATTTATGTCCATTGGGAATATCTCATTTTACTCTATAATAGAATGCAAAAAGTATATTAGGAAAGAATTTGACAAACTCATTAAAAACAAAAAAATGAAGAGTTTTAGATTTAAAAATAAAAACGTTTTACATCAAAGAAAATACTATTTACATCTATAAAAAGTGAATAGCAATTAAAAAATGAAATAAATGAAAATAATTCCGCCTAAAGGTAAAGAAAATAATGGAATATTCAATCGCTAAAATGCATTCTTTAAAATCATATTTCTCACTTCATATTTTTTCCTCAATAAATATTAAATAATGAAATGGAATTTTCTTCTGTTTAACAGGGAATTAAATTGTAAATCCCATTGTCGAAAAAAACAGAAAAATATTTTTTTTATTAAAAATAAACACTTTTATTTGAAAGAAATGTATTTAAAATATAAGATGAAAGTGTAATAACTCAGTTAAATAAAAATAAACATTATATAGAAATAATTTATAAATATTACAGCATCATATATATATATATATATATATATATATATATATATATATATATATATATATATATATAAGATGCTTATAGAAAGATGAGAGGTAAGCTTTAAGGTATATGAGAGAGACAAAAAGAGTTATTTCATAGATTACACTTATTTTTAAATTTAATTTTTATAAAAAATCATTTATAGACAATACAAATGTAAGTAACGGGGAATGGATACATATATATAAATATGTATATACACACACACACACACACACACACACACATATATATATATATATATATATATATATATATATATATATATATATATATATATATATATGTATGTATGTGTGTGTGTGTATGTGTAAGGAAAATTCTCAGGGATTTTCAAACCTAAAAGGAAGGGCTAAAATTTTCCGCTTCCTTTTGCATTTTCCTTTTTAACCCCTAACCTAAATTGACCACTAGGGCTACAATTTACGCCTTCAGATTATTTTTCGGACCAATTATAACTCTATATTGCCCTATCGGACAATTTAGAAAATTTCCAAACAAAAAGGAGATGCACGCTGTCGGAGGCAGAATTTTCTAGATTTTTTCCCACAGATGTTGACCCAGGTGTTAAGAGCCTTTTTACATACAACTTCATGCTAGATGATCCCTCAGTTTGTTCTGTACCTATAATGAAGTGGGAACCTTTCCTCCAACGTTATCCTAATAAAGTTCTTTAGCTAAAACGGTGTCATTTTTTATGGACCATAACTGCAACAACCCACCATGAAGTCCGTCTTATTATAAATAGATATTATAGATTGCTTATTTTTAATACACATAAAACTCGTCCAGTCTCGAAGATAATCAAATAAGAAATAATGGATTCCAAAATACAAATAAATATATTCTTTGAAAGACTTATTTATGTTTTTTTTTACGGAAGTCATACAAGCTATTTAAGTGGTGCAATTAGAGATACATCTGTTACCGCAAACGAAATGCTTCGAAATAGAGATTTACAAAGCCACGAAAAGCTATCAGCGTCTTTGTGCTTCAAGGGGTAGGCTGCATCCCTCAAGAAATGTCAGACAAAGAGGGATATAAACAATAAACAATTGACCTGACCCCCTAACGCAAAACTCCATGGGGAAAAGCACTGGCAGAAATGTACATTACATTCATTTTTGGAGGTTTAAACTGTACATGACAACCACTTCGAAGACATCATTGGTTTGGTGGAATTGTACGTGCGAACCGCTTAGAGGGTTAAAGACGATTCCGAAAGGATACGAATATCCATGCCACAGTGGGATTGGAACCCACGAATTTCTGTATTGAAGGCCAACACCCTAACCATTCGGCCATCATTCGACACAATTTAAAGATTAAAGTTTTATTGTAAATATATTTTTAAATATTGTTTTGTGAGTCAAGTATTTTGAGTGAAGCAACTATTGTTACTTTGGAAACAATGGATAAAAAGGAATTTCGTGTGTTAGAAAAGCATTGTTTTCTATCGATAGAAATATTGTTGAAGGCAAGGTTTGGCTTGATAAAAATTATACAGATTCTGTACCGGGAAAATCAACCGTTGAAAAGAATTTTTCTAAATTTAAACGATACAAAATGAGCACCGAGGACGATGTACGCTTTGGACGCCTCAAAGAAGCTGTTACCGACGAAAACACAAAAAAAAGTAAACAAAATAATTTTGGATAAACTTAAAGTGAAGTTAATAGAGATATCTGAGAATTTAAAGATATCAAATGAATGTGTTAGACATATCGTGGAAGAAAATTTGGATTTCTGAAAACTATGAACAGTCTGGGTGCCAGGCGAGCTCACGATCGATCAAAAACAACAAGGAATTAATGATTCCGAGCTGTGTTTGAAGCTGTTTAATTGTAATAAACCCGAATTTATGTGTCGATATGTGACAATGGATGAAACATGGCTATATCATTTCACACTGGAGTCCAATCGATTGCCAAGTGAGTGGACTGTACGTGATGAACGAACTCCAAAGCGTGGAAAAAGGCAAGAGTCGGCTGGCAAGGTTTTGCCATCAGTATTTTGAGATTAGCCTGTTATAATATTCATCGACTATCTTGAAAAGGAAACAACCATCAACAGCGACTATTCCATAGTGTTATCGAAGCGTTTGAAATAAAAAATCGTGGAAAAACGGCCCCATTTGAAGAAGAGCAAAGCACTGTTTCAACAAGACAATGCACCCTATCACAAGTCAATGAAAAAGAGGACAAAATTATAGGAATTAGGCTTCGAATTGGTTCCTAATTCACCTTATGCTCCAAGTCTGGCCTCCAGACACATTTTCATATGCTCAGATATCAAGAGAATTCTCGCTGGAAAGAAATTTAGATCCGATGAAGAAGTAATCGCTGAAATTGAGCCCTATTTTAATTCTACAGGGAAACTGCACTGTAGAAATAGTATCGAAAAAATTGTACGTCAGCTGTAATTTTTGTATCGCCCCTGAAGGTAAGTACATTGAATAAAAAATCCATTTTTATCAAAAAAAGCTTTTTTTCTTTATTAGCCTAAGAAATTTTCAGCCCAACTTTGATTTATAAGAATACAATTGTATTTACTTATTAGATCAGTAGGTATTCCTTTTAAAAGAGTTTTATTTATTTTTCCTCGTACTTCTCATTAAAGTAAACAAACATATAATGATACATTTATACTTTATTCTGAAAATCTTTAAGTATATCTTTTTACTTTAAAATATGAAGAGAATAATATATTGTAATTGAAATGTATGTTAATACATCATCGGCTTAAATGTTATACTTTACAGCCATTTTTGACTCTGCTTGTTTAAGTATTTCTGCCTATTGGGAATATATCTTATTTCAGGTGTAATAGAATACAAAAAGTGTACGTGGAATTTGATATTCTGAAAACAAATCTTCATTTTTAGGAAACACAAAAATTGATAGTTTCAATAAATACGCAAAAAATATTTCATGTAAGAGAATTTATATTTTAAAAGGTGAAAGATACAAGAATGAATGGTAATTAGAAAGAGTAATGCAGGTAAAAGTATGCCGCCTGAAGGATAATACAAGTAATGGAAAATACATTTTAAAAAAATTGTTTCTCATGTATCGCAACTGAATTTCTTTCTTTTGTCACATAAAAATATTAAATTTGAGAAATGGAAAATTAAAAGATGAAGTTTTGCGTTTTTCAAAGAACAAGACTTAAAATGGTTTTGTAATACGTTTTCATCAGAAAATAACATAAAAAGGCACAATTTCTTATTAAAAGCTTGCATGGTTCTTTAAAGTAAATGCATTTAAAGTAATGTATAATATTTTATCTTGCAGTAAATAGAAAAGAACTAAGTACTATAATTAAGAAATAAATAATTTGTAAATACAAATAAACACACACAAACATACATAATATATATATGCGTGTATGTGAGTGCAAAATGTACCAAAATTCTTTAATTTTAATATTTCCTTAAAAACCTCCTCTCTTCAATTCTAATTCCATAAAATATTTTTCCCAGCCTCTAAATCTCTTAATCAAAGGAGTGTCCCCAATTTAAAATTTTTTCCATACATTTCCCAAAGCGTTCTGCCCTAAGATGTAAATTTTCTGCCTATTCAACACGTTTTCCAGCTGTCGCTGGCAGACAGCTCCACGTTAATTCGCTAAGTAAGTTTATTGTACCCTGCGAAACCTCTTTCTGTTTTCGCTGTTGGGTGTACTCCTGTTCGAGTAGAGTGATTTTGGTGTATTTCCTTTGTCCGTCGTAGATTAGCAAAGATGTCCGTATTAGAAGCTCTAAAATAAAGTTTTAATTAAACTTGTGCCAAATCTTTTCAATGGCCAGACTGCATAATTATTACTGCAAAGCTGACTAGCTTCTCCTTACCCAGTAGCCGGGCAAGTAAATATAATAGAGGCTATAATGGCAAGCAGTTTTATAAATCCCGGTTTACACACACACACACACACACACACACACACACACACATATATATATATATATATATATATATATATATATATATATATATATATATATATATATATTAAAAAGGATTGAACATCATTCCATATCCTTAATATATAGCTGTCATTTATTTAATACAAATTTTATAACTTTTGAGTATATTTCACTCGTTGGGACAACCCTAAAAGTAAACAAATAAGTGTGCTATTTATGGTAATTTCATTAAACACAAATATTTTTTTTGTGTGTGTGTGTTTGTGTGTGTCTGTGTGTGTGTTTGTGTGTGTGTCTGTGTGTGTATGTATTGTGACGTACTAGAGGAATGGTAAGCTAGGCCGTCAACAATACAGGAAAGACGATGTTTTTATATCGGAGACACAGTATAACACTTACTAGCTCATTTTAACTCATGATATCAGTAAAAAGATTTAACATAAAAAATGCGGAGTATTTTATCTATATTTATCTGTATCTCCTTTTGTCTATTTTGGAATTCTTCTCTGGCCTGAAAATTTATAAATCGGTGTCACGATACAGTATATGAGAGCTTCGTGCACTGTTTAAAAAAATAACAAAAATAGCTCCCTATAGACCTGTAAAAACCCCATATAACATTATTATGTCTTAATCTTATAAATAGATACTAATTAAGAAAATGGAAAAGCCATTCTGCTAAATTTCAAGAAATTAAGTGTGTGGTTCCAGATGAAGTGAATTCATCTAATAGGGGAAATCATGTTAAATTTGGTTTCTAACTGTAGACGATGAAGAAAAGTAAGTTGGTTTCAAACAATAGAGTACAATGAAAAGTGACACAAAGGCTCAAGAAAGAAGGACTCGCTACATGTGTGGAAAATGCGACGTACCCTTTTAGATTGCCACAACAATTTCCTCTTTGCAAGGTTAAAAATTGTCATTAAATCTCCGCCCTGCTGGATTCTATGAAAAGAAATGTGCCTTTCCGGATGAAGCGAATTCAACCAGTAACAGAAATCATGCTAAATTTGGTTTCCAGCTGTAGACGATGAAGAAAAGTTACACAAAGACTAAAGAAAGAATGATCCGCTATATGTGTGGAGAATGTGACGTACCCTTGGGGATTGCCACAAAATTTCTTACTTTGCCAGGTACAAATTTGTCATTAAATCACCGATATTCTTTCTTCCCAGTATAGAAGATTGTGATTCCAGATGGAGTGAATTCAACTAGCAAGTCAAAACATGCCAAAGCTGATTTCCAAAGATAGACGATGAAAAAAAAATTAGCACAAAATCCTTAAAGATATACCCGCTACTTGTGTGCAGTATGTATTGTACCCTTGTGGATTGTCGATGCCTTTCTCTACTTGCAAACTAATAAATTTAGCGTTTTTTCATAGTTATAAGTGGTTTCATGGAAAGTATTCTTAATCCTTAATAAGGCTAAATCTGAACGCTACACCGGACATGTATATTTATAACTACTATATAACATAATTGTCATTGCTCGCCACGGCGGACATTAATTATCTCAAAAATGGAAAATGTTAATTTTTTTAGACTTTACAGACATGGGAAAATAACAGAAATTAAAAAAATATTTGAAAAAACCTCTTGTCAAAGTAAGGGTTAACACACCTAGAAATAATGTAAACATAAAATTATGAAAAATAACTCATAATGTCTGGCATTCTATTATATGTCTGAAAATAAAACACAAGAAATTTAGTAGAAAAATAAGTATCCACGAAATGATAAAAAAAATTCAACTTGTACTTTTATTATTTTTACAATATATTACTCAATACAACGAAACTAAATAAAATATTAAAAACTCATATTTAACTCTTTCTAAACCTTTTATTCTAAAACCACATGAATTTTGTTTTATCTTGAAATAGTCAGTTATAATAAAGATTTTTCAGCTTCAAAGGCACCATGTTTTGTAAAAACCACAATAGTTTTAAACCATTCAACATTCTTGAAAAGCACGTCAGTATTTTCAGATAATTTATAACCAGATTATCTTATTTAAATTAAAGTGGCACACCTTTATAACGTCATTGAATTTTTGATAAGGAAAAAAAAGTGTGTTCAGATATTTTTGCTTGGATTGATTTTATAACTAATGAAATTGAATAACTGCGGAAATATTATTAAAGTAATGGAAACGACTTTACTTTAAACATTCAGTAACCGAGTAAAAGAAAGGCATTATTAGAAATGCGTAAAGTTTGATTAATGAATGCATTTTCAATTTTACAGCACTTTCCAAAATTACATTTTATCCTTCACCGTGCCATTAATCATCGACTCAGTCTTTTAAATCTAAGCTTTTCAATTTTTTTAAAGCCATGTCGTTAAACTCAGCAACTACTTCTGCTAAAGTTTTATGAAGAATTAACTATGATGAAAATAAGAAGCTTTGGGAACTGAAATTTAGGATTACAAGGTTATTTTTAATGAGTGAATATTACTGTGTCGCTTTTATGTTGACACAAAATACATTTTCATTTATTTAATTTCGATGCACTTTTTCATGAGAATTTGACATTATATTTTCTTGTTAATTTGTCGGTCGTTTTAGGATTTTAACTTTGTCATTAAGTCAAACTTTTCTATCTCATTATTATTAGTTAATGTGTAATTATTTTAAAAGGAACCTTGTACTTTTTAAAGTAGCTTTGATTCATACGGAAAATGTAACTAATTCTTCGAAAATCCGTAAATATTTAAATACATGTCATGTCCTAGATTGTCCGTCTTTAATTAACCCCTTGAGTAATACGGAATCTGATGTGTCCGAAAATACTATTTAGTCCTGGCTCATCTTATCAATTTTGTGAAATTTAAGAACGAGAACGTTTTATTTTGATATTTGAACTTCTGTGTAACATTTAATGAGGTTTATATATGATGCTAATTTACAATAATTAAGTAACAGTATAAAATTAGGATTTAATGTAATGCCGCATGACGTCTGTCGTAGCCAGCTATTGACCTTTCGAAGACGTCAAAATATACTTTGGCACATGAAATGACTGATGTCTCCCAGACGTCATTGTATATCAAGGTGTTAAGAAGTCTTGAATTTGATTTTCCTTCAAATTCATTCTTTATTTATATCCAGAACATTAGTATGCTTCATAAAGTACTATGGTGACACAAAGTCTGATATAAAAGCTAGTGATCTCAAAGACATGTCTAGTCTCATTGACACTACTAGTTTAATTCACGACTGGGGTGAGAGCATATTAACTGACGAGCTGACCACTGGGGAGTGAATATACTATCTAACTGACGGATGGAGGGAGAATGTCTCCTTTTCTATATATTATCCGTATTTACTATATTTCTATAATCATAAATATATATTACCATTATGAGTTTTTTCCTCATTGCTCATGAGGTAAAAGTAATCCAGATTTATCTTACAAATACACTTTAACCCTGATCACACCCTATATCATTGTTAGCATAATAGACATAAAAACCTTGGAGAATCATTGGTAACCGTTGCTGTGGAGTTTTAGCCCTTGCTAAGAAAATTGAACCTCATATTTGTATTAAATTGAATTGCATATTTTGAACCACAAACTAATTTAGATTAGGAAATGCTGAACTTGACACGGAATCAGGCTAAACACTAATTGATGTTAGTCGAATCTATATCAGTCCGTTTGTGCACGCTAGCATGATTCATTGTTTTACTGGAAATGATAGTCTCTGTAAGGGAACCTCCAAACAAGTGCATGTGGCAAACAAGTGCACGTGGTTGACATACATGTTCTGTAAATTCTGCTGACCAAGGTGTGTGCCCACATCAAAGGAACAAACGTACTCTAGGATCACATCCCTTAAATCATAGTTATAGTAACCGTAATTACTATTTTTATATAACCGTAAATATATATTATCACTACGATTTGCTCCTGCCTTCTTCATGAGGTAAAATAAATCCATATTTATCGTACAATTACACTTTAAACCCTGATTACACCCTATTTCATTGTTAGCATAATAAACATAAAAACATTGGAGAATCCTTGGTGACCGTTGCTATACAGGTTTAGCCCATACTGAGAAAATTGAACCTCATATTTTATTTAAACTGAATTGTAGATTTTCTAAGTTTTGAACCACAAACGAATTTAGGTTAGAAAATGCTGAACATGACCCGAAGGCAGGTTAAAAGCTAATTGATGTTGGTCGAACCTATCTCAGTCCTTTCCTGTACTCTAGCATGGTGCTTTGTTATTCTGGAAATGACAGTCTCTGTAAAGGAACAGTGTAGTTCCAAAAAGGTGCACGATATCGACAAGCATGTTCTGTAAGTTCTGCTGACCAAGGTGTATGCCCACATCAGAGGAACAAGCGTACTCTAGGAACACATTCCTAAAACCATAATTATGCTAACCATAAATACTATATTTATGTAACTATAAATATATATTACCACTATTAATTGATCCTGCCGTCTGCATGAGGTAAAATGAATTCAGATTTATCTGACAATACCATTTTTCCTACTCCTTAAATAACCAAATACGTCTTCACTCATTATAGATGTCTTTCCCTTTTTTTTCTGGGACAACAAAAGCCCTTTCAATAGTTTTTGCTGCTAAAACTCACCCATTACAAAGACCCTCTAGTGCTTTGAAATAAGCTTTATAATGCCTATGAATAAAACTCAGTTTCGATTCGTCATATTTTGGATTTAACTTACTTATTATTACGTAAAAGCCCTAAATATTATCTAAAACATTGGCATTGCATAAAACATCTAAAATATTCGTACATTTAAATTTTTTTTAGAAATGTACACAAATCTCTCCTGTTTCAAAATATTTCGCATACTTGTTCCAATACTGTTTCATTTCATTCTTTAAAGATAAATATTCTTTCTCCAGAATATTTTAGAAGTTCATTAGAACAGCTGTTTCGAAATGTGCTTGTTAGCTTTTTTTTCATAACTTCCGAAATCGTGTTTACACTCCGAAATTGCGTTTAAATGAAATAACATCTTTACAGATTGGGAAAGAAAAATTACAATTATAAAACACATTCATTCGAAAATGTATCAGAGTTCCACCGTAGAAGAGTTAATCATCAAATCTCTAATTTGTGTTTAAGTTATCAAACTAAGCAAACACAAGCTGTGACATGTACGATTATTCCAAACTAAACATATTATCTGTTTTGAAGTTTTGCAATCATTGGGTTTTACAAGTCCTCCTGTTATTTGCCTTCTGTGTGGAGAGAATAAATCGATGTCAACTAATTAAAACTATTTTAAGAAGGAAAGAAATCAAGAAAATAAATTAATTTCTATACATATTTATATTACAATCTTGAAAGCTATGAATGTGATCTATATTTTTTGTATTAGAAAGTTTTATTTAAATGTAGATCTAAATTGTAATGATAGCTATATCTTGTTTAATAAATAATATATAATTTGGTTTCAATATATACATGAAATTTTAAATCACAGTTATTAATTGAAAACTATATGTATTTTCAGAATTCAGTTCATATTGGTTGTATTATATGTAGGATATAAAGACAAGTTAAGTTTAATTTAATATTTGTTTGTGAAATAAAATTAAAA
>CM063511.1:26003983-26023983 GCA_032207245.1 Pardosa pseudoannulata
ATTAAAATTGATGCATCCGGAAAATAACAATTAATTTGGTTCGGTTGAACAGTTATGAGCAGTTATATATTCATGAAATTTTAATCAATGATATGAATTAAAAATTGTATGCATGTTGTAAGTTCAATTCATATTGCTTATATTATATGTAGGATGTAATGGCAAGTTAAGTTTAATTTAACATTTTTTTGTGAAATAAAATTAAAGTTTATGCATCCGATAAATAACAATTAATTTGGTTCCATTGAAAAGTTCGGAACAAGCAAATAAGTAGAACTCTTTATTTTGGAAGTTGGATTGTTTCAACAAATATATCATAATATTTTAATCTTTCTAAAATTTTGTTTAGCATGGAATACACAGTGTAAGATAACTACTATATTGAAAAAGAGCTTTCAATGTGCTCCTTTATGATTTACTGATCTGTGGATGCAACATTGTCACTAATGCTGTTTAAAAGGTGTAAAGTTGGATATCAGGAAACTTGTAATTAAACATCAGATTCAACTCACGTGTAAAAAAAACTGAGTAATCAAATAATACAGGAATGGAACTTTAATGTTGCCAAAAATGCAGTAAAAACACTACATAACAAAACCAAACAATATCGTGTGTATCATACTTGAGCTATATGCCTGTCTTACCTCTCAGCAAGAAGAATCGTCCTTACTACGTCAAGCGCATGTGGAGTGACGTGAAGAACTAATCCTTGTATTAGCTTGCGCTCTAAAGTGTTGTCCGGATGCTTTCTAAACAAGAGCAACGAAGTTGGATAAAAGTTCAATGAGCCAGGTGTCGTAAATCAGGACAGTGTCATCTAGGGCTTTACCATCCACCTTACTCTAAAAGTCTAAGCACTTGTGACTTTGTTTTAATTCCTAAGGTGAAGGAACCACTTCGTGGCATTCGCTTCAGAACATTTCCAGATATTCTTTTGTCAATAGACTGATGCAATTGAACTATCTACAGAACAGGAGGTGCTGCAGGTGTTCTGCGACTTCCACATCGTTGGAAACGGGTTATACACAATGTTGGCTACTATATTGAAGGACTGTAAAACATGGTGACATGAATCACTTTTGTATTCCATGTAAATAAAAAGTTGCCAGTATTAAATTTCCAAACCTCTTATAATGAATAACATTGAATATTTCTAGTAAATGTCATTCGTCTGGGAATAGAAATCAAGAAAATAAACTCATCTCTAAGTATATCTATATTAATATTTTAAAATCTTTGAATATGAAGTTCATTATTTGCATTAGAAAGTTTTGTTTATATATTTAAATGTATATCTAAACTCCAGTGTCTATATCTTGTTTTATAAGTTCTATATTATTTACATAAGCATTATTATGTAATTTATATATATATATATATATATATATATATATATATATATATATATATATATATATATATATATATAATATATATATATATATATATATATATATATATATATATATATATATATATATATATATATATATATATATATATATATATATATATATATATATATATATATATATATATACGTTTACAGAGAGAGAGTGATAAAACTTTACTCACATCCATTAGTTTAAAATATTTTTATATACTAGAAATTAATTTATGTTATTTATATATGTAATATGTGAAGACAGTAAATCTAAGTTAAACTTTAGATGTAGAAAAAAATATGGTAATTGATGAATCCAAAAATTATCAACTAATTTGTTTCAACTGAACATTTAAGAACAAGGAAAGAATGCAAACGCTTTATTTTGTAAGTTAGATAGTTATAAATTAGTTAATCTCGTTATATTTGAATCTGTCTGAAATATTGTTTTGTATGGTATTCACCGTGTGAGATAACTACTATACTGAATAATGCTTTCTATGTGGTTTTTTTTTCTAATTGACTGATTTGTGACCCCAACTTGGTTACTAATTCTTTTGAGAAAGTGCAAGAGTGGCTATCTTAAATTTTGTAAATACAAAATAACATAATCAACGAACGAGAGAAAATGATGGATAATCAAGTATTATATTGAGTAATGTTGAGTAGAAATACTCCTTAAATTGTAGACTTAAATTGTAAACACACGAAATGAATGAAGATCACAACTTGTACATCGAGCAATTAGCTTACAACTTTTAAAGATAAATTTAGAACATAAGAATTCTTACAAAATCAAAGCATTACGTCACGGTATAAAATATTTTTTATGTAGGCATACATAAGAAAATAAAAGAATTATGTAATTCCCGAAAGTACACAATTCAGATGTTACTTTTAAAATTGTAGATTAAAAAGTGTAGTAGTTCTAAGAATATCACAGTAACTCTTACTTAAATAGAATATATTTTATTATTTTATTGAATATTTTTAAGTTGTAAGCCCAGTCATAAAAATCTATATCTCTTATATAATAATAGTCTAAGTTATCTGTCCGTCTGTCCTTGAATTTTTGAAGCGGTTGGACCTGGAATGGACAAGAGAAATCCATATTGGATTCTTGATGAGTAAGGCTTAGAAAAATTCAAAGAAAGTTTTTCAAAACGTTCAAAATCCCCCCTTGTCAAGCGTTTCATGCCCTTATTTCAAGCTCTATTTTCCTCCTGTTAAAAGCAAGTGATTAAATTTATCAATTTATTACATAATAAAATAGGTAAAAATAACATTTATTTCTAGCATAATGACGTCATTCTTTTAACCATCTCTTTTAATTATTTCTTATTTTAAATTATTTAAATATCGTGTGCATTATTTTCATACGTTTTATCAGTGAATTTAGATATAGGGTAATTTCACACGGCAATTTGTATCTCAACTCAAAATGACTCTGGCTTTCATTTAGAACAGAAGGGCAACATATTGGTTTCCTATTGGTTAGAGTAAACATGAAATGTTATGAGAAGGGCATTTAACTAGTTCGGGACGTTGCGTGAAATCGCTCTATTACTTAAATAATTTTCTTTTATATTTAATTTAAATAATAGATTAAGGTGATAATTTTAAATTTAACCATGGATTACTTCTTTTTGTTGCAATGAAAATTTTATCACCCATATGAACAGCAAATTATTTTCATAAAAATCTAGGAGTCTATTTCATGGACTAATACATATTTAGCATTTAAGTTATATATATTTGAAAATTAAGAAGTTTGTTCTTTTGTGTGTTTGTTTTTTATACATACACCATGGCTTGTCTACATGAATTCAACTTGATTCTAAACTGCATTCACAGTATCTGGAGCGTTAGATGAGTATGAAAATAAACAAAATATTGAACGTGTACCAGATAATTTTCGGTTAAGAAACAAAACAATTTTTTACCTATCTCATAGGGTATTTTAAAATTCAGGGAAATTGAAAATTTTACCGATCCCGTCATTTGACGGGATATATGCTAGTTTTTAATATTTTTTCAAAGACAAGTTCTACAGCAAATTCAAAATATGTGTTGAAATTCTATATAAACTGCATTTATTTAAGAGTAGAATTTAATGTACAGATGTAAACGGAAGGTTTTATATCATTATTTTTTATGTCATACCATATTTATTACAGCAATTTAGATTCACTTTCAGTAAGTTGCAACAAAATAAATTAAAAACTGACAACAAGCAATCAGATGTACAAACAAAATAACAATAGAAATAAAAAATGGTTTACATACATACATGCATACATTAGTGTATTTTATGAATAATTAAAAATCTTGATTCCCGACTTGTATTTACTGACTGGTATCCGATTTCCCAACTGGTATTTTACAACTTAATGAATTTCAAAATACATGTTTTCCTCATAATCGCAGTGGTTCAAAAACAGTGTTTTGATTTTTTAGTTAGAAACAAAATGAATTACATTTAAGATACTAATGCATATGAAATGTTTAAAATTTATAGAAAAAAATATAAAAATATTTAATTTTGACTGAAATATTTGAATTTTTCCGTTTAATTAAATATCCGTCCTCCGGTAGCAGTTACGAAAAAGTAATAGCAATATAAAAAATTATAAGAAGTGAAAAAAAAAGTATTTATGTAGAAACTAAAGTAATGACGTCGAACATGTAAATAATAAAACCATGAAATTTATTCTATCATTTTATGCATAATAACATGAGTTTTATTGCACGATTTTACACTTTTTATGTAGTTTGAAATTAAGTGGTATGGAAGGCAGTGATTTATATCTGAAGAACTAAAACATAAAAATGATATATGAAATTATTTTAATGCATTTATCTAAATTTGTCTTTAAACTAATAAGCATCTAACTGTATCAAACATACAAAATTAGAAGTTAAAATTATAATAATATAAAAGGTGATAATAGAGCAAGATGTATTTTTAACATGTCATATGTAAACATTGAAACTATTGTTTTGTGTTTGCGTTTATTGCACAATACTATTGCATTAAACATAATATTCGATATTTCATTAGTATGAAAATTTTCCTATAAATTGCACTAATATACATTAAATGATCTAATTAATAAAAAAGGAAAATGTTGTAGAAAATAATTAGCTATTTTAAAGAATTTTTCAAAATCCCGCATTTATTTATATTCGTCTTCCTTTATCATATACCAAAACAATGAATAACAATATTATGTTCCTTCATGCCTAATGGTATGAGCACCAGTCTATGATTCTACAATTGTAGTTTGTTTGAAAATAAATGTTATGGGAAAAATTATGCATTTCCTACAAATTTATTCTTTACAATTAGAAGTACTTTAATATAATTAAGTTATGTTAATGCTCTGCAAATGCACCTTTAAATTAGACCTTGTCTAGGGCATGCAGAAAAATGAATAGCAGTGTAAACATCAATAATATTAATTTAATAAATTATGAAAAATGAGTTGAAATAAAAATGAAATTATTAGAGTCTAACATGCAAAAATTTAACCATTATTCTTTTTGGTGAATAATTGTACTTCATCAAACTTAATATTTTACATTTTGGTTAATTTATAAAGAAATGTTATAAGACACAATAATGCAATTCAAATTATTACATTCATTATTACAATTTTTGATTATTATTATTATTATTACTATTATTATTACAATTATTATATTATTACAATTACAACAAATTTTTAAATTATTAATATTATTAGAGTGTGAGATGTACAAATTTAACCATCATACATTTTGCTGAATAATTGTACTACATCAAACCTAATATTCTATATTTTGGTTAATTTAGAAAGAAATGTTATACGATGCTATAATGCAATTCAAATTATTACATTCATTTTTACAATTATTAGATTATTATTATTATCATCATTATTACAATTATTAGAATATTACAATTACAATAAATTTTTAAATTATTACAATTATTAGAGTGCTACATGTAAAAATTGAACCATCATTCTTGTTGCTGAATGATTGCTCTACATCATATCAAATATTCTATAATTTGGTTAATATGGAAAGAAATGTTATACAATGCACTAATGCAATTCAAACCATCTAATTTATGCAAAAAGGAAATGCTGTAGAAAAATTAACCTATTTTAAGAGAAATGCTATAAATATGTCTATAAATTAGTTCCAGTTCTCTTGTAGCACATGCGAAAAAGAATAACAATGTCAATAATAATAATAATAATAAAAGGGAAAAAAAGAATTTAAGTAGAAACGGAATTAATGACGTGTCACATGTAAACATCGGAGCCATCATTCTTACCGTCAAAAGAAAAGCTGATGTTTTATCCCTCGCTTTTCGATTTCAACTCCATTTTTTATTCCAGAACAAAACAAGAGGGAAAAAAGGGAGGTGGAAAATATCAATTCCAAACAGCATGGAATAGGGGAAAACAACACAGATGCGAATTTCCTGCTCCTCTGTTCGCCTTTTCGCTTTTATGTTCTGTAAACTTCTGAAACCTGACCTTTTAGAAATAAAAAATAGCCTGTTTATTTATTTATGCAGCTACGGATCGTAAAGTTCTTTTCGGAATTTGTACTATTTTCTTTTTTTTATATAGTGTTCTTTTCTTTTTTTCTTTTCGCTACACTTTAGGATTTCACGATGAATTGGTCCCATTTAGCTCTCGTCAAGTTGTTTAAAGGCGAAGAGAACGAAAAGTGAAATGAACAGAATATACAAGGAATAAATGCTGTTCACAGAGTCCCTTTTGATGATAGTTTGTCGCTTTAGTTCTTTTTATTTTTGTTATAAATGAAGATACATGCGTTTGAGAGACCTTTTATACAGAATCCGTCTACAAGAAGGGTGGTTTGAGAGACGGGAAAAATTGAAAGATTTGAATCATAACTGTTATGTTTCGAATACCTGGCTGGCATTTTATAAATACACTAGCATACAGACCTTCACATGTTGGGATCGGTAAAAGTTTTAATTTTCTAGTATTGTAAAGTACCCTATACGGAGGTAAAAAAAAATGATTTGTTTTTTGGCTGAGAATTATCTGGTACATTCTCAATAATTTGTTAATTTTTTTTTACCACATGTTAGTTGTCAACCTTAATTTAAGGTGACATATTGCGTGATAGGAAGGAGTGCAGAGGTTTTAATATCGACAGTAATTATTTGGAGGTATATATGAATGATGTCCAAAATTTAGCCAATCGATTGCAAACCGTGTGGTTATGTATAAAAAAGAAACAGAAAAACGAACAAACTTCTTCATTTTCAGAGATATATAACTTAAACGCTAGATATTTATTAGTCCGTGAAATAGACTAATAGACGTTTATGAACAGAATTTGTTGTTAATACCAGTGGTAAAATTTTCTTCGCAACAAAAGGTAATCGATGATTAAATTTAAAATTAGCACATATGTGCCTAATCTATTATTTAATACAAATATAAAGAAAATTATTTACTTAATGGCTAAGTTCAGTGATAAAACGTATGAAAATAATGCTGACGATATTTAATTAATATAAAATAAGAAAATAAATAACATGGTTAAACAAATGACGTAAGAATGTTAGTAAAAAATGTTACATTTACCTATTGGTTATGAGATAAATTGATAGATTTATGTTCTGCTCCTAACTGGGTACAACAGAGCTTGAAATAATGGCAATAAAAATCGAAAAATGGGGAAGGGGTGGATTTCGAACGTTTTCGAACTCGCTTTAAATTTAGCTAATCCTAACTCATCAAAAATCCAATATGGATGCCTGTATCCATTCCAGGTACGACCGCTTCATTAATTCGCGGACAGACGGACAGATGGACAAAACTTATTATTATATAGAGGATGAAACCCTAAATGATATATTGCATTTCTAAAATTTTTTAACTGAAATACTTACAGAATATTTTAAAAATACATTTCTTCTTCAACTTATGCCAATACTTTTAAAATTCATCGCAGTCAAACCGTTCAATCAGTTAGAAGCTATTTTTTTTATGAATATTAATAAAATTTGTTAACTTTATTTTTTTTTTGTTTTTATTATTTTTGTGTGCAAGCTAATATTTTATGTTATTAAACTTTATTTGCACTGTAAAGATGTTTTTTTATCGAACCCCACCCTCACAAATATAGCTTAGCCACATCTTTATTATTTTTTCGTGTGAAAATTTAAAAATCAAATCTATTTTCTAATTTATTTTTAAAATAAGAAATGATTAAATTAGATGGTTAAACAATGATAAGAATGTTAGTAAAAATTACATACCTAAAAGGATAAATTGAAATTAATGTTCTGCTCTTAAGACACAGAGCTTGAAATATACTAAACATTCATAATAGAATTTGATTATTTGAATATTATTTTTTACAACATAAAATCCCCAAATACATCTTATTTTAAGATCACTTATTAATTACATGTTTAAAAAAACTTAGGATATTAATATAGGTTTTTAATCTATCTTATATTATTTTCTCTGCTAAAATTTAAAAATCAAATCTATTTTCTAATTTATTTTTAAAATATTGAAGAGAAATTTACAATTAGACACACATATATGAAATTTTTTATTATAAAAAAAATTACACTCCATAGTTAAGTGACACATTGGCTATATATCAATTTTTTATAAAAATTTAATATTTAAAAATATTTCTAAAAAAAAATAAAAACTGAATCAACAAACAAATTTTAAATTACCTTTCTTTATTACATGTTTAAAAAATTATAAATACAGTGTGACAGTCATTTTCAAAATAGTCATAATTATTATTAATACATAATATCTAATCTAATTTTTATGATAAAGAATTAGTATATGTTATAAAAGTCAAATTAATTAAATTTTTATTTATAATACATGTTACTTGTGTGACTCAGTACAAAATACTTTTTACAAAATCTTACATTAAAAGTATTAGTTTCAATAGTAAATGAATAAACCTTGCCAAACATGTCAATAATAGTTAAATTAATTTATTCTAACTTTTATGATTTAACCCTGCCAAACATGTTAATAATAGTCAAATTATTTTATTCTAACTTTTATGAATTAGCCTTGCCAAACATGTTAATAATAGTCAAATTAATTTTTTCTAACTTTTATGAATGAACCATGCCAAACATGTTAATAATGGTCAAATTAATTTATTCTAACTTTTATGAATGAACCTTGCCAAACATGTTAATAATGGTCAAATTAATTTATTCTAATTTCTATCAATAAAAATGAGATTGGCTTCTGCTGTTTATGAATGTTGATGACTTTACTCTAAATATTAATTATCCCATGTTTTCACATAACGTTTCTCTTACTTTTGACCAGATCCAGTTTGTTCCATTTTCATTTCATGCAAACCAATGCTACTTCTGACCTGTCTCAGAAAATTTGAATAATCTCAGCAAAATATGCAACTTATTTTTCTGATATACCACCAAGTAAATTAAATACGAATAGATAATTTTTTTTCAGTAACTCATCATCAGATATTTCTTTTTTATTTCGTTTTTTATTTTCAATGATGTTTAGTTTCTAATACTGTTATCATTGAAAGAGCAAATAACCCAAAAAGCGTAGAGGTACAGTTTTTTTTATCTAAAGGATTTATTGTTTCACAGATTTAAGGGTAATTTTCTGTTTATTGCATATTGTCTATCTAGAGTTGAGCTGTAGCCCAAAATATGTTGCGAATGACTATAAAATATTCATTTAGAAGTCCATTTAAATTGAGTAAGCTGTTGTCAAATGAAACACCTTGGTTTGTTCATTCATACACAAAATACTAATCAAAAGTGCGTGTCTTAATCTAACCTTTGGCCAAGCCGACTTCTCAACTCCATAAAATAGTCAGCTTGTAATTGGGTAAGGGAAATTTATCCCAACGAATTTAATAATAAAAGTTCTTACTTAAGCGGTTCATTTTAACTTGTTTGTGGCTTGAGAAATCGATCTGCGTAATGAGGGATGCAAAACAACTTCGCTTTATGAGGTTCTGCTCTTGCTTGGTTCTGGGTTAGCCTAAGTTTTCAAAGTTTTAAGTAAATTTTAAGTAAGGTCAAATGTATTCATTTTTGTAATCGTTTTCAATGTTTTTCTTTTACTAGTAGTAATATTGTTTAACAGTTTAAGTTACCAGTTTAAAGGATTCCATACCATGTTTATTTTCCTTAAACCTTTCCTTTGTATGTTTTAAGTAAATTAAACGTTAGTTTTATTTTTAAAAGTTTGTTTATGTTCATTTACATTTAAAACACATTGCTGATACTCTGCAACGATAACTTTTACAATTCCATTTTTTACAATTTAAGACTGTTTAAGAAGTCTGTTTAATTTTTAGGTTGACTAAATTAGATTGACTATCATAAACTCCGTACTGAGCCACGGTAGCTCAGTCGGTAAAGGCAACAATCTGGTAGCTGACAGGTTGCGGGTTCGGAACCCGAACCAAACTTAGATGAGCCTTGATCGTTAAAGATGACTGGGCACGTAAAATATATTCGTGGTCGCAATGTCCTCCAAGTTCTCAATCAATACCTCTAGGTGTGGAAGGCCATGTCTATGGGATTTCTGCTTGGTCCCTGGTTCAAAATTACGCAGACCCCCTGGAGCATAAGTCGTACTTTTGCCCTTGTGGTTCTCGTTATAAACGAAATGCGCACACCCTTGCCTTAATACGAGTAGCCTCCGGCTCAATCGTGCTTGGTTTCACCAAGTGAACAAGTTGTTCAACCTCCAACGAGTGTTGTTTCACCAAGAACGAAATTCCGTACTTTATCAGAAAGTTTTGAACACAGATATAAAAACATATTTTTTTAGATAAAAATGACTCAATCTATAAATTAATATCCAAAAATATAGCAAATAGATTTTTAAGCAATAAAAAACTGAAATAGCAGACAAAGTTAAAAATCAATTGCATTCAATACATTAAAAATAAAAAAAATAAAGATAGAAATACAAACTATCCGAATATCGGAAATTGTTAAAAAGTGTTAAATTTTTCTATACTTCATTTAATATACAAGTGTACAGGTTATTATGATTGCAATATAAAAATAAATGTACAAATGTTTTCTAACGGCGACTGTTCCTTTAAAATTTAAACATAAAGTATTTCATCTTATTAATTATCGGATGGTGCTTTTAGAACTTCACCCATTCATAGACTTCTTGTAACTTGTCAGAAACTATCTCTACATTATATTCGTCATAAAATATCACTTACCACCTACTTTTTTATCCTTTCCCATCATTCACACCCATTGAGAAAATTTTTTTGAGTTACTCATCTGGGTCGTCTTTATTCTAATCGCCCACATTCCATTCCTTCATTTGGTTTTAGAATTCGGAGAACTCTTAAAGATACTCAGTTTGTTGACATTGATATTTCACTTCGCCTCTTATTTGAAACACTACCCTGGAAGAACCATAATATTCACTATCTTCAACCCTTTAAGGCCTTTTAAAAATAAAGCACGGACAATTATATCTACCAACAGCTATTCAGTTCCTTTAAGGCTAATTATCCCAACTATGAGGGCATCTACACTGACAGCTCAATATCTGAAGATTATGCTGGTTTTGCGTATTGTAGCGACTTTGGCGCTGTCAGCTAAAAATCTTCCTTCACTTTGCTCCATATTTACAGCCGAAATAATTGCCATATACGAAGTTTTAAGGTATATTTTTTCCAGCAATAAAAGATCCTTTATAATATACTCTGACTCAATGAGTGCCTTGGAAAGTCTGAGATACGATTACAATACTCACAGCTACGTTTCTCTGGCTATGCTGCTGCACAGGAAACTTTCCCGTAGAGAATTCGACATACTTCTCTGTTGGATTCCTAGTCAAGTTGGCATTTCTGGTAACAAGAGAGTCGACACCTTAGCGAGAGAGGCAACTACATCTTACACTGGTGCTCTGAATTATAGTGACATAAAAAAGACGTTTCTTTTAGCACAAATGACCGCTGGGATGCCGAATGAAAGTTGGAAACCCAAAACAAGATTCAATTCCTTAGATCATCGATCTCCTTTTGGCCATTTTCCCAAATCACAAGTTGGATGTCATTTTGACATCTGTCATACTAGACTCACACATAAACATCTAATAGTGGCTGAACCTACTCCACAGTGCTCTTTCTGTCATACCCATCTCACTGTTCATCACATTTTAACTTCATGCACGGCTTTTACACGATTTTACAATATATATTTAAAACTTTTCATCCCGGTTTGAGTGAACTTTTGGGTGAAACCCCCCACTCAAGACTATTTGAATTTCTCATCCGCATTGGCGTTTTTAACCTTATTTAATTTAAAAAAATTAATATCAATCTTTACGTCAGTTTTAATACTATTCTTTCTTTTAAATATTTTTCTCATAGGTACTTCTGCTTTTAAATTTAATTAAATATACATATTTTATTTAAAACGTCATTCTTTGTTTTGGCGCACTATATATTTGCTTGGATCTTTCTCCAAGAAACCCAAACCAACAAACCAAGCATCCAAGCATCTTATTAAAACCACCGAAATTTCGAGAATTTTTAATACAAGTATTAGGTTATATAACTACATAAATATCAGGTAAATACATGAAACTTAAGCATTCTTTCATTTATATTTCTTGATTGTTAGTTGTGCGCTTACAGATGCTGGAAAATGTATATATATGTAACCTTAAATTACTGACGAAACATGACATGTTATGGGGAAGACTAAAGAAGTCTGAACTTAAAAGGGGAAAATTATGGTGCTTTACTTAACTGCCTGATTAGATAATTAGGATTCTGAGACACAATGGTTAAATTACAAGTTCCTGTCAAGGAATTTAAAAGTAAAGAGTATTTTGTTTAAAAAACAATTTTTAAGGAATAAATACTGCTTTGTCATCACAGTTCGGTTTTCTCTATTACAGGATTAATTCTTTTACCCATTATGAAATTAAGAAAATTCATACGGTACAAAATTTATATAAATGTATTAGTTTGAAGCATATTTGAATTTGGAATACTTTTTACACAAACAGAATGTTGAGAACCTTCATTTCCTAGAGAATGTTTTACTCAGTAAAAACACCACAATCTAGAAATATGGCTTAATATTAAATTTACGCAGAAACGTCGCATTACATTAAATTGCATGTACCAACACTGAACGTTTCACATTGATTAAAAAAGTGTTGCTGCTTTATTTTTAATTTGTTCAGCATTCTTAAGCATAAAATTAGAAGTATAGTTTGTATGCCGTTGAGGTATTATTTAAGAAAAATAGTTTTTCTTCTTTTTTAATGGATTGGGCTCGAGTACCATATTTTAAAAATCAGCATAAATCAATGTGTAATAAATTTTTCTTAAGTATTTGCACTTAAAAAGTTATTTAAGTCTCTCCTTACTTAAGAGATTGGGCTCGAGTACCATATTTTAAAAATCAACAAAAATTAATGAGTTAATATTTGTTTGTAGAGTATTTGCACTTATAAAATTATTTCAGTTCTTTATTACTGAAAGGATTGGTTTCGAGAACCATATTTTAAAAATCAGTTAAAATTATAGTGTTAATTATTGTTTTTAGAGTATTTTCACTTATAAAATATTTAAGTTACTTCTCAATTAAGGGATATGTCTGGAGTATCATATTTTAAAATTCAGCAAAAAATAATGTGTTAATAATTGTTTCTAAAGTATATGCAGACATAAAATTACTTAAGTTTTCTCTTACTTGAGATTAGACTCAAGTACCATAATTTAAAAATTAGCAAAAATTTTTGTGGTAATATTTGTTTCTACATTATTTGCACTTATAATATTATTTCAGTCCCTTCGTACTTAATGGATTGGGATCGAGTACCATATTTCAAAAATTAGCAAAAGTTAATGTGTTAATATTTATTTCTAAATTATTTGCACAAACAAAAATACTTACGTCTCTTCTTACTTCAGAGATTGTATTCAACTACCATATTTTAAAAATCAGCAAACTTAATGTGTTAATTATTGTTCCGATAGTATTTAGAGATATTAAATATTAATAGACAAAAGCTTAAAAATATTATGCAAAAATATTTCTACAAATATATTGATCACAATTACGTATTTCTTGATACTTAAGACTAACGTTATGTGTCAAAACATATCAATTGATAATTATTTTAGGGGATTTCATACAACCCGTTGGTCGAAGTCTTCAATTCCGCATATTTACACAGGATCTGAAAAACTGGCCAAACTACTCATTCTTGAATGAGTTGTTGACGTGAATGGACGTCTCCGGTTGCAAAAATATCCTGTTTTTCTACCCCTTAACTCTATCTCTATAGTTTTCTCATGTCATGCACTCATTACGCCATCATTGTCTATTCTTTATTTCCTGTTTAGCTGTTTTCATTTTCTCGTTCGTTGCTAATCCGTTCTCAATAGAAGACTTCTCAGGATTCAAGGGCTAGGCCTACATATTCCCGTTGCTCTGTTACCAGAAGTTCTTGGACGGTTTCATATACAAATCTGACGCCTGTGATTTAGTCTAGTAATGAAATTAAATTTAAGACCTATATTCAAACTTACAGGTTTGCGGCGACTCGATCCCAAAAAAGGATTTTTAAATTTTGTATTTTGTAATGTGTATCTCGTATTCTGTAAATTATGCAAATTTCGTGCAACGAACATTTTCACCGCCAAAGAAGTCGTCATGGTTAACAGCTGGTTAAACCTCGTTGAACTACGCAGTTCCATACACGTGGAAGCGTAAGAGACACCGTGGGACATAGCCCATTAATATTATTTTCAGGCTTTAATTTGCAGCCAGGAATTAGTGTTCACGTGTATTGATAGATGACCTTCCTCTTCACTTCTCAAAGAATTTTGATGAAAACAGTGCTTATAGGTAAGGAACAATATCATTTTCTTTGTTTTGAATAACCCAAAATTGCATCAATGTGCATTTTGAAAAGTAATTTTTTTGGAAAAATTAAAATATTAAAAAAAAATTTTTTGTTATGAAAGAAAATTAATTTATTATTAATTCTATGCTAATAAATAAATTGTATTGTTAAGCCTAACTGTATGGTAGTTACCAAAAAATACTATGTAAAATGGGGCAGGTTGGGATACACATAGATGGGAACTTGGGACATTTTAAAAAGTGTAAACAAATATCAATTCAAGCAAAATAATTAATATTTTGGTGCCTAATTTTTAATTGATTTAACATGACAAAATATTAATTTATTAATCTTTTTTTTTTCAGAAAAAATGGTGAGAACAAGAAAAACAAAAAGTATTCTGCTGTAAATGCTAATATGCTTGAATCAGCTGCAAATATAAAATTTCTTAAAAAAATATATTAACTTGAATAATTTTCAGCTATTTCTCTTTTACAACAGCTAATAAAAATAATCTGAACATTATTTTGTATTTGTTGTTTAGTGTCCCAACCTACCCCATACAGCGGGGCAGGTTGGGACATTGGAAAGGTATTTTATTTCTTTTATTACTCTTTAACTAAATGAGATATTAAGTAGGTTTAATGTTTATAAGAAGCAGATATGATGACAATATATGCATGCATACTTATTTTTTTCAATTAGCTTAAAAAAAAATCATAAAATTGTTTAAATGAAAAGTGTCTTAAGGTGCCCCGGTCTCCCCTACACCGAGGAAGCAGTTCTTAACACCTGACGAATAATGTACATTTTCCTTTTTCGAGAGCCAGCATTTCCGAGCCGTCATCAGAACCTAATCCACTCCGAAGTCCCTTTCGATTATGCCTAGAGAAACTTTATTTTTTCTTGCTAAAATTCTATGCTTCTGTGTTCACAAAATAAAGTTACTTTACTTGTACCCGTATATATCATATATACCCGATGTTTATGTTAATAATAATGAATTATGTTTTGTTTTAAGAAAATCCTAGTTTGAATCACTCATTTAATGCGGAATGGTAATATTTGACAAGCCTGGCAGGGCAGAAGTCACCTTTTTATGTTACCACACAAATGGGATTCACGCAACCAAGTGAAAATTTATTCTCACATTATAGTGCTTGCCACAGGTTTTTATACTATGTTAAAACTATATTGATATTTACAGATATTTAGCTCTGAAGTACCATTTCATTTTTGAAAATTCCACATCAAAAGCTGTAATTTTTTTTTATAATCAAACTTTTAATTCATTAAACTAACGATATTATATAAATTATCTGTTATAAGTTTCATATTGCAATAAAACTTTTAATCACGTTATTCCTTAGTGCTTACCCATACGATAAATTAAATTTTCTCAGAAAATGAATCTAAAGATTTAATATTTCTCAAAATATTCAGTATATCTACTTAAATATCACCAGCTTTAAAACTTGGAACTAAATTTAAATCATCATAAATATTCTAATTTTAAAATAAGTATTTAAATTTATATATATATTATACAAATAAATCCGTTTAAACTATACTTCGGATTATTTCTATAAAGATACTGGTTTTTCGAACAAAAACAAATATTTGTCATAGCTTATACATCAAAGATCGAAAAATAAATAAATAAATGAAATTAAATTAAAAATTAAATTAAAAAAATAATTTTGGGGACATTATTACATTATTTTTTTTCAAACCTATCGATAAATTAGACGACTAATTTTTCACCAAAAACAGTTATTGAAATCCTATTGGAGATCTTAAAATGTATCATCAAGGACTTAGCCGAAAACGGTCAAAAGGTAGAAAACTGCTTTTAGGTACCGGAATGAGCGGTTTCGAATTCCACTATTGAGATGGATATTCATTGTCATTCGGAATCGTTTTTGGGTATGAATTCAATTCTCAGTTATCGGGTAGCAAAAAATTAGACTGTAACCATATAAAAAAGAATGTTACTATGCTGACACATGGCAGTAAATCAAGCAGTTTTATAGGAGGGAATCAAAGTAATTTTAATTTTACAGGAAATAAGGCACGAATGTACTTTATATCGCAGAAAATTTCCTCATTGTATAAAATTAAAAGCATTTTCCGAATTAATATCAAATTATGCATAAATTTTAAATTGAACAAGTTTTAATAATGCAATGATTTAAGTTCAAATTTATTTATGTTGAGTGTAAAAGTTTATAAATTTAGAATAATTGAAGAAATTGTACTTCAATAAAAATGATAAATTTTCTCTCGAATAGGATGAAATACTTTACTAGCAAATGTCATAAGATATATTTCATTATTAAACTGATATCATAGAAATAATCATGGTAAATTTCTCATCACTGAAATGAGTTATGTTGTACTTATGTACCGCAAATCAGATTTTCAGAGTAATGTAAGTAGCTTCACAATATATATTTCTGATTGTTTTTGTTTGAAGTCTATTATAGAAGTTTTATAGTACAGTATAGTATACTCTATTATAAAATTAAACCCTTAATACTAATAAATGCTACACGTTTTAGAATCTGGCCAATAAATTGATTTTTATCAACAGTTTTCAACTGTTGAGCATGTACCAGTTTCCTTTCTTATAAGCCAGGAGTGGCCAAGATCCTTGATAGTTCTAGTCATTTTTCAAAATTTGAAATCTATCGCGACCCGCAATTAAATACGTAATTAAAAGTTATGCAAAAAAGATATTAAAAGTTTTTTTTCCTTACAGTTATTGAATGTCGTTTGGAAGTCCATCGTTTAATTTTTCAAGGAAATTTTTGAATTGTCGATGGTTTTTTGCTTTGTTGCAAATGTAATTTACAAAGTGTTACACTGTTTTCATAACATCAGGATATTTTAAATATTTTGTAACGAGATGGTCCGGTGAATTATGCATAGAATCGGTATGAATTGTGGAATTGGAGAATCATCTCTTAAAAGCCCAATAAAACGGGTTTTTTTTACCCAGTTTTACATCCATCAGTTATAATAACATTTTAAAATATAATAACAAAAAGAAATGAAAAGGGAACTCGTGTACATTTATAGAGATAGACAAATAATCTTTCAAAGAGTCGCATGCGGCTTTTTTTTTAAATAGAGAAATTATAGTTATTGATTGTCATTTGGAAGTTCTTCGTCCTTTAGTTTTTCAAGGAAAACTTTTTGAATTGTCGATGACTTTTGCTTTGGTACAAATGCAATTTATAATGTGTTATACTGTATTCTTAACATCAGGATATTTTTAATATTTTGTAACGAGGTGTTCTTGGTAAATTATGCAGTGAAACGGTATGAAATGTGTAATTTGAGAATCATCTCTTAAAAGCCCAATAAAACTGATTTTTTACCCTTCATTGCTGGAGCTCCATCAGTTGTAATAACTTTTTAAAATACAATAACACAAGTAAGAAAATGGAACTCGGGTACATTTATCGAGAGCCACAAATAATCCTTCAAAAAGCCGCATGTGGCTCGCGAACAGCAGGATTTTGACTTTACTTTTTCCTTGCCAAATCTCAAGCAACCATTGCCCATTTTATTCTCTTGCCCAAGTCTTAGCTAAATTGTAATCATTAGTTGTTTTGCGTTATCTCCTATGTAGGCCAGAACAAGTTCTGTGCACCACTTTCACTGTGTCACTGTGTCACTGTGCGAACATCAGGTTGGCAACCCCTGATTTATATACATGTACATATGTGGATCGGATCTTTCAACTAGATCCTGTTGTTGTTCATTAGAATAAAAACACTGTCCAATGCCTTTTCTTATTTTAATTTAACGAAACAAAATATTTACAACTATTTACAAAATTTCTAACTTCTGCCACATGGCAGTTAAATGTTACCATATCAGCTCGGTCTCATGCGACCATACCCCACAGAGGCCGTCTTACAACAAGTGTGCCTCACATGCAGAGCCACCTGGCGACAACACGCCGAGGGCGGAGAGGATTAACCAATATGTTTTTGAATTAGAAAAGTAAACTAAATCGGAAAACTAATGTAGGTATTTTGTATACAACACCGAAGATGTCCCCTTAATGAATATAGTGTCACAAATTTTCCAGTAATCTGATGGTTCAAGCATGTCAACAAAAATATATAACTGGAAACCCTGGAATAAAGTCCAGAGAAAATTCTCAGAGGTTTTCAAATCTTAAATCCATGGCAAAGTGTCCTGCAAGCCTTTGATTTTCTCTTTTTAACCTCTAAACAGACTACTGGGACGACAGTTTACGCCCTCAGTGAAATGGTCTAACGATTTTTTTTACCTAGCATTGCCAAACCGCTATCAGTTGTAATAACTTTTTTAAATATAACACAAAAATGAAAAGGGAACTCGGGTAAATTTATCGAGAGCCACACATAATCTTTTAAAGAGCCACATGTGGCTCGCGAGCCGCAGGTTGACCGCCTCTGTTATAAACCTTTTTCATTTCCATTCGTTTATGTCGCTTCCGCGGAAAATGCGTTATAATAATGGGAAAAAGAATAAACATGCAATTATACCTTCAATTTTCTACTATAAATAAAAATTTATCATTAGTTTCATTCCAAAACCTGTGATTTAGATTCGTTAAACATACATTAAAATAGTGCAAAGAGGTTTCTTTAAATATACATACAAACAAAAAGAGAAATGAGGTAAAATTCAAATTTCATTTCCCCAGCAGCAACTTTGTGTACTGAGCAAATCTACTTCCTCCCAGTTCGTAGTAAGTAAATTAACGCCAGTTAAAACTCCCCGAATCTCTTATTGCCTGATAAAACGTAAGCGACACAGTGGGAATTGTAAAGACAATATTTGAGTTCCAGTAATGCCGTTTCTGTAGTTCAAAGCCTGTAGCGATGGAAATCAAGGTATTACAGCGAAAACGAGGGTTTTATCGCAATTACTCCTTTAAGAATTACTTTGTAGGGTTTATATCCTTTATGTTTTAAGATAAACAAATTTTATAGGTGCGTTATCAGTTTATAATTTCTTAAGTTGAAAGTTATTTTATAATTCCTTCAGTACTATTTTAAATATACCTATTTTAAGGGTATAAACTTCATTTAACGTTTCTAGCGTATTAAGAGAATCAGAAACTACACTATTTGTGTGTGTACATATATATGTGTTGTAATGTAGTACAGTGCATTGTTACTTCAAGTCCGTTATTCAATTTTAAATGAATAACCGAAGTTTGCTTTACATCATCTTTAATACTAATTATAGCCTAATACCACTGATCTATACAATTACATATATATTAATGAGAAGAAAAGATAAGGAAAAAAGCTAAAAAAATATAAAAAAAAAAAAAGTAAAAGAAGCACTCAAAGTGAAACCTGAAAGAAAAATTGCCAAAATTCATCGATAACTGATTATATTTAAATAAACTTTTGAGGAATATATATATATATATATATATATATATATATATATATATATATATATATATATATATATATATATATATATATATATATATATATACATATATATATATATATATATATATATATATATATATATATATATATACATATACATATATATATACATATATATATACATATACATATACATATACATATATATATATATATATACATATATATATACATATATATATATATATATATATATATATATATATATATATATATATATATATATATATA
>CM063511.1:26028983-26128983 GCA_032207245.1 Pardosa pseudoannulata
TTAAGCCAAAGATATACATTAAATATTCTACTATTTGTTCATTAATACAATATTCTGAATTAATAAATCAAACTAAAACGAATTCTCTAAATACTATTGATAAAATGTCCTAATTTGAAGCAAAACAGTTCACTAAACATATAATTCAAAGAGAAATACAATTAACCATGAAGTAAATTATACTGAAATGAACATATTGTTTTACGTCAAGAGTACCTTATATTGTTTTAGATGAAGAGTGTATTTTTTAACTATACAGATGATAGAATCTATGTATAACGAGGATTACAAATTTATAGTTAAATTAGTTAAATGTCCAAAACTGTTTTTCAGATTAAAACTAATATAAAATATCTGTTATGATACCCAAATTCTTTTTAGTATTTTAAAATCTTATTTAGATTAAATAGAAGAAATGAAACTTGAACTGTAGTAACAGTTCTATTTAAATTCCTTTTAACATTCCCGGTTTTTCTAACACACATTTTACCAAAACAAACGAGAAGAAGCATAACAATACAATGAAATTGAATGTTTTAATATTCATTTTTATTTTTCTTCTAGAATTTAATTCTTAGGAGTCATCAAACAAATAGATTTATAATACCGCAAGGCTAACTCCATGAAGAGATGATACAATTATCTTCCTAACCTACTGAAGCAAACAGTTTCAGTTCTTTGTCTTAACCTCTGGCAATGCAGAATAGGATCAATAATGTATGCCTCACAGAAAGAATCAGTTTGTTTATTCATTTAATTGTTTAGTTCAACATTAGAAATATTTTGTAAAAGATCATTTCTTTACCTCGTTACAGTCTTACAAAAGGTTTAAGTCATGGATGTTTTATATTATTTTATCTTTGCTTTTGATTCATTCTTTCTAGTTTTTACAGTAATAAATCCAGCCATATATATATATATATATATATATATATATATATATATATATATATATATATATATATATATATATATATATATATATATATATATATATATATATATATATATATATATATATATATATATATATATATATATATATATATATAAAATAACATTAAAAATTTTTTTTACAAAATAAGGATTATGGTATTATTTTATGGCAGGATTATTTTAACTATTACAATTGAAACTATAAACTATGCTATAAATCAACGATATAGTTTAAGGTACTCTTTTAAATCAACGAAATACCTTTAATATTCTACTATTTGTTTTATTCTTACCGTGACATTCTATTTTTCTATTATTATTTTCTTACATTATTTATTCATAATAGAATCTTTTGATTGATTGAGATTGAAGTATCTGAAGTTGGTTGCTAATAGTCTAGGTATTCAGTTACTGATTACGATTTGAAATATTTATTTAAAATATTCTCTTTATTTATCATTCAAGTGTACTGCTTAAGAAAGCTTTACATGATGAATGAATTAGAATAATTTTAGAAAGAGATTTCTATTTAATCCCTTTACTATTGTCAATATTACCTGAAAAGTAATTATTAATTTATTATTATTGAAATGTAGTTATTAAAATTAGTTATTAAATAATTATTTCCTAATATTACCTTAAATAAAGTCCTAATGATATATTCTTATAAGCATTCTAATGCAGAGTTTATGATATTTTACAATACATACAAATATTTTTAACAGTATTTTGTGTGTGGAATTGGTAATATTACTACCTTAAAAATAATTGTGTTTTACTAAGATTATTGAAAAACCGTAAATATAATTTCAATTATATTTGGTTTAGGTTTACGTAAAAAATATGTTTTAATTGTTTTGATAACTATATAAATAAGAAATATTTACAGGATATTTAAATCTTTATTACTCATTATCTGTGGGATTTCAAGAAGGGTATTCATATGTTAACTAAGTTATTTTTGTATTACATTTAATAGTTGTATTTCAGAGATCATGATCTGTTCTTTTTGATACACTCAGAAATCATATACTGGTGACAAAAAATGTCTCAAACATTTTAAAACTGTAATGCACATTTGTGAGTTGACCTCGTCAATGAATTGAAATACCCTTTGAACTCCGTGCGAGTACATTTCGCTTTTCGATATGATCGGGAAACAAATGGTGATGCTGTGTTTTTCTTGAAAATACGCAACAATATAGTCCTAGTTTAAAAACTTTTTAGATCAATTATAAAAGGTAATATAAATAATTTTGGTAGTCTTCAAATATTTTTAAAGTAGTTCGAATGCGCATCGAATTCGCTTGGCAGTGGTGCCTACGAAGTGACGGGAACTTTGCGTTTTACATTAAACAAAAGGTATAACATACAATACACAGCGATATTAGGAATCAGTGCTATACGGTTGAAGTTGTATCGGATACTGGTGATCATCCATATTTTAAAACTATAACTACTAGATGATATATTACAGCTAGGAAAGTACTTCTATAGTGTTGATACACGGGTTGGCACTTTAAGAATGGCAATTATTTATTTATATGTAATACAAAATTGATTCATAGAACCGTATTTTTTAATCCTTCAGTATAGTCGCCAGTACTGTCTATAACCCGTTTACAACAATGTAGAAGTCGCAGAACAACTGTAGTATCGCCACTTCAGTTGGTAGTTCGAACGGATCGGTCTGTTGCCTCCATAACCTCTAGAACAGTTCTGAAGCGAATACCACCATGTTGTTTCTTCATCTTAGGAATTAGCCAAAGTCCCAATGGCTTAAACTGAGCAATATGGTGGGTGGTAAATCACGTCTGATGGCGCCGATCACTGTCCATTAGTACGGCAACAGCAAGCACGTCTACTTCACTGACACTAGCACGACCTGGCCGATGCATGCCTGTCACAATTTGGAGATCTTCATTAAAGGTTTTTACTCATCTTTCTACAGTTCTGTCAGGCATTGCAGATTCCTCTAAAGCCTCTTAAAACCCTATATGTGTCGATGACATTGTACGACATTCAAATTTTATTCAACTTCATCGTTGTTGTTTTGAAAACATCCTGACAACACTTATTTTAGTTCGCAAGCTAATACAAGGATCAGTTTTTCGAGTCTCTCCGCCCACGGGTGACGTAGGAATGGCCAGTCTTTTTGCTGAGAGGTAAGTTAGGTATACAGAACCCGATTATCAGGATTGTGGGTCCAGGGCAGAGAATATCTTTTGGGCCCTTGTAGATCGTTAGGATATTTTATTAATGTATAGATAAAAGATTTGTATTCATGACTGTGTACATAGTATTTACTAACATTACTAGGGTATAAACTATGATTCATCCTAAGCAAGTATATGTTTTTCTACACCCTTATCATATCTATCCCTTTTTAATCTTCATTTGGTACCCCGGATACATGCTCCTCCTCTAGTTTTTGCTCAATTTTGCGATTGCGAACATTTTTGAGAAACGTTCTCAAAATCTAGCCAACTGATAGGTGGATACCATTTTCAAAATGACTTGGATAATTGCCTTTAGATTTTAAGTGCAAACCCATGACTGACAAATCTGTGGGTTATTTATACTTGCGGGTGCTCTGTGAAATAATGAAAAACTTACAAATTTTTAGCTCACATAATTTGTATATAGAATAAATCATGAAATTTGTAAATCTACAAAATTTATTTGTTTCAAAATTACCTCTGGGTCTAAAAATTTTTGGCCGCTGATATCAATGGACTTTGGCCATGTGCCCTGCGTGCCTTGCGGATAATATGACCCTGTAGGTATATAGCACACGTGTGCCATACGCGACATTCTTTGGCTTGGTTACGTGGCAACACTGCTTTTTTACAGCACTGTTGCCACTATTAAAGTTCTAACTCTCGTATTTTAGCTCAACCTTTCAGTATGTGATGTGAAATAGGTGAAACATGGAATTAAGGATCCCCCCAGAAAACTTCACTACACAATATATTGACCTGAAAAAAAGGACCTTGACATAGGTCACTTCAGTGTTTTTGTATTAAACTGTTTTAAAATGATTTTTCTTTGTATTTTTTATGAAATTAAAATACTTTTTCAGTGTATAAAAATAGTAGTAATAGTCAAAATGCATAAAAATTTAAGCTGTACTTTAAACAACGTTAAATATATTTTAAAAAGTGAACAAAAACATCTTTAATATTGTTGCATTCATTGAACAGTAAATTGATAGAACTTCTATGAATATTGATACTAAGTAATGTTCAAAAATGTACTTAACATTAATCATGATAAATTTCTGGTATATGACACATACGTTTAGAAAAACAATATCCTTTATGGTTCGGATAATAACCTTCAAGTCTCTGATAAAATGTGTAATTAAATCCAAAATATAGCACAATTTAAAGCAGACATTTTATGCACCCATATGAAGGAACGAAAAATGAGATAAAGAAGAAAACCCAAAACATTCTTTTAATTTCCAGCTAGAGAAAATTAATGTATTCAAACTTTTACATTAAGTAATAAAATGGAGCTTCAGGAGTTAATTATGATTAAAGAGCTGATTTCGAACTGTACAACAATTTTCTAAATTAGTTTCCTATCCACATTGTACTTAGTCATTAATCTTCGATTCATATACTTAATTCTCAGTGTTTGTACTTTGAACCACGGAAACGATTCTATTAGATAAATATCTAAAAGTTACAGCTCCTTCCACTAGGCTTGTGTATTTATGAAAAATAAACAAATAGTTCTGGTTGTAATTTAATTAAATGTAGACGAATATGAGTAATATTATAAAAATGAAGTTGTTTGTAATATAATTTGTATGTGTGGGAGCGTATAAGGGAAAATAAATACAGAATATATGCTTTCATTTTTGTTGTGAGATAGGTATTATGCTAAATATGAAAGAATTGAATTTATTTTTAAGCATGAAATGGTTTAATTTTGGTAAAGTAAGTTCATAATGTATGGAAATGCATTTACGCTATGATTTTAAGCAGAATAGGAAGCTCAAATATAATTTTAAAATTATTCAATTTTTTTTTATTTTTCAACTTAGAACATAAATTAGTACATTGTTGATATATATATATATATATATATATATATATATATATATATATATATATATATATATATATATATTTAAAAAATATTTGGTTGGTTGATCAAAGTTTAATGGCGCTAAATCCTCTAGGGACAAACTGCAATAAACAAGATGCAGCAATAAACTAAAGACGAAATTTAGAAAAAAAAAATTTGACAAAATATAAAATGAAAGCTTCAAAAACGGATTAAAGTAACAATAAAAAGAAAACAGTCAATAGAGAACACGAAAAAAATTGGGTTAGGTACAAATTAACAAGAATTGGAAATTGAGTGAAGAATTAAGAATTTAAGTTAAAAAATAATTAAAAAATTATGAAAAAGAGGAAAAAATTTTGAAAATTGAAAGATTAGAAAATTGAAAAACAATCAAAAATCATATTTCGGTATAAAAACCAGTACGGCGAAGAAAGGGTAACAAGTTTGGATGTGGAGTTTCCCCAATGATTAAATTAAAATTAGGAGATTAAAAAAAATGAAAAAAGGGAATTTTTTTCTTAAAGATTAAAAAAAATATCAGTTAAAAACATTTTGGGAAATATAATAAAATTTAGGTTCAATTGGATGAAAATTATTTTGTATACAACCTGTATAAATTTCATGAAAAATTATTAAAAAAATTGATATAACATGCGTTATACATGAACAAAATACAATTAGTGAACAATAAAGTTAAAATTTTGCAAGTTTAAATTTGTTTACAGTCAACAGCTGACACGTTTTTATTCATAACTACTCTCAATATTATTTAATTTTCAGGTATGAGTTCCTGTTCACATAGATTTTTTTTCTAAAACATCAAACTTTTTGTTGATTTAACAGTCGTTTGACCCTAATTTGGGAATTGAAATTAGAATTACTATGGTGTTCTCCATAAACATTACCTATATGTCTCCCTAACTTTTTCATACTGTGAGAAATACATGCCGTCAATTCCCTTTTTATTAACGCAAAGCACATTTTCTTTTCCTGCTTTTCACTTATTTCCATGTCTAGGTATGTGTCTTTAGAATAAATATTTTAAATTAAATGTTAATTATTATATTGATATTCAGTTATTTTAAGAGAACGTTTATTCTTCGGAAAAAAGGTGCATTTCATATAAAATAAATATTTTCAAAAGTATGCATATATTTAAAAATTTTTCAAAATCATAAAAAATGTTCTTTATAAAATGATATTTATATTCAAATTTATACATTTATTCTCGATTTCTTATTGCGGTCAAAATGAACGCATTAGTTGTTCTAGATAGGTAAAAATATCGGTCGTTTCACTGTTTTAGGCTTATTAAAGTGGTGTGAGATAAAGTTTGGCTCAGTCAGCTTTCATAAGCCACTAATTACTCTTACAATAAGAATGTACCTTGCTTGAAGCAACTGTCTATCCTTCCTTTAGTATGGATTGTTTTCATTTAATGCTATGTAAAACATTAAATAAATTTATAAAAAACCAGGATTTAAAAAATTAATCTAATTTTTGGTACCTTCTAAAAAATAAGAAGAAAAGTTCATCTTAGTGTGGATAATAAGATAAAGTATTTATTTTTGGGACAGAAAATTAATTTTGATATTTTTGTTTAGAAACTTTGTTTAAGTTTTGTTTTAACTTTAAGAAACTTATGTATATATTTTTAGAGCTCTGACAAAATATAAAATGATTTTTATTTCACTAACAGCCTAAAATAATTGACATTACATAGTAGTTATAAAGTAAGGGTATTTCAATTAATTGTTGTTTATTTGAACTACAGATAAATTGGAAAAATAGCGAACAAGTTTGAAAAGTACATTATTTCGTAAATATTCTTAAATACCAGTTAGTATGATTTTTAAAATTTTGATAAACTTTTAACTATGATTTTAATGAGAAAATTGTTAAAAAAATAAAATATTTCAATTAAATCTCTCTGAGATGAGTTATTGATATTTTTTTTATAAACTTGTTTTTTCAAATATTATTGCTCTAAATACTCAAGTATAATTTTCATTATAACATTCGTTTAATGCTTCATAATAAATATATCGGTATACATATGTATCACATAGGTATACATATGTATAAACTCTAACTTAGTTTTTAAAATTCTTTACAAATATGGTCTCTGGATTTTTGAATCAAAGGTAGATTAACCCTTAATACATTTAACACAACATGTAAAATAGCCATAGAATTAAAAAAAAAATGTTTGGTATAATTATATGTATATTGGTGTTTTTTATCGTACCAAAGACAGTCATCAAATACTAGTGGTAAATTATGAAATTCTTTATGAGATTAAACTTAAAAAAACTGTTTTAAACTGCATAAATATATACATAAAATTGCAAAATACAATTATATCAATATTACAACATCCTCATCTAAGTCAATATAATAACACAGTTAAATGCAAAACATACACTTGGTTTACTTTTCGCAAATTTTCTGAGAGGCTTTTATCTCTTTAATTTCAGTAAGATTATACTTTAGTCATTCTGTTATCCTTTTCTATGTATCTAATAAGATTAAAATATTAACTAGAAATAAACCGCCATGTTTTAAAAAATTATTAAACCTCGCCTTTAAATATATTTTTATTCCTCTAATATGGATGCATTTTTACCAAAACATAATAAAACGGCCCCCAAAAAATTGCTGAAAAGTTACCAAATCTAAAACTAGAATTAATCAAATTTTCTACGCATTGTGTACATAAATAATCTTATACCAATTAGTATTTTTTTCAAAATTTCATAAACTTTTAACTATGATTTTAATGAGAAAATTATTAAAATAATAAAATATTTTAATTAATTCCCTTATAGAAGAGTTATTGTTAAATTTTTTATAAACGTGTTTTTCTAATATTATTTCTTTAAATTACTCAGTATAAATTTCATTATTAATTTTGTTTAATGCTCCATAATAAATATGTAGTTATACATTTGTATCAGTATAAATTTTACAGGTTTTCATTCTATTTTAGCTTCATATAAGTAAATTAAAAAATATTCATATTTAAAATAAATTGCTGCATTTAGATATATATTTTTAAACTTTAAAACTTAGTTTTATAAATTCTTTACAAATAGGTGTCTGATCATTTTTAATCAGAGATATAATGTTACATTAGCTCTTAACATATCCAACACACAAGGTAAAGTAGCAATAGATTTTAAAAAAAATGTTTGATATAATTTCATGCATACCGGTATTCCTTTTAATGCAGATTAAAATTTTATGTTTCATTAGATTTAAAATCCCATACAGAAAATAAACATTTTAAATTTCATCATTATATTTTTAGAAATTATATTAATGTTTCATATGTAAAAATAGTAACGAAGACAATCATCATAAACTAATGGTAAATTATGAATTTCTTTATGATATTAAACTTAAAAAAAGTATAAACATAAAATTGCAAAATACAATTATATCAAAATAACAACATCGTCATTTAAGTTTATATAATAACGCAGTTAAATGCAAAACATGCACTTGGTTTACATTTTCTCAGAGGCTTTTATATTTTTAATTTCAGTAAGATTATAGTTTAGTCATTCTTTTATCTTTCTCCATGTATCTAATAAGATTAAAGTATATTAACTAGAAATAAACCGCCATGTTATAAATCACTATTAAACCGAGTCTTTAAATATATTTTTATTTTTCTAATAGGGATGCATTTTTACCAAAACATAATAAAGCGGCCAAAAAAAAATTGCTCAAAAGATACAAAATCTAAAACTAGAATAAATCAAATTTTCTACGAATTGTATACGTAAACAATCTTATACCAATTAGTATAGAATTTCAAAATTTGATAATCTTTTAACTATGATTTTAATGAGAAAATTATTAAAATAATAAAATGTTTTAATTAATTCTCTTAGAGAAGAGTTATTGTTAATTTTTTTATAAACGTGTTTTTCTAATATTATTTCTTTATATTACTCAAGTATAAATTTCATTATTAATTTTGTTTAATGCTCTATAATAAATATGTAGTTATACATTTGTATCAGCGAATAAAATAAATTTTACAGATTTTCATTCTATTTTAGCTTTATTTCAGTAAATTCAAAAATATTCATATTTAAAATAAATTGCTGCAATTAGATATATATTTTTAAACTTTATAACTTAGTTTCATAAATTCTTTACAAATAAGTCTCTGATCATTTTTAATCAGATATATACAGTTACATTATCTCTTAACATATCCAACACACAAGGTAAAATAGCGATAGATTTAAAAAAAATGTTTTATATAATTTCATGAATACCGACATTATTTTTAATCCAGAATTTATTTTTATGTTTTATTTTACATGATTTAAAATCCCATACTGAAAATAAACATTTTAAATTTAATCATTATGATATTTTTAGGAATTATATTAATGTTTCATATGTAAAAATAGTAACGAAGGCAATCATCAAAAATCAATGGTAAATTATGAATTTCTTTATGATATTAAACTTTAAAAAAGTATAAACATAAAATTGCAAAATACAATTATATCAAAATAACAACATCCTCATTTAAGTGGATATAATAACGCAGTTAAATGCAAAACATACACTTTGTTTAATTTTTATAATCATTTGAAAATTTTCTCAATGGCTTTTATCTTTTTAATTTCAGCAAGATTATACTTTAGTCATTCTTTTATCTCTCTCCATGTATCTAATAAGATTAAAGTATATTAACTAGAAATAAACCGCCATATTATAAATCACTATTAAACCTCGCCTTTAAATATATTTTTATTTTTCTAATATGGATGCATTTTTACCAAAACATAATAAATTGGTATAATTACTGTCAATAATTGGTATAATTTCTATATTACAGATTAAATTTTTATGTTTCATAAGATTTTAAATCCCATACAGAATCCTACACAGAAAATAAACATTTTTAATTTTATCATTAGGATATTTTTAGGAATTATATTAATGTTTCATATGTAAAAATTGTAACAAAGAAAATCACCATATACTAATGGCAAATTATGAATTTCATTAGGATATTACACTTAAAAAGCAATGTTTTAAACTGCATAAATATAAACATAAAATTGCAAAATACAATTATATCAAAGTAACAACATCCTCATTTAAGTGGATATAATAACGCAGTTAAATGGAAAACATACACTTGGTTTACTTTTTGCAAATTTCCTTAGAGGCTTTTATCTTTTTAATTTCAGTAAGATTATACTTTAGTCATTCTTTTATCTCTCTCCATGAATCTAATAAGATTAAAATATATTAACTAGAAATAAACCGCCATGTTATAAATCACTATTAAACCTCGCCTTTAAATATATTTTTATTTTTCTAATATGGATGCATTTTTACCAAAACATAATAAAGCGCCCAAAGAAAAAAAAAAGATGCTCAAACGTTACAAAATTTGAAACTAGAATTAATCAAATTTTCTACGTATTGTGATTAAAAGCAATTTCGGGTTCCCATCCCATTCTAAAGAAGAAATTTAATAACTTCTTTTTCCATTCAGTGATATTATCTCCGTTAAACAGATACTTGAACATACTTTATTTTGTTTATGTTTTTACTCTCGTGAAACTTGAAGTAAGATAGGAAATTACTTTTGACAATGTTGTGCAGTTAAAAAGAGAAAAAAGCAATCTGGAAAGCTTTAAATATTTACAAGAAAGATTACAGTTATCTCAAAAATGAGCATAGCAGGTGGTTTAAGATGTTAGTAGCTTCTCATTTCTTTCACAGTATTTTCAATTTTGTATCGAAATCCTTGTAATTATGATGTGAGAAAAATGACTCCGTGGATAAAAGAGTAAATATATTCTTTCATGAGTCTCATATTTCTTTGGAGATAAAATTTATAATGAGTGAGACACACACTTCATAGTTGTGGTAAAATGTTTAATTTTTAATTATGAAAATTACTAAAATTATAAAAATGCATTTAGTACCGAATATAAATAAATTCATTTATATAACTCAAATCTTTACGGTATATACACGCCTTGTACAAACAATGCTTTAACTGCTTTGGTCTTGAATAAACAAGATTTCCTACGACACAATTCTTAGTTGTTACCCTTTTTTCGTATAAGTACGCTCTCTTACACGATACTTAATTTACATACATTCACACTACGAGAAACGAATTGTTTGCCCAAAGCATGTATATACTTCCCACGTAAACAGGAAGTAAGTAGAATTATTTAAGTGAGTGTAAGTACCGAATAAACATAAATTCATTTGGATAATTCAAGTGCCTTTGGGGTATAAATCTATCTTGCACAAACTATGCTTTAGCTGCTTTGGTCTTGAATAAACAAGACTTCCTGTGGCACAATTCTTTGTTATATCCCTTTTTTCGTATAGGTACGTTCTCTTACACGATACTTAATTTATACGCATACGCATTACGAGAAACCCATTGTTTGCACAAAGCATATACATACTCCCCAGTTAAACAGGAAATGCTTAGAATTATTTAACTGAGTGTAAGTAACGAATATACATAAATTCATTTTTATAACTCCACTGTCTTTGGGGTATGTAAACACCTTGCACAAACAATGTTTTAATTGCTTTGGTATTGAATAAAGAAGACTTCCTATAGCACAATTCTTTGCTATATCTTTTATTTTCATATAAGTATGCTCTCTTACACGATACTTAATTTACATGCATACGTATTACCAGAAACGTATTGTTTAAACGCCTTGCACAAACAATGTTTTAACTGCTTTAGTCTTGAATAAACAAGACTTCCTATGGAAGAATTCTTAGTTATTTCCCTTTTTGTAGTATAAGTGCGCTCTCTTATACGATACTTAATTTACACGCATACGCATTACGAGAAACCCATTGTTTGCCCAAAGCGTATACATACTTCCCAGTTAAACAGGAAATAAGTAGAATTATTTAAGTGAGTGTAAGTACCGAATATCCATAAATTCATTTTTATAACTCAACATAAAATGCCTTGCACAAACAATTCTTTAACTTCTTTGGTCTTGAATAAACAGGACTTCCAGGCCAAATTCTTAGTTTTTTTCTTTTTTGTTGTGTAAGTACGCTCTCTTACACGATACTTAATTTATATGCATATGCAAGACGAGAAACGCATTGTTTGCTCAAAGCGTATACATACTTCCCAGTTAAACAGGAAATAAGAAGATTTATTTAATTGAGTGTAAGTACCGAATATACATAAATTCTTTTTTATAACTCAAATTTCTTTGGAGTATATAAACGCCTTTCACAAACAATGCTTTAATTTATTTGTTCTTGAATAAATAAGACTTCCTATGGCACATTCCTTAGTTATTTCAGTTTTTTCGTATAACTATGCTCTCTTATACGATACTTAATTTACATGCATACATATTACGAGAAACGTATTGTTTGCCCAAAGCGTATATATACTTCACAATTAAACAGGAAACCAGTAAAATCATTTAAGTGAATGTAAGTACCGAATATATATAAATTCATTTTTGTAACCTCACTGACTTTGGGGTATATAAACACCTTGCACAAACAATGCTTTAACTGATTTAGTCTTGAATAAATAAGATTTTCTATTGCACAATTCTTAGTTGTTTCCTTTTTTTATCGTATAAGCTCTCTTACGTGATACTTAATTTATATGCATACACATAGCGAGATACGCATTGTTTGCCTAAAGCGTATACACACTTTCCAGTTCAACAGGAAATAAGTAGAATTATTTAAAAGATTGTAATATGTATGCAGCAATATTTTTAAGTTACTGCGAGTGTTGATTAAAAAATATAGAGAAGTGGACTTTTACCCCAGGTAGGATATGTATATATCAATGTCACACCCTAATGATTGGACACATTTGGCAGCAGGTAAATAGCAAGGCTTATTTTCCTTGAACGTATAACTTACATTTTTTTAAAAATAATAATACGTAAATTTTAACTCGCAACAAAAGGAAATAAAATTACTCACAAAGGAAAAGCGAGATCAACAGTAATTTACTGACCCCAATCCTCATTCCTTTATGCCCACGTGGCAAAAGTTTCCTTAGGTTTAAATTACAACCTCGGTACAAACCACTTAATTTACTTTACGTAAAGCAGTTGCGAATCATTCAGTCTCCTTTTTGTACACGTGTCTTGGATATATCAGCTACGGTTTATGCTAATTTTTTTACAGAAACTTGTTAGCTTCTTCAAAGTAATGCAAATATAATGGCCAATCATAGTTAATCGGCCATTAGTAGACCTCCCAAAATATATGATTACTAGCATATAGCCCATCATATGACGGAATTAGTAAAATTTTTAATAATCAAAAATTGTTAAGTACCTAATGAGGCAGGTAAAAAATGGTTTGTTTTTTGGCTGAGAACTATCTGGTTCACTCTCAATAATTTATTTATCGTCATACTCCTCTAGAGTCTCCCGATCCTGTAATGCAGTTTAGAATCACATTGAATTCATTTAGTCAAACCGTGTGGTTATGTATAATAAACAAACACACAAAAGAACAAACTTCTTAATTTCCAAATATAAATAAATTAAAAGTTAGATATTTATTAGTCCGTGAAATAGACTCCTAGACTTATATGAAAAGAATTTATTGTTAATACCGGTGGTAAAAGTTTCATTGCAACAAAAAATAATCGATGATTCAATTTAAAATTATCACGTATGTACCTAATCTATTATTTAAGTCAAATATAAAAGAAAATCATTTACGTAATATCTAAGTTCAGTGATAAAAGATATTAAAATAGTGTAGACGATATTTAAATAGTTTAAAATATGAAATGATTAAATGATATGTTTAAAGGAATGACGTCACAATGCTAGAAAAGATTGTTATTTTTACCTCTTTATTAAGTGATAAATGGATAAATTTAATCGCCTGCTCTTAACCGGGGAAAATAGGGCTCGAAATAATGGCATTAAACTCTCGAAAAGGAGGGAAGGGTTGGATTTCGAACGTTTTAAAGACGACAGTATTTTTTGCTGTGATATGAAGCATATTTATACAAATTTATTTTAGAATCGGATCGATAGTTTAAGAGAAGATAAACTTTATTCTCTTTGAATGGATGCCTCTATCCATTCCAGGTCCAACCGCTTCATAAATTGGAGGACAGACGTACAGATAACTTAGGCTATTATTATATAGGGGATATATATCACAGTCAAATTAAATTAAAAACATTCCAAAATTTAATCTTATGAATCTAGCAGTACAAAATATTTAGTGTATTACTGCCAAAATAATCATTATACATTTCTTATTTGTCATCTTTTAAACTCGGTTCTAAATAAAAATAATTCGCATTCCTAAGTATTTTACATTCTGTTCATCAGATTACACCTGTGTTCATTAATTAACGGGTAAGTACATACCTCCATTCCTAAAGTTACCGGAGGGATCATGTTACAGAATTATGTTTAACAATATTTGGTTAATTAGAGCGCATTATTCCTATCCTTTTCCAGGGTATTTGGTTTAAAACTAAATGGAGTGTTACTAAAGTAACTAACAATTTATGCGGAATTTTCCTAAGAACATAATCATAGAAGCTTACTGTGGAATTGGAATTTACAAGCCTGGTCCGATTCCAATTAGAAAGGCATTTTTTTTTCAGATTATATTTATATTGGGACATAAGACTTTCGTAACTGCTTTTCGTCATTATAAAAGGTTTACGATTAAAAAGGAATAGACTTTTTTGTTTCATGATTTATGTCAACATTTTTACAGGTTTTTACATTTAACGTATAGTAGGAACAGATGCAATATAGACGCCGGTCCAATCAGCCAAGTTGTTTTTGGCGACCAATAAAAAATCGCGTGTTTTGAAAAATCGCCAAATAAAAAAACATGGTATCGGTACGCGTTTTCTGAAAGATCATAAAAAAATAAAACATGGCTGTGGTCACATGGTATATTTGGGACACAACATTAACAAAATTAACATTAAAAGAAAAAAACAGATTAACAATTTAAAGCATTATTAAAATAAAATTAGCATAATAATTATCATTTTTACGTTATTTAAAAATGAATAAGAGATTATTCTGTTGATATTGTATATCATAAATATTACTAAACACAATATATAGCATTTTAATAAGCACTAATATTATAAAAAATCTAACATGTGAAGGGGGATTCCCAACAACTACCCCTTTTTTTAATAAAAGAAAAGGAAAATAAATTAAATAACAGATGAAAATTGGAAAGGGTAGAACCAGAAACATCCTTCAACACTACTCCATCCCTTTAATAAAACTTTAAAATAATTCTTTTTTACCAAATACAAAAAGAAAATCACATTCGGAATACGTCGTTCCCACACACTTGGCGTTTAGAATGAAATACAAAACCGACCTCATACTAAGAATACCTAATGTTTTTTAACAATTTCAAAAATAGTAAGAACCGAAATAACTACACCCGCCGTAATTAAATTACTGAATAGCAGAAAATGATAAGAACAAAACAAAAAATGTTCCAAACCAAAGCATCTTGTTTGATTTAGAATATCCTGATACTTTTTAACAATTTCAGAAATAGTAAGAACCGAAATAACTACACCCACCATATCTCAATTTTTTAAACTAAGAAAATGATAAGAACAAAAAAAAAAAATACAACCTGACCTAGGCGACTGGAAACCAAAAGAACAGCTAAGATGCAAATTTCTCGAATAGCGCCGGGTACTGACGTCAGAAATCACGTGCACCAATGGGGTGTAAGAACATATAAGAGCTGCCATACCCCACTTCAAAATCAGGGCAAACTCACTAACCAACTAATCGCCATGTAAAACCGCCAAATTTGGCGAGAAAAAAACACGGCGTCTGAAATGCATCTGTACAGTATTGCAAACAAATTAGATTTTGTCATTTGCATTATATTTTTCATTAGATTCAGTAAACTATTACAACATAGTAAAAGATCTATTTAAGATAAAAATCATTTAACAAAAATCATTGGAATATTTAAATATATGTATTCATACCACATTGTATTAAAAATTAATAATGTACTGAAGCATTTGTATAGAGACGAAAAAATAATACTACATCCATATGATTTTTAAATGTTATAAAATACTCACAGATATTAGTCCTTTCGTGGACGCCAGATGTTAATACAAATATTTTTTTTTACTCTAAATAAAAAACTCTCTTTTACCAACAAATAAAAGCCATTTTTATTATACTAAAAAAATTCTAAACTCTAAAAAAAATAATAACGTTGCCATTTTTTGAAACACAAACCTTTAGAAAACATAAATAATATAATAAAATCACAACTAGTAATTATAGTAACCAATCACAAAATGTAATATAAGGGAAAAAGGCTTGACTAAAGAACTGGGTTCCCCGCCAACTTGGAGATAATGGTTTAAGTATGGTCGCCTAACATTTTCTCCTGATCTCACTCTGTCCAAACAATCTGTATCTATATTATAATTTATATGATATTTGCATCCAACTGTCCTTGCGTCACTCTTTTCTTATATAATAAAAGTGCGCAGTGCTTAAAACCATAACAAAGCATAAACTGTAACAAACCATTAATGGTTCACCATGGCTGATTTTTAATAATTTGGAGCTGTTGCGTTTGTAAACTGTTAAGGGATTAATTGCCCATAAATATAAATGTCCAGTTTTCAAGTCGTTTTCTTTAACTAAGAAAGCGTATATAATTCTATGGCGATGGCGCACTGTGCATTCATTACAGTCGCCAGAAAAAGCAAGAAATACAAAGTTTCGTTGGATTATCTTTGTGGTTTAGTAAATAACGCGGTATTACTAAAGAATAGGGTGCCACTTGGCGAATTATTGGCGATGCTTACTAAAACATAAAAATTTATTTCACCCAAATATTGTATCTCTTCCTATTCGAGTGGCTTTAATTGATGTAAATTACGCGTTTGTAATAGAATTATATACATTTTCTTAATTAAACAAAAGCACTGAGAAAGCGGCTATTTACAATTATGGGCAATAATTCTTTCGATAGTTCACAAAGCCAACAGCTGCAAATTATTAAAAATGAATCATAGTGAACATTTAATGGTTCCTTATAAATAATATTTTTTAAATTACGCGCATTTAATTTATTAAAAATGGGTTCAACAAGGAGAGCTGGATAGAAATATAATATGAATTAAAATATATATACAGATTGTTTGAACATGGTGATATCAACAGATAATGTTAGACTACCATGATCAGAGCTTTATCGCCAAGTTGTCGGGGGCACCCTGTTCTTCAATCAAGACAATAACGCCAATATTTTCGCCAAATTTGCCACGGGGAACCCAATTTTTAAGTAGTCCCCGGTTTACAAATTTAGCAGACACAGGATTAATGCTACAGCCTTATGATTATTAAATGTTGTAAAATACTCACAGATTATAGTCCTGTCTCAGACTCCAGATGTTAATACAAATCACTCTCTTTTTACTGAAAACAAAAAACTCTCTTTTATCTACAAATAAACGCCACTTTCATTATAACATCAACTTCAGAAAGAAATTCTAAACTCTCAAAAATAATAATAATAAAATTTCCAATTTTGGAAAAACAAACTTTTAGAAAACATAAAAAATATAATAATCACAACTAGTAACTATTGTAACCAATCACAAAATATAATGAAAAGGGGAAATATTAAAGTCAAAATATTTTATATATATATGTAATATACCAGAATGCCAAAGAAAAAAAAATCATTTTTCAGGATAAAGCCAAATGTTAATACAAATCCCTCTCTTTTTACTCTAAATAAAAAATTCTCTTTTACCGACAAATAAACGCCATTTTTATTATAACATCAACTTCAGAAAAAAATTCTAAACTCTCAAAAAAGAATTAATAAGGCTAATTTTTTGAAACACAAACTTTTAGAAAACATAAATAGTATAATAATCACAATTAGTAGCTATAGTAACCAATCACAAAATATAATGTCAAAATAGTTTATATATATGTAATATACCAGAACCCCAAAATGAAAAAAAAAACAAATTTCATTTTTCAGAATAAAGAGTAAAGTGTTAAGATAAATAATTTTTATTTAAAAAATGTTTGTGTGATAACTGAAGCCGTTTCACATTTTGTAGTATGCATAAAAATGCATATATACAAGAAAATTTCCATATAAGGCAATTTGTCTCAACGTCACGAACTACTACAATGCCCTTCCCATTCATTTTCATGTTTACAACTGCCAACAGACAAACAATAAACTGCCCTTCCGTTTGAAACTGAAGCTAGGATTGTCATAATTTGAGAATTTGCCCTACTGCATGAAATAGCCTTATTCTACAGTTAATATATGCATATGTAAATACACAATTATGATGTACAAACACGAGTAAAAATATCAATGCATTAAATTTTTAGGACAAATATCTTTAAACGGACAAATATAGGGTGGTACTATATTGATGTCCAGATATGTAACAAGGGACCACCGCGTCATAATGACGTCATCTTACGTAAATGTCGTCATTATCATCTGAAAAAGAGGTTGATTTATGGTACCAAATTCCCATCTCTAGTGATTTCTGACGTAATTATGACGCGGATGTCTCCTGCGGTATATGACGACAGCATTGTGGTAGCATAAATAGCTTAAATCCGGCAAGTTCTCTACGCATGTAGCCATAGTTTGTTGGAAATTGTTTTTAAAAATAATACTGTAGAATAGTTGATTATTTAACGAAGATAAAAAAAGCAGTTGAAAATAATGGTTTACTTTTGTTTAATGAAATAATTGGTATGTCTTTTTCATACGTAATAATATGTAGAAATGTATGTATTTACATATAAGAAATTTATATAAAACATTAAACGTTAAAAATAAGGGTTTACATTACTTTTTTTTCGATTTTAGGAAAAAATAATCAACTTCAAAGGCTATTTAAAGTAGGCTCTTATGGTAGTTTTTCCTCGTCAATTTCGTAAAACAAAAGGTTTTAGTCCAAAAGTCTAAATGTCATTTTGGTACTAAAAAGTGAAAAATTCGATAGGAACTGAAAATTTTAGATTTTGGGTGTTTTTTGTCCCAGATTTTAGGAAAAAAATCAACTTCTTAACATTTTATTTAAAGTTGAATTATATGGTAGTTTTTTTATTTACTATAAAACTTACAAACGATGTATGACTCCACACTTATAACTTTTAGATTGTATTATTTCACCTTCAATTTCAGTGCTTGAAGTATACTTTCAGTTAATCACAGTTCACGTTCGGCCATTTTTAAGTTCAAATGAATTTTATCTTTATTTGCACACATCTTGTGTTCATTAATGAATTATATTAGTTTTATGGTCTCTGCCATACAAGTTTTCATTTTGTCATCGAAATGTAAATAATACAGTTTCTGTATGGGACAGATTAGCATTGTGAAATGCAGTATTTTTGAATTTATTGACCGTTATTAGAGAATAATGTTTTACTTTTGTTTAAAGAAATAATTGGTATGTCTTTTTAATAGGTAATAATATGAAGAAAATTATGTATTTATATATAAGAAATTTATAACATTAAAGTTTGAAAATTAATGGTTAATCTTTTTTTAATGGAATAGTTTGTATGTCTTTTTAATAGTTAATAATATGAATATGTTTATGAATTTATATATAAGAAATTTATATAAAACATTAAAGGATTTGCGATCGCTGAAATTCAACTGACGCTAAATTTCCTTTCCCTAATACATAATCAGTTAGAGTTAATAATTACCGTATATTTATAAAACAATTAATCGCTGATTAAATTTTATCGATTAAAGGGATGCGATGCTTATATCTGAACAGTATATAATTGGGAGCTAGCTTTCACTGCTGTCAGTATTCATTTTATCAGGATTTAATTACGGAAATAAATATTTGCGTAAATATTAGATGATGTTATATACACTGATTAAAATTATGGCGTAAATATTGTATTACACACCTCCAGTTTATAACATTCATTACTGATTCTATATAATTTTCATCTTTATTTACGTCTTTTAGAACATAGTGTAATATATACTTTGCAATCCTTATTGTAATCTTGGAAATGGATTGTATTATAAACAGAGTTTTAAATTTAATAACAAAATGCAGGGTTGATTTTAAATTTAACTAATTAAGGTCATTATACACATTATACTCAAAATTTGAAATTATTGTTTAATAAGTCTTATTGAAATCATAAAACTTTAGGACGACTTATTCAGTTTTCAAAGCACTTTCTTATCAGAAGGCACTTCTGAGAGTTTTTTTTTTCTTGCTTTTAAATTTTCCTCAATTTATGAAACTTTCATGCAGGAGTTCAAATGAAAACTTCTATTTTTATCCGGGTTTTTGTGCTACTTGCTAGTATGTTCCTAAAATATATAACAAGTGCTTGGTTACGGGTAATACTTTGAAACATATATTTTATCAATTGTTAAGATTATATACAAGTATTTCTAAAATATAAATTATTTCAAATTGAATATACTTGTGATTCAAGAATCCAAGACGTGTCTGCAGCAGGGATCTGAACGATTCCTTTCAGAGATTGATGCTATTTGCAAAAAAGAGGAGATACAATAGCAATTTTCATTTTATGGTATTTATGAGTTCCTGCACCCGCGCGAAGCACATTTAAGCAAGAATTTAAAATATATTGCAGCAGGCCATAAGTTACTAAATATTGTGTCTCTTTTTTTAGGTAACAATTATGTTTTATCGGTTTTAAAATTTTACAAATATTTTAAGTATGCAAACATTTGTGTTTGTGGGGAAAATGTCGTCAACTAATCCATGTGTATTATTCATGTGTTTTCGAATTTTTTTTTACTGCAGGGAATTCAACCAACCAAACAAACAAACAGAGAGACAAACAAACAAACAAACAAACAAACAAACAAATAACACACACACACACAAACAACAACAACAACAGCATACACACATATACATGTAACTCTTGTGATGAACCGTAGCATAACACATCATCCATCAACACCCGCAAAATGTAGTTGTGTCCATTGGGAGTCTTCTATGGAAACAGCTGAGTCCAGTGCCCCAATCCTAGAATAGGACACTAGACTATTTTTCTTCTTTGTGCAACATGCAGAGGCAAAATATCACCAACTTCGATTAAATAATTCATTTATTTCCAGGCTTACATGATTCCAATGTAAACCACACATCTGAGCCTTGAGCCAAGTCATGAATCTCACTTCGAACCTCAGTGTTCGCCTATTTAAAACATTTTAAAACCGGATTCTACGTCAAGATACCACCAATCATGGCGGATAAAAAGGTCTCGTGAAATCTAAATTCCCATCTCTCTGACAGAGTACCGTGTGCAAATTCTAAAACCTAAAAAACGCCATTATTTAATAAGAATTGGCATATAGAATTTTGAAACTAAAAGCGAAATATTTTAAGCAACACGCCCCATTATTACACACACACACACACACACACACACACAATATATATATATATATATATATATATATATATATATATATATATATATATATATATATATAATATATATATATATATATATATATATATATATATATATATATATATATATATATATATATATATATATATATATATATATATATATATATATATATATATATATCTATATATATATATATATTTACATACATATATGAGATATTTTTATATATATATATATATATTATATATTACATATATATATATATTTATTATATAATATATATATATATATATATATATCTATATATATATATATATATTTAAAAATATATTATATTCATCTATATAATATACATAATATGTATATATATATAATATAAAAAATATATATATATATATATAAAACTTATATATATTATATATATATATTTTATATAATAATAAAATATATATTAAATAGATATATATATATATATCATGTCAAATTTCTGAGCGTAAGTGCTGCAAGGTTAATACCTGGTTTGAAATAAAGGCAATGTGTAATAATGGAAAATTTATTGATATCACAATGTATATGTAAGGAAATATACCTATGCTTCATAAAATCAAACAGTCTGTCTCTTTAGATAGTACATAAAACACCATTATGTTTACAAACGAAACAAAAATTTAAATTGGAATAGAATATATATATATATATATATATATATATATCTTAGTAAGCATCATACATTGAAAAAAAAATGTTTATATGCTTAATAAGAGTACAAGAAAATCACGTACCCTAATATATGTTTATTCTCCCCCTCCATAAAAGTGCTTTTATTTTTTTTTATTCACTTGTAAGGGATATAATCTACACTATAATCCATAATATACCAAATATTTTAGTATTCATCAGTTAATAGGATTTGTATTCGCTAATTCTTAAATATTTTTAAACATAAATATTCTGTAGAAGACACGTGGAAGTTTAAATATAAACATTAAAATTAGAAATTAAATCTAATTTTAAGTTTAAAATTAAAGTATAAAATATATAAATTTTAAGAGTTTTTTTCCTTAAGGTAAAATGTATTTTTTAGAAATCAAGAATTTTTTTTCTACGTGGGAATGTTCAGTTAATTTGATAACAAATTACTTTCAACAGGCATTAAGTTTTAATTATTCAGTCTCTATATTGAAGAATATATTATATTAATAATGCTTTTACGTACAATTATATCTATGATACAAAAATCGTATGTTACTTTGTAAAAAAAAATGAAAAAAAAATTTTAGTACACCGGTAAATTTTTATTTAACAAATATTTTATTACATGATATTTTTTTAAATTAAATTTAAAACATACTCATAAAATACTTTAAAATATGTAATTTACTTCAAATTTAAAAAAACTTTTTGTACTAAAATTTTGTATTTGTATTAACTCAATATTTTTTAAATGTTAATTATGGAAGCTTCATTTAATATATTAAGATTTAAATTTATTATATTGATATTTGTAAAATATTTGCAGTATTTATTAAAAATTAGTTAAAACTACCTAAGAAAAAATTTAAATATACAATTCCGTTTGATGAAAATATGCTTACATAATAATTTAGTAACATGTACGTTTTCAGAATCTATCAGTAGAACTAATTGGATCATTTTCATAGTAAATTGTATCTCGTAAATTTAAGCAATTCATGTAAGGGAAAAGACAGGCTAATTTGTTTTATATACACATATAATTTGTTATAAAATTGGTTTAAAAATTTGTCAACTTATAGCAACATATGTAAATTTAACACTAGATTTACGGAATGAGCCAATTTGACTCATTAAACATTTGATAACTATATATATATATATATATATATATATATATATATATATATATATATATATATATATATAACTTTAATATCACTGTTCAGAAACATACGTTAGTTTCTAGTTAAGTAACAAAATATATGTAAACTTTCATTCCTCTTCCCCTCAGACCCCTTCATTTCGTATTATCAAATGGGATATACTTGTTTTCAAGGTTGTGAGCGAATTTGACTCATAGTATGGTTTAACAGTTAATGGCTTCTACCATATTACAGTCGACATATGTCACTGGTGACTTTTACGTCATAATGACGTTGAAATTGCCAGAGATGGTAATTTGGTACCACAAATTTTCCTCTCTGACATCATTATGACGCAGAAGTCACCAGTGACATATGCCGACTGTAATATGGTAGCACCCAATCACATGAAATTTATTGGTTCTATCACACCTGGGCAACAGTCAAGTCGCACGTGATTTGTTTCTCTTTTCATTCACGCAGATGGCCTCTATAAGTTTTCTACAACATTTTAGGTTTATCAGCTATCAATGCTTGGATTCTATATAAAGAAACGACTCAAGTAAATATTTCACGAAAAGATTTTATTTTCAAATAGGCTGAAGAGCTATGAAGTAAATATAGAGACGAATTCGAAGAATTCGAGAACACTTACATTCCAATGATAGAAATTCATGCTACTGATGTACGGAAGAATTGCCAAGTTCATTATAAGTGCAAAAGAAACAGATGTAGAAACCATTGCGCTAAATGTAAATGAAATGATTGCGGAAAATGTGTTTTGAAAACAGGTTTTATATGTATAAAATGTTAACCACGATTTTTTATAATAAACATTTTATTTAAAATTAATTTGAAACTATTTTCTTTGCAAAAAACTTCAATTTTCTTGTACGAGTCAAATTGGCTCACTTCATTAAAAATAGTTATATGATTAACATCTGTAAATCTAATGTTAAAAAACAGGTGATATGATACAAGTTTTAAATTTGAAGGAATTTATTAAAACAAAAATCACTTCTTCAACAAAGTTAATAATATAACGCAATAATCTAGTAAATTAAAAAACATAAATGAAAACACTGCTTTAAAATATAAAAAAAAATCTGATTAAAAGGAATTCGAAGAAATTAAAACATATTTCATAAAAGATACATACATTTTCCACCTCGCACTTTTATTCTGTTCTTTAATCTAGAAATCCCTGACGTAGCACAGCTAATTAGTATATATGCTTTGATTTATAGCGTTTTCTTACGAAAAAATCTCAAATTAGATTTATCATTAATTGACTTACAAAGGGCTTATTTATTTTTACCTCGTGTTTTGGATCACGCATTTCTTTGATGTCGATACGGCGAAATGTTTTTAAATATTTATCAAATGGGGCTACTCTATTTATCGAATTTGAGTTACTTTGGAAAGAATTCAGAGAAAATCAAAGCGAAGTTCCGCAGTGATTATGAAGAAAATTATTTACAATAAATCTCCATGTCAATAAGGAATTTTGTTTACGCAAAAACTTTTGAAATGCATTAAGTTTGATTTATTTTTAGTATTTTATTTCTTGAAAATCCTGTAAGGATGCTTCTAACAAAAAATATAGTTATTTTGCATACAGTTATTTTAAGTTCCTGATGTAGGAATTTACTTTAGGTACGCTAATTATGTCGGAATTAAGTGGAAGTTTGTTCTGAAGATTATTTCTGTTCTATTTTAAAATGAATAGATTTTTCCTTTTCTTGGTATACTGTCGCTTTATATAAAAATTTATCTTTTTACATACTAGGAACGTGAAGGGTAAATATGTAAATTTCCAGGAGTATTCAAAATTCCAAGTAGAAGTATAGTTTAATGGATTAAGTTTTACAGATATATTAAAGAATCTTCAAAATAACAAAAGGAAAAATATACTTAAAATAGAATAGCCAAATTCACCTTTTCTGTAAAAATCTAATAAGTAAAACGCTTAGTCTGGATGCATTCAAATACGATACCTGCAAAATTTGCAGGTACGGAATTTGAAACAAGTTCTTTCCGACACCATAAAGAACATATTTTGAAAGTTTAAATAAGTTTTTATTCATTTACCTTCGTAAATGCTTTATTAATTCATATTTCTTAAATTTTGGAAATACATGGTTTTGAACCATTTATTTCACTCGTTAAAGTAGAATAGCTCACCTGTTCTGTAAAATTCTTTAAGAAAATCTTTAATTTTTTTTTAAGATTTTCAAATAAAATCTTTAATTCTTAAAGTAGAATAGCCAAACTTACCTTTTCTGTAAAATTTTAATACATAAAATGCTTAGTGTGGATACATTGAAACACGATTGTCTTTAAAATTGCAAAAGTTGCAGGTATGGAATTTGAAATAGCTTCTTTTCGACACCATAAGGAACATATTTTCGAAGATTAAATAAGTTTATAATTATTTAACTTAGTAAATGGTTTATTAATTAATATTTCTTAAATTTTATAAATACATGGTTTTGATTCATTTATTTCGCTCGTTAAAGTAGAATACCTCGACTGGTCTGTAAAATTCTTAACGAGAATCTTTACTACGTCAGGGATTTCTAGATTAAAGAACATAATAAAATTTTTGAAATGTATTAAGTTTAATTAATTTTTAGTATTTTTTTTCCTTGAAAATCCTGTAAGGATGCTTCAGGTAAAAAAATATAGTTATTTTGCATACAGTTATTTTAAGATCCGGATGTAGGAATTTACTTTAGGTACGCTAATTATGTCGAAATTAAGTGGAAGTGTGTTTTGAAGATTATTTCTGTTCTATTTTAAAATGAATAGATTTTTCCTTTTCTTCGTATACTGTCGCTTTAAATAAAAATATTCTTTTTGCATACTAGGAACATGAAGGGTAAAAATGTAAATTTCCAGGAGTATTCAAATTTCAAGGTAGAAGTATAGTTTAATGGATTAAGTTTAACGAAGATATTAAAGAATCTTCAAAATAATAAAAGTAAAACCATACTTAAAGTAGAACAGCCATACTCACTTTTTCTGTAAACATCTAATACATAAAACGCTTAGTGTGGATGCATTGAAACCCGATTGTCTTTAAACTGCGAAAGTTCCAGATATGGAATTTAAAACACATTTTTTCAACACCATAAGGAACACATTTTGAAAGTTTAAATAAGTTTATATTTATGTAAATTAGTAAATACATTATTAATTAATAGTTCTTAAATTTTGGAAATACATGTAAATAGCTTTAACTCAATCTTTAATTTTCTTTAATATATTTTAAGAAATTCTTAAATTTTTAAAGTAGAATAGCCAAACTCACCTTTTCTGTAAAATTCTAATACCTAAAATGCTTAGTGTGGATACATTGAAACACGATTGTCTTTAAACTGCAAAAGTTGCAGGTATGGAATTTGAAACAAGTTCTTTACGACACCATAAAGAACATATTTTGAAAGTTTAAATAAGTTTATATTTATTTACCTTAGTAAATGCTTTATTAATTAATATTTCTTAAATTTTGGAATTACATGGTTTTGATCCATTTATTTCACTCGTTAAAGTAGAATAGATCCCCTGTTCTGTAAAATTCTTAAAGAAAATCTCTACTACGTCAGGTATTTCTAGATTAAAGAACATAAAAAATTTTTTGAAATGCATTAAGTTTAATTTATTTTTAGTATTTTGTATATATAGAATCCTGTAAGGATGCTTCTAGCAAAAAAATATAGCTATTTTGCATACACTTATTTTAAGTTCCGGATGTACGAATTTACTTTAGGTACGCTAATTATGTCGAAATTAAGTAGAAGTTTGTTCTGAAGATTACTTGTGTTCTATTTTAAAATGAATAGATTTTTCCTTTTCTTGGTATACTGTCGTTTTGAATAAAAATATTCTTTTTACATACTAGAAACATGAAGGGTAAATATGTAAATTTCCTCGAGTATTCAAAATTCCAAGTAGATGTACAGTTTAATGGATTAAGTTTAACAGAGATATTAAAGAATCTTCAAAATAATAAAAGTAAAACCATACTTAAAGTAGAACAGCCAAACTCACTTTTTCTGTAAACGTCTAATACATAAAACGCTTAGTGTGGATGCATTGAAACCCAATTGTCTTTAAACTGCAAAAGTTGCAGATATGGAATTTGAAACAGTTTTTTTGCAACACCATAAGGAACACATTTTGAAAGTTTAAATAAGTTTATATTTATGTAAATTAGTAAATACATTATTAATTAATAGTTCTTAAATTTTGGAAATACATGTAAATAACTTTAACACAATCTTTAATTTTCTTTAAGATATTTTAAGAAATTCTTTAATTCTTAAAGTAGAATAGCCAAATTCATATTTTCTGTAAAAAAGCTATATATATAAAATGCTTAGTGTGGATGCATTCAAACACGATTGTCTTTAAACTGTAAAAGTTGCAAGTATTGAATTTGAAACAGGTTCTGCACAAGATGAGGAGCATATTTTGAAAGTTTAAATAAGTTTATATTTAATTAATTTACTAAATTCTTTATTAATTAACATTTCTTAAATTTTGGAAATATATGGTTTTGATCCATTTATTTCACTCATTAAAGTATAATAGCTAAACTTATCTTAAAAAAATCTTTAATTTACTTTAAGATATTTTAAGAAATTCTTTAATTCTTAAAGTAGAATAGCCAAACTTACTTTTTATGTAAAAATCTAATATATAAAATGATTTGTGTGGATGCATTGAAACTGTTGTCTTCAAACTGTAAAAGTTGCAGGTATGGAATTTGAAACAGAGGTTCTTTGCGACAAGATGAGGAACATATTTTGAAAGTTTAAAAAAGTTTATATTTATTTAATTTAGTAAATACTTTAATAATTTATATATCTTAAATTTTGGAAATATATGGTTTTGATTCATTTATTTCACTCATTTTAACACATTGTGTGCGGGTACATTTCGCAGCTGAATTGTACTGGGAGCGGTGGTTTTGAGCGTAAAATCAGTTATTCAGTTAAATCTCAATAGATCGAAAATTATTTAATTTTTAAACCAACTTTTCGTATTTTATATTGAAATATATAAACAAATATATAAATAGACAAATAAACACACACACACACACACACATATATATATATATATATATATATATATATATATATATGTATATATGTATATTTATATATATATATATATATATATATATATATATATATATATATATGTATGTATATATATATATATATATATATATATATATGTATGTATATATATATATATATATATATATATATATATTTATATATATATATATATATATATATATATATATATATATATATATATATATATATATATATATATATATATATATATATATATATATATATATATATATATATATGTATATATATATATATATATATATATATATATATATATATATATATATATATATATATATATATATATATATATATATATATATATATATATAAATATATATATATATATATATATATATATATATATATATATATATATATATATATATATATATATATATATATATATATATATATATATATATATATATATATATATATATATATATATATATATATATATATATATATATATATATATATATATATATATATATATATATATATATATATATATATATATATATATATATATATATATATATATATATATATATATATATATATATATATATATATATATATATATATATATATATATATATATATATATATATATATATATATATATATATATATATATACACATATATACATACATACATACATACATACATACATACATACATATATCATTTTCGTAAGGATAAATAAAAAGTTAATTTTACATCTAAATTGATTTTTTTAATCAACCTTCCCGTTCTGTGGTTCCGCATCGACTGATGTAAAAACTAGTTTTCATTTATCTAAATTTTTCCAGAATAGTTTTACTAGACAAGAACATGCGGCTTCGTTTTCCCATATATATCGTTATATTTATACCCATAAACAAACCATGTCGTTAAATTAACCCTTAATAAAACTGCCCGCGCTAAAATATCAATCGTCAGAAAACGTACTAATGTCCCGCGCTCAAGTGTCAGTTGTAAGTAAACTTACTAGTAAGTGTCCCGCATACAATGTGATTAAATGGGCATTTTACATTTGTATTAAAATTGTATTTTTAGGACAAATGAACTTTCAGGGGAATACCTCCCCTAAAAGTTGAAACTGTCCAAAAAAGTCATTTCTTACTTTCATTCGCTAATCATACCCCATTTTCATCATTTAAGGATTTTACTTTTAAGTATCACATTTTTATTGCTAAACTCAATGCTAAGTCACAAAGCACACATATTTAAAAACTTATGCGAGGCTTATATAATTGAATAAGTTTAGCTAATATAAGTGAAATTTAGAATCTTTCTTCTAACTTATTATCGCGAAATTAACTTTCCACGAAATTAACTAAATTATTTTTTTTGTCTATAAGTATTTTCACTAGTGTGTGTCTACTTTTAATGAAAGATCACTGGTGAATACCATACTAAATATTATTTTATGTTATTACAAACTTTTAATGCATATTTTATTTTTTTCCAAATTTACTTTTTGATATTTGGTATTTTAGTGAAGCAGTATTTTTTTATTTATCGTTTTGTGCTAAGTAAAATAATATTTATCTCGTCTTCATAGTTATTTAAATTTAAATTGACTTATAAATTTAATATTTTACTACAAAAATATTTTACTAATAAAATAAGATGCAAAAACTATTTACTATAAAACTGTCAAACGATATATGAGTCTACACTTTTCTCTTTTAGATTGCATTGTTCCACCTTGAATTTCGGTGCTTGAAGTTTACTTTTAGTTAATCACAGTTCACGTTCTGCCATTTTTATGTTAATATACATTTATCTCTTTTTATTTGCCCACATTTTGTGTTAATTATTGAATTAAATTATTTTTATGGTCTCTGCAATTCATGTTTTCATTTCCTCATTGGAATTTAATTAATATATTTTCTGTATGGGACGCGTTATAATTGTGAAAATGATAAATATACCTGCTGTATTTTAGTATTTGTTGACCTTTGTTAGAGAAGAAGTGTTTCTGAATACCAAACATAAAATAGAAAATTCTTATAATATGTACCCTTACAAAGGATACTAACTTTTAGTTAATCATAGTTGGCGTTCTGTCACTTGTAAGTTAATATACATTTTATCTTTATTTGCACACATCTTGTGTTCATTATTGAATTAAATCAGTTTTATGGTATATGCCATTCATGTTTTCATTTTGTAATAGAAATGTAATTAATATAGTTTGTGTATGAGACAGGTTAGCATTGTGAAATAGTGAAATATGCCTGCTGTATTTTCGAATTTATTGACCGTTATTAGAGAAGTGTTTTTTAATATCAAACATAAAATGGAAAATTCCTTATAATATGTGCCTTTACAACGAGTACTAATTAGTAAAGTTAAGCCCGCTTTTCCAAAACTGTTCTATAAACTAAATTATGGGCGTTTAGATATGTGTTTCCATATATAAATTTTCACTTTTTATATGAAAAATTAAAATCAAACCTTAATTTATTTTATTTAATTTATTCTTTATTACCTTTTAATTATTGTGATACTATATTATATTGTAAGAGAATATTTCCTACACTTATGTTCAAAATTAATAGAATTTGCTTATTTTTTCGAATTTCATGAAATGAACACAATGGAATATAAAACCATTGTTTCAAGGCAAAATTGCAAACCTTGTACGTCGAATACGTACGAGCACATGGGTTTGAAGGTGGATTCAGTACAGGAATACTTTTTATGATCGCGCGTGACAAATGTTGAGAGACAGAAAAGTCGCAAGTCCAGAGTTATAGACAGTTCAGTTTATCACCAAAGTCGCATGCAACTTTTGGAATCAGTTCTTGGATACACGATCCCTCGAAGGAAAGCCTGAACGTGGTCGCCCGAGATCCATGACCAATAGAGAAATTCATCATTTCTCCATTATAGCGACTCGTAACATGGTAGATACAGATGTGTAGCACTCTCGTAACAATTATTTGATATTTTGAATTGTCGTATATTTGTATTTGCTAAACAACTGCAGAAAATTAACCCACAAGGACGCTCGCTTCCTGGAATTACACGAGAACGTGCACCTGTCCGCGTATGACCAATGCAGTTTCTCAGAGAAAAATACCAACAAAATTCATTTTGATGATGAAGATTAATTTTGTATTGCCAAATATACTTTAATACAGGTTTAAAACATATGTCGAATCATTTAAAATATTAATTTTTAAAAGTAGTTTGGACTGTGGATTTTTTTTATTAGTATTCCTAATCCACAAACATAAGTTACGCACACAAATTTAAAACTTAAGTCAAACCTTTATATTTAACCCTTTTAATTAAATATAAATGAATTTTTGACATCTCTCCTCGACCACAAACGATAAATAAAATTGCAAATATGTACGCAAGTGCACTGGGACTCTGAAACACGAATAAATTAAAAGTTTGTTTGTTAGAAAAATATATTTAGAAAAAGTTGCAGAATTGTTTGTTATTGGGGTCTAGAAGACCTATAATACAGATACTAAAAATTTGGAAAGTTTATTTCTGTTGGATGATTCTATGTGGAATATTTTTATAACGCTCGGGCCTCAGAGGCACAGAGTGCGTAACCCCGGGTTACGAATTATTTCAAAACAGTTTCATTACATCCAAAAGTGTTTAACCCAAACAGTAACATATATTACATAATATCATGATGAATATTTTCAGTTTTCTAAAATGTAACGCATACTATTAGCATAAGTATGAACAAATAAATTTATAACTTAAAAACTATTACAAGAACGGTGATACTTCTGAAAATGGTGTAGAATAATTATTAAATTATTAAATCAATCACTCGGGCCTCAGAAGGCCAGTGTGCGTAATCACGGGTTACGAATTATTTCAATATATTTTGATTATATCCATAAGTGTTTTACACAAATAGTAACATATGTAATATATGTTACTACGATATATTATACTTATATTTGAGGAAAACCATTTTCAGAAGTAAGTATCACTGTTCTTGTAATAGAGTCTTTAAGTTATAAATCTACATTTTCATTCTTACTCTAATATTATGCATAACATTTTAGACAAAAAAATTTTCTTTATAATATATTACGTATTATATATATACATACATATATATATATATATATATATATATATATAATATATATATATATATATATAAATATATATATATATATATATATATAATATATATATATATATATATATATATATATATATATATATATATATATATATATATATATACAATATATATATATATATATATATATATATATACATATATATATATATATACATATATATATATATATATATATATATATATATATATATATATACATATATATATATATATATATATATATATATACATACATATATATATATATATATATATATATATATATATATATATATATATATATATATATATATATATATATATATATATATATATATATATATATATATATATATATATATATATATATACATATATACATATATATACATATATATATATATATATATATATATATATATATATATATATACATATATATATATATATACATATATATATATATATATATATATATACATATATATATATATATATATATATATATATATTTATATATATATATATATATATATATATATATAATATATATATATATATATATATATATATATATATATATATATATATATATATTATAAATATATATGCATAATATTAGATATATACATAGATTTATAACTTAAAGACTCTATTACAAGAACGGTGATACTTACTTCTGAAAATGGCATAGTAGCGCGCTTAATATATATAAATTATATATATATATATATATATATATATATATATAAGTAATATATTCTTTATAATACATCATGAAGAATATTTTCTGTTGTCTAAAATGTTATGCATAATATTAGAGTAAGAATGAAAATGTAGATTTATAACTTAAAGACTCTATTACAAGAACGGTGATACTTACTTCTGAAAATGGTATAGTAGCGCGCTTAATCACGGGTTAAGAATTATATCAAATCAGTTAGTTTCATTATATCCATAAGTAACATATATTACATAACATCATGAAGAATATTTTCTGTTGTCTTAAAAGTAATGCATAATATTAGCATAAGAATAAAAATGTAAATTCATAACTTAAAATTCTGTCAAGAACGGTGATACTTACTTCTGAAAATGACATAATATTATCATTAAATCATTTACCGATTTAGTATATCTCATAATCTTATCTAAAAAATTTTTTGTTATTCATCTTTAAATTATAAAAATATTTCTAAAACATTCTTGTATACTATAGATAAAAATGTAAAAAAAAAGAAATTAAGTGAATCGCAATAAAAAACACTTTGTCTTATTAATAAATATTTTTCTAGAAAAAAAAATATACAGAATGGTACTCAATGAATAAAACATTTCATTTAATGCTTCATTAGTAGAGAAAAACAAATACTTCTTACAGGAAGATATTACAGCTAAAAATCATTCCCAACAAAATCTTAGAAATGAAGTTGAAAAAAAGAATTAGATGATTTATATATGCTTATGAAAATACGATACAGGAATTTAAACAGAAAATTGCCTTAAGTGTACAAATAAATTATTAAATATGTTACCAAATGTTATTTTCTCCAATTTTTTTCCTGTATTTCAGAGAAAATATTTAATTTACCTTGAGGTTGATCTATGAATAATTCAATATCACAAGGAAAGGAAATTGTAGAAAAAACATTTAAACAATGCAGTATTTATTTTGCAGAAAGTCCGAGATAATGGTGCTACAATTGCCTCCAGATAACTGTTTTTTTCATTTAAAGTAGATTATAAATAAATTATTTAAAAAAAGAGACATTTCTATTTATAATGAGGTTACAAATATAAAAATTTATAGTTTGTTTATATTTTGAGATTTTTTTAGTGCTATATTAAGTCTTTTAAATTATTCATAATATAGATACTTGGAAATTACAATTGTAATAAAGTGATATTGAAATAAATTCATCTTTGTTACGAGTTTTATATCTGTTTGAGCATATTGATTTCATAACAATCCAATTACATAATTTTAATCCCTGAAAAATATATATCGTCTGATTATAAAAAGAAACTAAGTACAGCTCTTAATTAACTTAAATTGTTTCTAGACCTTTTTAAAAATTATATATATATATATATATATATATATATATATATATATATATATATATATATATATATATATATATATATATATATATATATATATATATATATATATATATATATATATATATATATATATATATATATATATATATATATATATATATATATTATATATATATATATATATATATATATATATATATATATATATATATATATATATATATATATATATATATATATATATATATATATATATATATATATATATATATATATATATAAATATATATATATTATCTGAGTATATATATACATTATATGCTAATTATATATAAAAAATATATATGGAATCCATTTTTATAAAGCTGCTGGACAAGGAGAAAGCTAAACAGCTAGCAGTAATAAAAATGCAGTCGGCCGACATTGAAGACAACACCACAAGTCGAATTAAAAGTGTATTTTCGACTCAACGACAGACAAAGAAATATCACAAAAATTACTCTGCTCGAACAGATGTGCACCTAAGAGCGAAGACAAAAAGAATTTTCCCATTTTCTCAGCGAATTTAAGTGCAAGATCAGGAAAAAATATGAGATATTTGCCGGCGACAGCTGGGAAACGTGTTGAATAGACAGAAAATTTACATCTTTAGATGTGAAAGCTTTAGGAAGAATTTTAAGTCGAAGACGCTCCTTTAATTAAGAAATTTAGAGGCTGGGAAAAAGACTTTAAGGAATTAGAGTGGAAGAGAAGAGGTTTTTAAGCAAATATTAAAGTGAATTAATTTTGATATATTACTAACACACACACACACACACACATATATATATATATATATATATATATATATATATATATATATATATATATATATATATATATATATATATATATATATATATTATATATAGATATATACATATATATATATATATACACACATATATACATATATATATATATATATATATATATATATATATATATATATATATATATATATATATATATATATATATATATATATATATATATATATATATACACACACACATATATATATATACACACATATATATATATATATACACACACATATATATATATATATATATACACACATATATATATATACACACACATATATATATATATACACATATATATAGATAGATATATATATATATATATATATATATATATATATATATATATAATATATATATATATATATATGTGTGTGTGTGTGTATTTGTATTACTTTATCGTGTAGTGAATGTTACTTTAATTAAACAAAATTTGCGGATTATACAATGCTTTCTTAGTTTTATAATTTGATTCAATTTCATTGAATTCCAAAATTTATTGAATAAAAAAGATATATTACATCCCTCCTGAATAAAACAGGAAATTGGAAAAAATGAAAAGAAGTAACAGAAAGTGATCAGAGCAACAGCATGCGATGACTTTCTTGCCGCTCTTTGTCTCGATTACATTGTATTAAATCTCCTTAATTATGTTTATCATTAAAACTGCTAAACAAGAGACCGTTATAAAACTAATTAAACAAGAACTTAAAACGCATTTATCACCTAAAAATAAAAATTCATTATTCTAATTAAATAAAATTTTCATCGCGCTTTCATTAAACAGTAATTTAACATGCTCTAATTATTTTAGCGTTGTTCACTAAGAAATAATTAAAACCGCTCTATCGCCTCTTATTAAAATTTCACCTAGACGCTCCGGGGATGTAATCAGAAAACATTAAGACTAACACATACATAAAAACAAGCGACATTATTCCAGTCAACGCTGCCTGTTATGAAGATAATTCATTTACGACTTTCCGGTGAGCTGGTTTCAAGCGAGATAAACCGACCTATCTACAGCGTCCCGGGATCAATTACGGATCAGAAATTTCTACCGGGATCTTTTGTTTACGTCTGATTTCTAATCACCTTGTTACAGATGAATTCGGGATTGCAAATTTTGCTCCCGAGGAAATTACCGTTAGAGCGGTATAACAAGATTGACTCAAATCCAGAAATCATTTGTATAATTAAGGATAATCTGATGGCTTTACTTGTGTGAGCTTGCTAAGAAGTGAACAAAGGAAAAATTGTTTTGCAAATTTTTCAGGGAAAATTCATTAGTTTTGCATCGTAATTACGTTTTGTTAACCCGATTCGCTTAAATGAAGGATTAAAACATTTATTTTGTTGGAATAAACAAGACACAACTGGATAAAGAAGAGTAAATTAAAGTTTGACACCATTATCTCATGCATCCGGCAGAGCATAGTACAGTATAAATTTGTTCAGAATTTGTTCCTGTTTTGATGTTTTATATTTTTGATTTTCTGGTGACTTTAGATTTGATATTCCATCTTTTCTTGTTGAATATACACAGGAATAAATTAAAATTTAGATGGTCACTTTTTTGTAGAGGCAAATATGTCGGTTGTAGATAAAAAAATCTTGGTTTTGTAGTTCAGTTAAGAATTTCTTGTAATGACATTTGCAGGAAAACTTCAAATTAATACAAAATTTCTGTTGAAAGTCATGTAATAAACCAATATCCACAAGTAATAATTTACATCAAAACACTGACAGAAGCTAGGAAGTCGACAATATGCTATAACCGCAATACTCATATTCCTATTATGCAATTTCAGACTGAAATATTTAGCAAATAATATCATTACAAATAATTATCATTTTTTTATCTCCCATAAATTTATTCTTTTAATATGAGACTATTTAAATTTACAATATAAATTTCGTATTTTCTTTGATAATAGAATACATTTTATTCTTAAATGCTTTAACTTGTTAAAACCAGGGAAATTTTAATTAACTTAATATTGAAGACCTATTATGGAAAATTTTATATTGAATAACATTATTATTAATATTTTAAAGAACAATAAAAATTCATAGCATGAATTTTTTTAATATTAGAATATTCACATGGAGGATGCAAATTTCATAATTCATGTGAAATGTCTTCAATGCGTTTTATTCTTAAGTACTTTTATTAGGTAATGCTAGGAATATTTCCTATAAAATTTACGGAGTATACAATGCTTACTTAATTTTATAATTTGTTTCAAGAATATTCACATGGAGGATGCAAATTTCATAATTCATGTGAAATGTCTTCAATGCGTTTTATTCTTAAATGCTTTTATTAGGTAATGCCAGGAATGTTTTTCCTAACTTAATATTGAAGCCATATTACGGTAAATTTATATTGCATAACAATATAAATAATGTTTTACAGAATAATAAAATCATAACATTCATTCTTTTAATATGAGACAATTCACATGGACGATGCAAATTTCCTAATTCATTTGATAATACACTGCGTTTTATTTATAAATGCCTTTATTACGTAATACCAGGGATATTTTTCAGAAATTAATATTGATGCCGCATTACGGAAAATTTTATATTTCATTTTATAATTAATAATGATTTTAAGAAGAGTAAAAATTCATAATATTCATTCTTTTTATGAGATTATTCACATGGATAATGCAAATTTCATTATTAGTTTATAGTACAATGAATTTTATTCTGAAATGCTTTAATTTTCTAAAACAATGCTAGTTTTCCTAAATTATTATTAAAACCCTATTACAGAAAATTTCATATTGCCTAACATTATTACTTATGTTTTAAACTAATGTTTTAAAAAACAGTACACATTCATAAAATTCATTATTTTAATATGAGGTTATACACATGGACAAGCAAATTTCCTAATTCATTTCATAATACAATGCATTTTATTTTTAAATACTTTAATTATCTAAAGCCAGGGATAACTTAATATTGAATCCATATTATGGAATATTTTATATTGCATAACATTATCAATAATGTTTTGAAGATCAGTAAAAATTCGTAACAGTGACAGAAAAAATCATTCTCTTTCTGTAAATGAGTAGAAATACTTTTAATAATGTAAAATGTATTGATTATGATCATTTAAAAATAACATATTTGTTTTATTTACTGTAACTGCACGAGAGGATCGTATTAGAAGACAAAAGAAAATATGACAGAAGTTGAAAGAGGGAATGATGTTAAGTAAATATTATGTAAGCACTTTACGTAATATTTATCACAAGTACAATATATTTCTAAATATGTTTTCAATCTAATCATCTTTGTCAACTTTGTGAAATGTAGTAAATTAGTAAAATATTCACACATTGAAGTAAGTTCTTTAGAAAATATTAATTTTTATATGTAATTAACTGATATCATTTAAACATTTTGTTGTGTGTTTATCCAGATAATTGAAAAGATAACGGTTTCTTGTTGAATACTGTAACTCCTCTAAATTTTCGAAACTTCGTAGATAAATTAAAAAAAATAAGGCATAATTTTTTAAAAAATGTTATTTAAAATTTTTGTAAACAAGACAGTCTAATAATTTTTATTAATGAAATACATTTCTAATTATCTATATTTTTCTGTCAAATGTGTCAAAATTTAGTAAAAAATAATCTATCTGAACAGAAATTTTCTGTTAAAATAACTTTAATATATAATATAGCGATATAATTACTGTAATGATTAAAATATGGAAAATAAAGACGGAAATTGATGAGACAATGTTATGTTCTTCCTATCTTGGCTCTTTAAGTACTGTTAAATTAAAACAAACAAGAGAATGAACTGTGTTTATTAAAAAGCTGAATAAAAAATATGTGCAACTGAAAAAAATTCTCCGTAAAATAACTATTTTCATATATAATTTACTAATATAATTTTCATAGAATGATGTCTCGATTTAGAAAATTGAAAAAATAAAAGAGACTATTTTTATCTTCTAAATATTTGAAATATTCTTCTGCGGTGACAGTTAAAAAAATATGGAATAAGTTTAAAAAAAAAAGAAATGTTATTATTTAACTGTTTTTTAAACAGTTCATTTTAATATTTTTATGAAAACAATACATATATTTCTAAATATTTTTTAATATAATCATCTTTGTCAACTTTGTGAAAATGTGGTAAATTAGTAAAATATGCACACTTTAAAATATGTTCTATAGAAAATACTAAATTTTATATGTAATTAACTGATATCATTTAAACAACTTGGTGTGTGTTTATTCAGATAATTGAAAAGATAACGGTTTTATGTTGCATACTCTAACTCCTCTAAATTTTCGAATCTTCAGAGATAATTAAAAGAAAATAAGGGATAAATTTTTAAAAAAAGGTTATTTAAAAATTTTGTAAACAGTTCAATCAAATATTTTTTATGAATGCAATACATTTCTAATTATCTAAATTTTTTGTCAAATGAGTCAAATTTAGTAAAAAATTATCTGTCGGAAAATAAATTTTCTGTTAAATTAACTTTTATATATAATTTAGTGATATGATTATCGTAATATTTAAATTATGGGAAATAAAGAGGGAAATTGGTGAGATAATGTTCTGTTCTTCCTATCTTGGCTCTTTAAGTACTGCTAAATTAAAACAAACAGGAGAATGAACTGTGTTTACTAAAAGACAGAATAATAAAATATATATAACTGAAAACAAATTCTCTATAAAATAAATATTTTCATATATAATTTACTGATTTAATTTTAATAGAATGATGTCTCGATTTAGAGAAGTGAAAAAATAAGGGAGCCTTTTTTTATCTTCTAACTGTTTGAAATATTCTTCTGCGGTGACAGTTAAAAAAATATGGCATAAGTTAAAAAGAAGCAATGTTATTATTTAAATGTTTTGTAAACAGTTCACTTTAATATTTTTATGAAAGCAATACATATCTAATTATTTATTCATCTAATCATCTTTGTCAACTGTGTGAAATGAAATAAAACTTTTCCTGTCAGAATACAAGTTCTCTATTAAAATAACTATCATATATAATGTAGTGATATGACTGCTTTAACATTCGAGATACGGAAAATAAAGTGGGAAATTTGTGAGACAAAAAGCTGTTGTTTCTATTTTGGTATTTTAAGTATTGTTAAATAAATAAAAACAAACAGGAGGAGAAACAGTGTTTATTAAAAGACAGAGTTAAGATAATAGTAAAATATGTGCAAGTGAAAAAACTTTTCAATGAAATAACGATTTTTATATACAATAAACTTATATATTTTTAATGGCAACATGTCGTGATTTAGATAGCTGAAAAATTAAGGTTTTGTTTTACCTTCGATCTGCTTGAAAGATTTGACTGACGTGGCAGTTAAAGATATGGTGTAGGTGAAAAAGACGAAATTGTATTATTTAAAAAATTCGTAGGGAGTTCACTATAATATCTATTCCTGAATTCAATGTAATTCTAATTTTGTCCATCTAATAATTTGTGTCAACTGTGTCACATTTAATAAAAATGATCTATCAGAAAACAAATTCACTATTAAAATATCTATTATATATAATTCAGTGATATGATTACATTGATATATAAAATAAGAAGAGTATAGAGGAAAATTGGGGCGACAATAAGCTGTTATTTCTCTTTTGGTACTTCAAATATAGCTAAAACAAACAGGAAATGTAACTATGCTTAGTAAAAGACAGAATTTCCACATAATGATAAAATATGTGCAAGAGAGAAATTGGTAAGATAACAAGCTGTTCCCTCTATTTTAGAAATCTAAGTATTTCTAAATAAATAAAAACAGGAGAAAGGCCAATGTTTATTACAAGATTTTCTCAGCCAAAAAACATTTTTTTACCTACTACTTTACAATTTTGAAATATTAAAAATCTTAACAATCTCGTCATATGACGGACTATATACTAGTCTAAATTTAATTTGTCAGAAAACAAATTATCTATTCAAATATCTATTATACATAATATAGTGATATGAATCCTTTAACATTTAAAATAGGAAAAATAAAGAGAGAAATTAGTGTGAGAATATGTTATTCCTTCTATTTTAGAAATCTAAGTATTCCTAAATAAATAAAAACAGTAGAAGGAACAATGTTTATTACAAGATTTTCTCAGCCAAAAAACAATTTTTACCTACTATTTTACAATTTTACTATTTACAACTGTGTCAGACTTAATACAAATTAATATGTCGAAAAACATATTCTCTATTGATATAACCATAATTCTTAATACAGTGATATGATTAAATTAACATGTAAAATATGAAAATAAATCGAGAAATTGGTGAGGGAACAAGTTGTTCCTTCTATTTTAGAAACCTAAGTATTCCTAAATAAATAAAAACAGGAGAAAGAACAGTGTTTATTACAAATATTTTCTCAGCCAAAAACAATTTTTTTTACCTACTACTTTACAATTCTGGAAAATTAAAAATTTTACTAATCTCGTCCTTTGGCGGGCTATATATTAGTCTAATAATCTTTTTCAACTGTGCCAAATTTAATACAAATTAATTTGTCGGAAAAGAAATTCTCTATTCATATAAATATAATATATAATATAGTGATATGAATCCTTTAAAAATTAAATATTAAAAATAAAGAGAGAAATTTTTGATAGAATATGTTATTCTTCTATTTTAGAAATGTAAATATTCCTAAATAAATAAAAACAGAAGAAGGAATAGTGTTTTTATATGATTTTCTCAGCCAAAAACATTTTTTTACCTACTAGTTTACAATTCTGGAAAATTAAAAATTTACTAATCTCTTCATATGACGGGTTATATACTAGTCTAAGAATCTTCTTCAACTGTGTCAAATTTAATACAAATTAATTTGTCATAAAACAAATTCTCTATTCATATAACTATTATATATAATACAGTGATATTAATCCTTTAACATTTAAAATAGGAAAATTAAAAAGAGAAATTAGTGAGAGAATTTGTTTTCCTTCTATTTTAGAAATCTAAATATTCCTAAATAAATAAAAACAGGAGAAGGAACAGTGTTTATTACAAGATTTTCTCAGCCAATAAACAATATTTTACCTACTAATTTATAATTTCGGAAAATTAAAAATTTATTAATCTCATCATATGACGGGATATATACTAATCTAATAATCTTTTTCAACTGTGTTAAATTTAATACAAATAATTTGTTAGAAAATTCTCGATCCATATATCTATTATATAAAATACAGTGATATGAATCTTTTAACATGGAAAACAGGAAAAATAAAGAGAGAAATTAGTCAGAGAATTACATAACCACACGGTTTGACTAAATGAATCCAATGAGATTCTAAACTGCATCGACAATATCGGGAATCTTTAGAGGAGTATGAACATAAACAAATTATTGAGCTTGTACCAGATTTTCTCAGCCAAAAAACAAACAATATTTTTTACTTACTACTTTGCTTTTTTGAAAAATTAAAAATTTTACTAATCTCAACATATGACGGGCTATATACTTGTCTAATCTCTTTCAACTGTGTCAAATTTAATAGAAATAATTTGTCGGAAAACAAATTTTCTATTGATAAAACTATTATATATAATACAGTGATATGAATCCTTTAACATTTAAAATATGAAAAATAAAGACAAAAATTAGTGAGAGAATAAGTCGTTTCTTCTATTTTAGAATTCTAAGTATTCTTAAATAAATAAAAAACAGGAGAAGGAACAGTGTTTATTACAAGATTTTTTCAACCAAAAAATCATACATTATTTTTTGTTGCAGTGAAAATTGAACCGCTTTTAACAACAGATTTTTTTCTTAAAAATCTAGGAATCTATTTAACGGACTAATAAATATCTAGGAATTAAATTATATATCTTTGAAAAGTTTGTTCGTTTGTGTGTTTGTTTTTTATACATAATCACACGTGTGACTTAATGAATCCAATGAGATTCTAAACTGCATTCACAATATCGGGAGACTTTAGAGGAGTATGAAGATAACCAAATTATTGAGCGTGTACTAGATAATTCTCAGACAAAAAGAAAACAATTTTTTACCTACTACTTTACGATTCTAGGAAATTAAAAAGTTTACTAATTTCGTCATATGACGGCAAAATATACTAGTCTATATAAAGTAGATAGTATACTAGTCTATATATAGTAGAATCATTTTCAACTGTCAAATGTAATAAAATTAATTTGTCGAAAACAAATTCTCTACTGATATAACTATAATATATAATACAGTGATATGATTAATTTACCATGTAAAATATGAAAAATAAAGCGAGAAGTTCGTGGGAGAATAAGATGTTCCTTCTATTTTAGAAACCTAAGTATTCCTAAATAAATAAAAACAAACATGAGAAGGAACAGTGTTTATTACAAGACGGAATTCGTGCGAAAATTACTTGAAAATACTATTATTCTTACATCCTTTTCTTACAGTTTCAGATATAGGTTAGAAAAATACAACCTTGTTTATCTTTGAGAATTTGCACACATGTATATACGGCAGAACTCAATTTCCTAAGGCTAACATTTACTGCTGAAACTAATTTAGTGAATCCTTTAATAGGAAGAGCAAAGTAATTAGCAACGAACTGCTGGTCTCACAAACCCTGAAGATATACCGTCCGAAGACGTAAAACAATTATTTCACTTCTATAATTGGTTAACGCAGTAATAATGCTTTATCAATTGTGACGTGAAGAAAGATTCAAAAGTTATGTTTGAAGTTTGTGCGGCAAATTCTTTAGAAAATACTGTTTGTTTTTATTTTGTGAATACATAAATATTGAGAATTCTTCATATGTTATTAATTTTGATGGAAATGGTTAAAATCTGTACGAAAATATAGAGATTTTCCCTTTAAGTTAAACTTTATATAATTGATAGCATTTTGAAAAATTTGTATAAGTATTCAATATATTAATATTTTTGCTTTTATAAAAGAAAGTTACATTTTTTCAAGATTGAATCTACGAGAATTTTTCTTATGAAAGTATAGTTTATGTAAAGTGAATATATATTTCATATTTTTAATATTTTCAACCTTATTTTATTATTAATTCATAGCACTTTACGATTTTACGTCTTTACAAAACACATTTATCACGCATAACATCCCACAGTGGCATGGATGTCCGTAGCCTTTCGGAATCGGCTTTAAGCTGTAGGTCCCGGTCTCATTAGCCCTCGTGTTGCAAAAAGTAGACCGTAGCACTCCAAACCAAACCAAACTAAACCACGCATAACATAGAATAAATCAACAGATTGTTTTTGGAATATTAAAATTTTGATACTCATTTAAATATTGTAATAGTACACTAAAAGGAATTTTCAACAAGAACGTCTACGTCTTATGAATTAAAAAATAATATTTGAGTTTTGTTTTGCTAAATATTAAATGTTTAGTGGATTCATAAATTTAAATGCATTAACAAATATTTTTTTTCTTAAAATATTACTATACTTTAATAAAGAGTACTCAAATAATAAAATCAAATATTTTCATTTTAAACATATTGTTTCTACAAATAGTGTTTAAAACGTTCAAATTCCACCCATTCTCCCCTTTTCGAGCGTTTTTTTTCAATTACTTCAAGCTTCATTGGTTATAATTGGTTAACGTACTAATAATGCTTTATCAATTGCGACTTGGAGAAAGATTCAAAAGTTAGTATTAAAATTTGTGGGGCAAATTCTTTAGAAAATACTGTTTGTTTTTATTTTGTGCATACATAAATATTGAGAAGTCTTCATATGTTAGTAATTTTAATGGAAATGGTTAATATCTGGACGAAAATATTGAGATATTCAATTTAAGTTAAACACTCTAAAACTGATAGCATTTTGAAAAATATGTATGAGTATTCAATATATTAATATTTTTTTTGTGTTTATAAATAAAATTTAAATTTTTTAATGAAACTAATTTACTGAATCCTTTAATAGGAAGAGCATATTAATTAGCAATGAACGGCTGGTCTCAGCCTGAAGATATACCGTCCAAAGACGTAAAACAATTATTTCATTTCTATAATTGGTTAACGTAGTAACAATGCTTTATCAATTGTGACGTGAAGATAGATTCAAAAGTTATGTTTAAAGTTTGTGGGAGAAATACTTTAGAAAATATTGTTTGTTTTTATTTTGTGAATGCATAAATATTGAGAATTCTTCATATGTTAGTAATTTTGTTGGAAATGGTTAACATTAGTGCAGAAATATTGAGATATTCAATTTAAGTTAAACCCTCTAAAACTGATAGCATGTTGAAAAATATGTATGAATATTCAATATATTAGTATTTTTTGTGTTTATAAATAAAATTTAATTTTTTTCTGAAACTAATTTACTTAATCTTTAATAGGAAGAGAAAAGTAATTAGCAACGAACTGCTGGTCTCACAAACCCTAAAGATATACTGTCCGAAGACGTAAAACATTATTTCACTTCTATAATTGGTTAACGTAGTAATAATGCTTTATCAATTGTGACGTGAAGAAAGATTCAAAAGTCATGTTTGAAGTTTGTGGGGCAAATTCTTTAGAAAATGCTGTTTGTTTTCATTTTGTGAATACATAAATATTGAGAATTCTTCATAAGTTATTAATTTTGATTCAAATGTTTAACATCAGTTCAAAAATATTGAGATATTAGCTTTAAGTTATACATTATATAACTGATAGCATGTAGAAGAATATGTATAAGCATTCAATATAATTAATAGTTTTTTGTGTTTATAAAAGAAATTAAATTTTTTTTATGAAATAAGAACATGAGAAAAATTTACTTATGAAACTATAGTTTAAACTAAATCCCTTGGTGTCAACAGCCGTAGGGGGCAAAAATCTCCGTTTACGTGACCAAGGACCCAAGGGTGATAAGCATATGTTCCGGTTAGGTGGTCATTCTTCCGCAGAACCTCCGGTGTTTAGTTCCCCAGCACGCTTGGTCCTCAGTTTATCTATCCACAAAGGGATGAATTGCTCAGTCAACCTTGCCCAACCCACGGGTCGAACCTGCGTCACGATGCCACGAATGGCATTGGGGCTAGAAACGCTGCCCCAATGCCATTGGGCTTCGAAATATAGTTTAACCCTTTCATGGGCTATTTATTTCTCAATCCAAGTTTCCAAATTTTCGAATCAGAGCTGCTAATTTTATTCAATCGATCGAACAACTGATGACAGCTCATAACCGAAGCTGCAATCAGCCTTCCCGTCGTTTCAGTAACAAGACCAATATATTAGAATGGGTTTTGCGCTTCCCACATGTGTAAGATCGTGTAAGTGGAAAGTCATCTTTCCACGGCCCAACAAAGGGTTAAATAAAGTGAATATTTATTTCATATATATATAATATCTTCAACTTTTAAGAGTGATACTCTATAAATTGATAAAATATTGTTTATTTTTATTTTTTGAAGAATTTTGTTTCAAACGGTCCTAAAAATTCTTTGTATTATAAAGTCAGAAAAATATACTTCTATTTCAATTTCCTTTATCAGTTATAAATAATTTCTCTGAATTTTGTGGTTTTATTTCAGTATAAGATAACAACAGAAATGAAAAGTGAATTCAAAATGAAGGGTTGATAGAAAATAAACTACTATATTTGATTTAAAAAAAGTAGAAAGAGAAAAAATTATTATTTGTAGAAACAATATGTTTAAAATGAAAATATTTGAGTAAACTGAAATATTTTCATTTTAAACATATTGTTTCTACAAATAATATATATGAGTACTTCTTATCCAAATATGGCAAGAAAAAAAACATTTGTTTTTCTTTTATTATTAATTTATTAATAAGTTATATTAATTAATAAGTCTTTTATTATTAATTAATAGCCCTTTACGATTTACATCTTTACAAAACAATTTAGCTCATATAACATAGAGTAAGTCAACAGATTGTTTTCTGAATACTAATACTTTGATATTCATTTAAATATTGTAATTATAAACTAAAAGGAAATTTTCAACAAGAAATTTTAAAAAAAATCTACGTCTTATGAATAAAAAAGTAACATTTGAGTTTTGTTTTGCTAAAAATTAAATGTTTAGAAGATTCATAAATTTAAATACATTAACAATTTTTTTTTTCTAAAAATATTGTCATATTTGGATAAAGAGTACCCAAATAATAAACTCAAATATTTTCATTTTAAACATATTGTTTCTACAAATAATAGGTTTTCTCTTTTCTACTTTTTTAAAGCAAATATAGTAGTATATTTTCTATAAACCCTTCAATTTGAATTCCCTTTTTCATTTCGATTGTTATCTTAATCTCAAATAAAACCACAAAATTCAGAGAAATTATTTCGATCTGATAAAGGAAATTAAAATGAAAGCATATTTTTGTGTTTTTATAATAGAAAGTATTTTTTATGATCGTTTGAAAAGAAATAGTTTAAAAAATAAAAAGCAAACAATATTTTATCAATTTACAGATTATTAAACTTTAAAATTTGCCAAAAAAAATGTAATTAAATTTCGGGGTTTTATAATAAAGTGGATTTAAAGTTTTTTGTTAACGCTTTATACAAATATCAAATAGCTTAATAATTTCCTTTCTATTTGAAGTATAGGAAAATAAGTTTTGTAAGTTGTCTTAAGTGCACGAGACTATTGTTTTTGAATAATTTTGTATATAAACGTTTCGTGTATAAAACGTAAAATAATAAACGTTCCGTAATACAAAACGTAGTATTTCTGAATTAAACTTTTAACTGGAAATTTTATAATTACACTGTGTTGAATTATAACAAAAATAAGTGTCGTGTAGTCCTCGTTTATATTTGAGTATCAACCTGTGATCTAATGTATAGTGGTAATTTATTTTTAATTGCGTTGTTAAGTATTTTTGTACTAAATTTAACCACAGGTTCTAAGAAACTACAGACATAAAAATGAAAATAAACTAACAGCGAAATTGACAGCAACCAAGATTAGCTTAGTATTAAAAAAAGTAAATTTATTATAATATATATATACATCTATTTACATAAAAACTGATGCTAATTTTCATAAAATAAGCTTTGTCAACATCTTCTAAATTAGTTCTGACAAATTTTTTATATACTTAAGTAATTTTGTAAATAGATAGAGGACCTAATCTCAATTTAAAAAATGTATGTAAATTTGGGGTACCTTTGTGGGTCTAAAATGTTGGGCCCGGAACACTTCTGGTTGAAAAGTATCTATGGCTGATCAGGAGAGGGAATCTATATATCATCCGTTGTTCTCGTCAGTGGCTTTCTCCTGAGTCTTTGGGGTGCGGCGTACTATTTGGTGCAGGAACACTTCCTGTCGGACTTGGCTGGACTCTCCTAGTCTGGACTATCGAGAACCTTCTTCTCTGGACTCACGAACAACTTCCGTCGGACTCGACTGGACTCCCGACTTTCGAACACCTTCTTTTGGGACCTTCGAACCTCTTCTCTGGGACCTCCAAACCATCGTCTCATCTTTATGATTTTTCATATTTAATTATTTCAACCTTGTCCCCTCTTCTTTCTTGTCGTCCAATCAAGATAGTTGTAAGAATTTCATTGGCTTGCTTCAACCCCGCCTTGAGACCGCCAACGTGCCAAACCTTATCCCTTCTAATTGGGCACTGTCTCTAAGGGACTCATAAATACTCCACAAAGGTACATTCTTATTTAATGTCAAGTACGGAGACGGGATTCTAATTTGAGACTGGGATCAGAACCCCGCCCGCGAACACCGTACAAGACAACAATATCCGTTGAAAAGAAATTTTTGGTGCTCCATCTCTTTACAAAGATGTGATGAGGTCAGATTTAGATCCCGAACCTTTTACTTCTTGTATGAATGAATCAATTATATCACAGATCTAAATCACCTCATCACAATAAGAGGCAAACAGGGTATTCATGTCATAAACACTTAATAACCAATGTAAAAGAACAATATTAATACTAATATTATTTATGAAATCGGACGTTTACACCCTTATAGGTGGCTATTGACTTTAGGAAGTTTTTGGCAAACACACACACACACACACACACACACACATATATATATATATATATATATATATATATATATATATATGTAATATATCAAAATTATTTAACTTTAATATTTCCTTAAAAACCTTCTTTCTCCCATTCTAATTCCTTTAAATCTTTTTTTTCCCAGCCTCTAAATAGTTTAATCAAAGGAGTGTTTTCCACTTAATATTCTTGCTAATAATAATATTCCAATGATAATAATATAATATTAATAATAATATATAATAATGCTAATAATAACCAATAATATATAATAATAATATATTATTATTATATATTATTGCTAATAATAATAGATAATAATATTCCACTTAATTTTCCCGATCTTGCACTAAATTTGCTCAGTAAGATTTTTTTCCGTGGGAAAATTCATTCTGTCTTCTCTCTTAGGTGCACCTCTGTTCGAACAGAGGGATTTTTGTGGTTTTTCCTTTGTCTGTCGTTATAAGTAGAAAAGATTTCCGTTCTAGCAGGTCTGGAATAAAGTTTCAATTAGACTGGTGCCGTTCACTTAAGTGTTGACCCGACTGCATTTTTATTACTGCTAGCTGTTGTACTTTCTTCTTGTCAAGTAGTTTTATGATTAATTGTTTATATATATATATATATATATATATATATATATATATATATATATATATATATATATATATATATATATATATATATATATATATATATATATGTTAATAACAACTCAGAAAATCCCATAATACATTTCTTGCATCTTGGTTGCGAATTTGCGAATCATGCCGTCTGATATTTTCTTCATATAATAAAAATCTATACCTTCCCGGATAGTATTTTTATTTTATTTATTTCTCTTCTTAAATGATCTTTATGTAAAACCTAATATCGTGTTTTCATCTCCAGATTATCATCCAACTTTACTTATTTTTTGTTTCAAATTAACTAAATAATCTCGAAAAGAATTATTTTTTTTATCGATGTATTATATCGATGTACTATATTGTATTATATCGATGATTCATAATAAATATTTATTTCTTTTTCTACGTTTCTTAACAAAAATATACTTGTCGTTATTATTTTTTAATAAACACGTTTTTCCATCTCTATATTCGTTTCTAATATGTGTAAAGAAATTAATAAATTTAAAAAATTAATAAATTTAAAATTAAATTTTTATAATTATGTGATAAACATTGTGATACACACATAATATCTTTATATCGTTGTTTCAGAATAACTATTTAGTCCTTATTCTAAATTGGTAAACAAAATTATACTTGTCATCATCATTGTTTTATAAATACGTTTTTCAATTTCTATATCCATTTCTAATATGTGTAAAGGAATAAGATTATTTTATAATATTTTGATAACTATGTGATATACATTGCAGTACACACAAAATCTTTTTATATCGATGTTTCGAAATAACTATTTAGTCCGTATTCTAAATTGCTTTACAAAATTATACTTGTTGTCATTATTTTTTTATAAATATTTTTTTTTATTTTTATACACGTTTCTAATGCGTCTATAGGAATAAGTTTACTTAATAATATTTTAATAATTATGTGATATGCATTGTGATATACACAAAATTTTTATATATCAATGTTTCGGAAAAACAATTTAGTTTTTTTTCTACGTTGCTTAACAAAATTATACTTGACGTCATTATTTTTTATACATACGTTTTTCTATCTCTATATCCGTTTATAATATGTGCATAGGAATAAGATAATTTAATAATTATTTAATAATATTTTTTAATAATTATGTGATATACGTTATATATAAAGCTTTGAATTTCATCCACCTAACTGAAAAATATAGTGAAATTTAATTTATACACCAATTTTTCAGAATTATATATAGTTCATTGTGCATTGCTTTGTGCATTGCATACAACTTCTAATGCTGTGTATGCAACCTATGTTATTATCCAGGTTAGGAAAGGAAATTAATATTATGATAATTTTATATTTCATACGTTTATTTAATAAAAATTACAGGTTATTTTTTTAAATAGTTTACCATAAATCTACATTATAATATAATTACATATGTTTTAAAATACATAAGAGACCTATCTAATATTATATTATGAAACTCCTACGTCACAAAATTTCTTTCTTTATAAATAAGAGAAAATTATAAAATTACTTTTTAATTAACATTAATGTATTCGTAAAATATTCCGTTTACAGGTTATTTATGTAAATAGTTTACTATAAACATATATTGCACTATAATTACATATGTTTTACCATAACTAAGAGTCCTATTTATGATTATCTAATATTATATTATGAAAATCCTACTTCATACAATTTCTTTCTATAAAAATATCAGAAAATTATAAAATTACTTTTTATGCAACATCAAATGTATTCGTAAAATATTCCTTTTGGATTGAATGAGATATATTGCATCCATGACACATAAATCTATTTATCTTTTGTGATAAGAGTTAACTAATTCAAAACTCATAATACTATTTGAACATTTTCAGTGACATATACAAAAGAATAAACCAGAGCAGATATAAATGATTTTAAGGCAACACAAAATGAATGCTCTGCAAAAGTTTGTTTCAGAGATTTTACAAGACTAAACTTCACACTACAATTTGGGAATTTCAAGCATTGATGTCTAATTTTGCGTGATACAAAGCATGACATTTTGTGACTCATAATGCATTTTGCAAAATTTTAAGCTCAGGTAAACATAGACTTTAGCATATTAAATTAGGCAAATGTCTTGAATTCTCCATTCGTCTTTGAAAATGAAGTATTAGTGTTGTAGTCTTACGTGAAGTAACAAAATTCCTCTAAATATAAACACAAAATATACAATTTAGGAAGAAAAATAAGGATAATTAAAAAAAATAATAATTAAAAGAAATATCCCATATAGTATTTTTATTTTAATTATTTTTCTTCCTAAATAATTTTTATGTAAAGCTTTACATATTGTTTTCATTTAAATCTGATTATTGAACTTTACTTATTTTTTTTTTCTTTTGAAATAACTAAATAATCTCGAAAAGAAATATTGTTTAATGATCTTTCATACAAAATGTCTTTAAATCGATCTTTCGAAATAACAATTTAGTCCTTTTTCTAAATTTCTTAACAAAATTATACTTCTATTCATTGTTTATTTATATGTACGTTTTTCATCTCTATATCCGTTAATGATAATCATGGGAAATACATTAGATATAAAGCTGTAAATTTCATCCATGTAACTTAAATACAGTCAAATTTAATATATACATAAATATTTAGGAATGAAATATAGTTCATTGTGTATCACATTTGAAATACAATCGTAAAATGCTGTGTGTGCAATCTATGTTATTAACTAGGTTGGGAAATAGGATTAATATTAAAAAAAATTATATTTTTTTAGTTTAAATAATAAAATTTACAGGTTATTTATTTAAAAAGTTTACTATGAATGTATATTATAATATAATTACATATGTTTTAAAATATCTAACATTCCTACTTCAGATTACCTGAAATTATAGCATGAAAATCCTACATAATAGAATTACTTTCTTTAAAAATAGAAGAAAATTATAAAATTACTCTTTAAGCAACATCAAAGTATTCGTAAAATAGTATTTTTGGCTTGAATGAGATATATTACATCTATAACACATAAATATATTTATCTTTAGTAATAACAGTTAACTAATTCTAAACTCAAAACACTACTTGAACATTTTCAGTGACATACACAAAAGAATAAACCAGAACAGATATAAATGGTTTTAAGGCTACACAAAATGAATGCACAGCAAAAGTTTGTTTCGGAGATTTTACAAGACTAAACTTCACACGACAATTTGGGAATTTCAAGCATTGATCTCTAATTTTGCGTGATACAATGCATGACATTTTGTGTCTCATAATGCATTTTACCCAAGTTTTGAGTTGAGGTAAACATAGACTCTTACATATTAAATTAGGCAAATGTCGTGAATTCTCCCTTCGTCTTTGAACATGAAGTATTAGTGTGGTAGTCGTACTTTAAGTAAGAGCATTCCACTAAATATAAAGACAAAATATGCAATTTGACAACAAAATATAAATAAGATAATAATAAATTTAGTTTAATAGTATTTCGGTATAAATCTGATCTCATTTTTCTCAATCTCGAAAGTGGTAAACGAATTAAGATGTATTCCTTAATAATACAGTGCACATTCTTGGTGAGACATTCCTAAAAATTCAATATCTCCATCTCATCGAATTGTATTATATAATTAAGAATGAGAATAATGGAAGATTTATAACGCAAAAGTTTTAATTAATGTAATTGTTACATCATTAGATAATTTAGATATTGCAGATAAGTATAGGGTGTTATTACGTATATTTGAGACATATATATATATATATATATATATATATATATATATATATATATATATATATATATATATGCGTGTGTGTGTGTGTTTGTATGTGTATGTAAATAATTATTTTATTTTCTATAATGCTTACGCTGATAGAATTTTTCTTGCCTTTGTCTTATTAAATCTTGATTAGCCATTTATTAAATATCAAGGTTGATTTTACTTCACTCTTGAGTGACTTCAAATAATTTGTTATAAAATTCCAAAAGCACAGTAATTCATACGAGACTCACCAGAAAATTTTGGAGGAATTCATTTAAAAGAAATAGCTTCAGTTCATATTTTATATATTATTTAATTATCTACAGCATGTTTATACGTGGGGCTTTGGGGGTATTTAGTTTTATATTGATACAACTTAATGGGAAAAGAAATCGATTAGGTAAAACATTAAAATTTCTTATGTGAAAAACGGGTTGAAGCTTATTTTTGACATCAACTCGAAATAAAATTATGATAGTAGAAAATGCATTAAAATACCTAACTGTCCTATTTCACATCATCTAATATTATATTATGAAAATCATATGTCATACAGTTTGTTTCTTAAAAATATCAAAAATTATAATCTTACTTTTTAAGTAATATCAAATGTATTCATAAAATATTCCTTCTGGCTTGAATGAGATATATTGCATCTACAAACACATGAATCTATTTATCTTTGGTGATAACAGCTAACTAATTCAAAACTCATAACACTATTTCAACATTTTCAGTGAAATTAAAAATAATAAACCAGAACAGATATAAATGGTTTTAAGGCTACACAAAATGAATGCACTGCAAAAGTTTCTTTCGGAGATTTTACAAGACTAAACTTCACACTACAATTTGGGAATTTCAAGCATTGATCTCTAATTTTGCGTGATACAAAGCATGACATTTTGTGACTCATAATGCTTTTTGCAAAAGTTTTAAGCTCAGGTAAACATAGACTTTAGCATATTAAATTAGGCAAATGTCTTGAATTCTCCATTTGTCCTTGAAAATGAAGTATTAGTGTTGTAGTCGTACGTGAAGAAACAAAATTCCTCTAAATATAAACACAAAATATACAATTTAGGAAGAAAAATAAGGGTAATTAAAAAAAATAATTAAAAGAAATGTCACAGATAGTATTTTTATTTTTTTAATTATTTTTCTTCCTAAAAAATCTTTATGTAAAGCTATAAATATTGTTTTCATTTAAATCTGATTATTGAACTTTACTTATTTTTTTTCTTTCAAAATAACTAAATAATCTCGAAAAGAAATATTGTTTAATGATCTTTCATACAAAATGTCTTTAAATCAATCTTTCGAAATAACTATTTAGTCCTTTTTCTAAATTTCTTAACAAAAGTATACTTCTATTCATTGTTTTTTTATAAATACATTTTCATCTGTATATCCGTTAACGATAATTATGGGAAATACATAAAATATAAAGTTATAAATTTCATCCATGTAACTGAAATACAGTCAAATTTAATATATACATAAATTTTTAGGAATAAAATATAGTGCATTGTGCATCACATTTGAAATATAATCGTATAATGCTGTTTGTGCAATCTATGTTATTAACTAGGTTGGGAAATGGGATTAATATTAAAAAAAATTAATATTTTTTTAGTTTAATTAATAAAATTTACAGATTATTTATTTAAAAAGTTTACTATGAATGTATATTATAATATAATCACATATGTTTTAAAATACCTAACATTCCTACTTCAGATTACCTGAAATTATATTATGAAAATCCTACATAATAGAATTACTTTCTTTAAAAATAGCAGAAAATTATAAAATTACTCTTAAAGCAACATCAAAGTATTCGTAAAATAGTATTTTTGGCTTGAATGAGATATATTACATCTATAACACATAAATATATTTATCTTTTGTAATAACAGTTAACTAATTCTAAACTCATAACACTACTTGAACATTTTCAGTGACATGTTCAAAAGAATAAACCAGAACAGATATAAATGGTTTTAAGGCTACAAACAATGAATGCACTGCAAAAGTTTGTTTCGGAGATTTTACAAGACTAAACTTCACACGACAATTTGGGAATTTCAAGCATTGATATCTAATTTTGCGTGATACGACGCATGACATTTGGTGTCTCATAATGCATTTTACCCAAGTTTTGAGCTGAGGTAAACATAGACTTTTACATATTAAATTAGGCAAATGTCGTGAATTCTCCCTTCGTCTTTGAACATGAAGTATTAGTGTGGTCGTCGTACTTGAAGTAAGAGCATTCCACGAAATAGAAAGACAAAATATGCATTTTGACAACAAGATATAAATAAGATAAAAAATGAATTTAGTTTAATACTATTTCGGTATAAATCTGATCTGATTTTTCTCAATCTTGAAAGTGGTAAACGAATTAAGATGTATTTCTTAATAATACAGTGCACATCCTTGGTGAGACATTCCTAAAAATTCAATATCTCCATCTCATCGAATTGTGTTATATAATTACGAATGAGAATAATTGAAGATTTATAACGCAAAATTTTTAATTAATGTAATTGTTACATCATTAAATAATTTAGATATTGCAGATAAGTGTAGGGTGTTATTACGTATATTTGAGACATATATATATATATATATATATATATATATTATATATATATATATATATATATATATATATATATATATATATATATATATATATATGTGTGTGTGTGTGTGTGTGTGTGTGTGTGTTTGTATGTGCATGTAAATAATTATTTTATTTTATAATATGCTTACGCTGATAGACATTTTCTTGCCTTTATCTTATTAAATCTTGATTACCAATTTATTATATATCAAGGTTGATTTTACTCCACTTCTGAGTGAATTCAAATAAAATTTTTATAAAATTCCAAATGCACAGTAATTCATACGAGACTCACCAGAAAATTTTGGAGGAATTCATTTAAAAGAAATAACTTCAGTTCATATTTTATATATTATTTAATTATCTACAGCATGTTTATACGTGGGGCTTTGGGGGTATTTCGTTTTATATTGATACAACTTAATGGGAAAAGAAATCGATTAGGTAAAAGATTAAAATTTCTTATGTGAAAAACGGCGTTGAAGCTTATTTTTGACATCAACTCGAATTAAAATAATGATAGTAGAAAATGCATTAAAATACCTAACTGTCCTATTTCACATCATCTAACATTATATTATGAAAATCATACGTCATACAGTTTCTTTCTTAAAAATATAAAAAAATTATAAAATTACTTTTTAAGTAATATTATATGTATTCGTAAAATATTCCTTTTCTCTTGAATGAGATATATTGCATCTATAAACACATGAATCTATTTATCTTTTGTGATAACAGTTAACTATTTCAAAACTCATAACACTATCTGAACATTTTCAGTGACATATACAAAAGAATAAACCAGAACAGATATAAATGGATTTAAGGCTACACAAAATGAATGCACTGCAAAAGTTTGTTTCGGAGATTTTACAAGACTAAACTTCACACGACAATTTGGGAATTTCAAGCATTGATCTCTAATTTTGCGTGATACAATGCATGACATTTTGTGTCTCTTAATGCATTTTGCCAAAGTTTTGAGCTCAGGTAAACATAGACTTTTACATATTAAATTAGGCAAATGTCTTCAATTCTACCTTCGTCCTTCAAAATGAAGTATTAGTGTGGTAGTCGTACGTGAAGTAACAACATTCAACTAAATATAAAGACAAAATATGCAATTTGACAACAGAAATTAAATAAGGCAAAAATAAATTTAGTTTAATACTGTTACTGTATAAATCTGATCTCATCTTTCTGAATAGTGAAAATGGTAAATGTATTATGAAGATGAATTCTTTAATGTTACAGTGCGTGTTCTTGGTGAATCATTCTTAAAAATTCAATATCGCTATCTCATTGAATTTTGTAACATAATTTAGAATGATAATAAAAATGGAAGATTTACAATCATTACTTGGAATTATTGTAATTGTTACAACATTAGATAATTTAGTTATTACTGATAAATATGAGGTGTTGAGACACATTTTAGTTATATATATATATATATATATATATATATATATATATATATATATATATATATATATATATATATATATATATATATATATATATATATATATTAATAGAATTAAAATTGTCTAGGTAAAAGGTTAGAGATTCTCTCTTAAATATAAGTGTTACATCTGAATTTTCACAAAATCTTGAATTAAAATAAGGAAAGTAGAGAATATTTTATCATATAAAAGAATCCCTCAATAACCGAAAAACATACAGCCAAACACTTATTGTCTATGAACTCAAATTTTAAATATTTTTCTTTTATTTTTGGTAGTAAATTGATATTTTCTCAGACATGTCAACCCAAAAGTCATTAATTATTTCTAAATATTTCCAATTTTTCACCTGCGAAATAAATTTCATACAATAATATCCACATATTCTTAGTCTAATAAATATATTCCGGTGACTGGATATATATATATATATATATATATATATATATATATATATATATATATATATATATATATATATATATTATATATATATATATATATATATACATACATACATACATACATACATGCATACATACATATGTCAGGTCTAGAAAAGGGTTAGTTGGAAATTATGTAAGTTAAAAACGATTTTAAAAATTTAACTCTTTTATAATAATAAAATAAATGAAAAAGACCCACGTTCGCTTAAGCTTTCAGGATATTCCGGTCAGGCGGAAGCATCTCACAGCTATTTGATGAGCTTGCAAACAAATAAGTTGAATTTGGAGCATGGACATGGAGCGGTCAACACCATCACGCATAGCTCACGTTCGATAAATGAAAATGGCTCATGTTGCTTTCCTTAAGAACGATGAGTTAATAAAACTTATTATTATCAAGAAGACTGTTTTCCATTCGCTTTAATTCTGCACCACGACATGTCATATATATAATATATATATATATTATATAATATATATATATATAATATATATATATATATATATATATATATATAAATAATATATATAATAGTATATAAATATAAATTTAAGAAATCTATAATAATAAATATAGGCAATTCATTATTTGTCTTGTATGACTTTCGATTATAAAGTCAAAATTATATATATTCCTTTTTTAAATCTAACATATATCATGTGTGCACATTTGATCCACACACGTTTATACAAAACAATATTTTGCAGTAATAATTGCAGATTAAAAAGCTTTCTATTCTCTAGTTCTTGTGTTATGAACTCACGAATCCACCCCCCTATCAATTTCTTTCTTCATTTAGTTGTTTAATTTTTTGCTGTCATTTTGTTTTGTCATTTTTCTGCTTACTTTAAGAAATATCTGGATTAGAGGGCTCGTCACAGGTAATCTTGTACCATTGTCTTGTACGCCTTTCTATTATAGAGTCAAAATTATATATATATTCTTTTAAATGTAACATATATCATCTATCCACATTTGATCTATACACGTTCATACAAAATAATGGTTTGCAGTAATAATTGCAGTTTAAAATCCAGTTGGCAATCCAGTTTTTCCATCGTCTTGTATGTCTTTCGATTAGCGAGTCAAAATTACATATCTTCCTCTATTAAATCTAACATATATAATCTGCCCACATTTGATTTACACACGTCCATACAAAATAATCGCTTGCAGTAATAATTACAGTTTAAAAAGATTTCTACCTCTAGTTCTTGTGTTATGACCTCACGAATACATTTCCCTATCAACTTCATTCTTCTTTTAGCTGTTTTATTTTCTGCTTGTCGTCATTTTTCTGCTTACTTTAACGAATCTGTGGATTTGAGGGCTCGTCCCAGACAATCCAGTTGTACCATTGTCTAGTATGCCTTTCGATTATAGAGTCAAAATTATATATCTTCCTCTTTTAAATCTAGTATATATCATCTGTCCACATTTGATCTACACACGTTCATACAAAATAATAGTTTGTAGTAATAATTGCAATTTAAAAAGCTTTCTACTCTCTAGTTCTTGTGTTATGAACTCACGAATCCACCTCCCTATCCATTTCTTTCATCTTTTATCTGTCTTATTTTCTGCTTACTGTAGGAAATATCTGGATTAGAGGGCTCGGCCCAAGCAATCCAGTTGTACCATCGTCTTGTACGCCTTTCGATTATAGAGTCAAAATTACATATCTTCCTGTTTTAATTCTAACATATATCTTCTGTTCACATTTGATATACACACGTTCATACAAAACAGTGGTTTGCAATAATAATTGCAGTTTAAAGTTAATTAATAACAATTACTATCAAAACAGTTATGGTATTATGGAAAGACTTTGATTTTATAATATAAATAAAATCTTACTAATGTATTTTAGATCCTTTGACAGCTACTAACTGTAATGCTAAATACCTAGTTATAATGAACAGCTTGCGGTCTTTTCAATGCACTTTAATTAAGACGCCTTTTTATAAATCCAGCATCGTTTCAACTACTGACATGTCAAAACATAATCTCGACAAAACAAATGCAATTGGAAATTTAATACGCATTTTACACTGCTCAGATCGTATTATCTTTTATGCCGACACAATACACACACAACTGCCTTTTGTTCGAACGAAAAATGCTCACCCTCCCCGTATCGAATTTCCTCATTTCTTCCAAATAAAACCTCCTTTGATCCTGTAATTGAAGTTTTAGCGGTGCTGAAGGCAGACGTTTCCCAATATTAATTAACTGCATCTAATCATTTAAGAGACAAACTACTTAGAAGAACGTCTCAGATGAATGCCTTTTACCATGAAAGAGATCGAGAAGTTAGATCGTCTACGAAATAAGTTTCCGAGTAAGATGTTTTTGGAAAAAGCAATTTGTTGTTCCCAGATCCGTAATTTCTAGCATGTATATAGTGTCAATTAGTTTACGCCAAAGGATATTTCTCTACTATATTGAGACGATATATTATGGAAAGTATTAAATGCTGTTTAGTTTACGTAATAAGTCATGCATGAAAATATATCTCAATATTTTGTTTAGGAAGGTAATGAAAGCTTTACGTTTTATCTTAAATAATTTGAAAAATTTATGTATGGTGCAGACTCCTGTAATAAGAATAACATATGGGTATTTATTATATATAATACGTAAGCTATGATTTAATACATATACATGATGAGTTTTATAAAATCTTTAATGAAACACAACATACTAAGGAATTTTAAGAGGAGTCTTTTTTTCTTATATTTTGCCTAATCATATCATTATTAATTTTTATCATGAATATATGAAATTGTCTACATTTGTTATTTGTTTTTCATGAAAGCAATTGAGAATTTAGATCGTCTACGAAATAAGTTTCCGAGTAAGATGTTTTTGAAAACACAATTTGTTGTTCCCAGATCCTTAATTTCTAGCATGTACATAGTTTCAATTACTTTACGCCAAAGAATATTTCATAACTTTATAGAGACTATATATTACGCTCTGTGTTAAACGTTGTTTAGTTTACGTAATATGTCATGCATGAAAGTATATCTCAATTTTTGTTTAGGAAAGAAATGGAAGCTTTATGTTTTATCTTAAATAATTTGAAAAATTTATATATGGGGCAGATTTTTGTAATAAGAATGACATATAGGTATTTATTATTTCTGATCTATGAATTAATAAATATACATGATGAGTTTTATAAAATCTTTAAGTAAACACAACACCTTAAACGAATTTTAAATGGAAGCTTTTTCTTCTGTTTTCCCTAATCATATCATTCTTAATTTTTATTGTGACTATATGGAATTTTCAACATTTTTCTTTTTTTTCATGAACGAGATCGAGAATTTAAATCATCTACGAAATAAGTTTCCTAGTAAGATGTTTTTGAAAAAAAGCAATTTGTTGTTCCCAGATCCGTAATTTCTAGCATGTATATAGTGTCAATCAGTTTACGCCAAAGTATATTTCTCTACTATATTGAGACTATATATTACGGAAAGTATTAAACGTTGTCTAGTTTACGTAATAAGTCGTGCATGAAAGTATATCTCAATATTTTGTTTAGGAAGGAAATGGAATCGTTACGGTTTATCTTAAATAATTTGAAAAATTTATATACAGTGCAGATTCTTGTAATAAGAATAACATATGGGTATTTATTATATATAATACGTAAGATATGATTTAATATGGGAAGAGTTTTATAAAATCTTTAAGAGAACACCACATATTAAAGGGATTTTAAGAGGAGGCTTTTTTCTTATATTTTGCCTAATCATATCATTATTAATTTTTATAGTGAATATATGAAATTGTCAACATTTGTTATTTGTTTTTCATGAAAGCAATTGAGAATTTAGATCGTCTACAAAATAAGTTTACGAGTAAGATATTTTTGAAAATACAATTTGTTGTTCCCGGATCCTTAATTTCTAGCAGTTACATAGTTTCAATTACTTTATGCCAAAGGATATTTCTCAACTTTATAGAGACTATATATTACGGACTGTGTTAAACGTTGTTTAGTTTACGTAATAAGTCATATATGAAAGTATATCTCAATATTTTGTTTAGGAAGGAAATGAAATATTTACGTTTTAACTCAAATAATTTGAAAAATTTATATATGGTTCAAATTCTTGTAATAAGAATAACATATGGGTATTTATTATATATAATACATAAGCTATGATTTAATACACATACATGGTGAGTTTTATAAATTCTTTAAGCGAACACAACACCTTAAACGATTTTTAAATGAATCTTTTTTCTTATGTTTTGCCTAATCATATCATTCTTAATTTTTATTGTCAATATATGGAATTCTCAACAATTGTTCTTCGTTTTGCATGAAAGAGATTGAGAATTTAGATCGTCTACGAAATAAGTTTCAGAGTAAGATGTTTTTGAAAAAAAGAATTTGTTCTTCAAAGATCCCTAATTTCGAGAATCTATATATTGTCAATTAGTTTAAGCCAAAGGATATTTCTCAACTATATTGACACTATATAGTGTGAAAATTATTAAATATTTAGTTTCCGTAATAAGTCATGCATGAAAGTATATCTCAATATTGTGTTTAGGAAAGAAATGAAAGCTTTACGTTTTATCTTAAATAATTTTAAAAATTTATACATGGTGCAGATTCTTGTAATAAGAATGCCATATGTGTATTTATTATTTATCATAAGTAAGCTATGAATTAATAAATATACATGATGAGTTTTATAAAATCTTTAAGGGAACACAACACCTTAAACGAAGTTTAAATGGAAGCTTTCTTCGTATGTTTTACCTAATCATATCATTCTTAATTTTTATCATGAATATATGGAGTTTTCAACATTGTTTCTGTCTTTAATTAATTAGAACTTCTGATTTTTTTTTGTTTCCAAAAAATAAGAACATTTATATAAAGTTAATCAAGTGTGTAAGCTTATTTCAAATATTAAAAAAATATATATAACGCACTTTTCTCAGACTTACAAAAACACAAAGTAAATTTTCATTAATAAATTTTGCTTTTTCTTTAGTAATTATCAGTATTATTCTCCACCTACTTTTTTAAAGTAAAAGAAATATTACACCAGAGAATTAAATTCAACTAAAATACTGTTTACAATTGCCGTTTCAAGTACTATAAATCCTATAAATATCTATACTTACTATGAAAAATTAAAATCTGTGTGCAAAAGTATTATTATTTAAAGAGCAGGTACGTTGTAAAAACACCATCTTCAGAAAAACACATTTCAATTTTTCATAATTTCAATATAAGATTTGATATTAAAGGTAAATACTTCATTTTTATAGGTTACACATTTGTATGTTTCAATGGAGTTTTTCATAAAAGATTCAGAAATGTACATAAGTTTTTGAAACATAAATATAAGTTTACGAAAGTTTAAAGATGATGTATGTCTTAAGTATATCAGATACATAATTATAAAATCCAAGCCAAAAATGTCCTACATTTCTTCTATATCTAGTGTACCGCATGTAAGAAATATTAATATTTTAACAATTTCTATTTCAAGATTTAAAAAAATAAATAAATTATATTTGGTACATTAATTTATTACCATACTATAAAAACAAAACTATTCGTCTTTCCAGAAGTGTAGTTTAAATAAGAAAAATTTAAATTGTTGCGAAAATAAAAAAGGTAAAACGATCTATATTTGTTATTCTCAGGATTGAAGAGGTTATATCTATCCCAATAAGGGTGTCTCTCTCTCTTTAATTTATCTCTCTTTACTCTCTCTCTCTCTCTCTGTGTATGTATATATATATATATATATATATATATATATATATATATATATATATATATATATATATATATATATATATATATAATATATTAATTTCCAGGACTCATGTAATAAATCAGAAGAAAAAAAGGTTAAACCCATAGCCATATAATATGGTAAGATGTAATCCCCGTCATCCGTAATGCACGTCTATACAAATGTCAGAAAGAAGTTTTAAAGTCTTCTTTTGGAATGCTCTTTAATAGTGACGTTACAGTTTACAGTTGCTCCTGGAGTGCGGCTTATGGAGTGCGGCCGACCTGCCTGTGGATCATCTTCGATATTGCATATGGCGGAATTCTTTTATGTAGCCTCCACACTATGGCCAATTGTTCACCACTTTCTGATAGTGACCTTGAACGATGGTTCACTGGTTGCATTCCCACGCTGGACCACTAAATGAGCCAAGGGCATGAATTCATCGATAGGGTGTACTGCGCACTTTAGTAGTGTATCTGGCTTCCTTTGATCTTTATAAAAAAACCATCTAATACCCCCGTCCGTCAAGGCCATTTTATCGTCTGCCATCATCGGCCACGATAAGCCATTTCCTCTTCAGACGGTGGTAATGGTTTGCAGTGGCCCATAGTGTGGAGGAACCTTTACAGCTGCAAGGGTATTCTGCTTGTTTGTAGGAAAATTTTACTAATAGCGCTTATTTTCAACTGAGTCATGATGTTCAGACAAGAAACAAATAGACTGTGTTACAACGCCACCTATAGGCGAATTTTTACACTAAACTATTTTATGTAATAAATGTTTAGCGTATCATTTGAAATAGTTGTCTTCATAAATGTATCACATTTGGACCAATAGGCCATACAGTCGTCAGAATTGGGGAATTTATGTCTTGCTAACCATGTATATAGTGTGAGATAGATAGGTAAACACAAGCATTATGTATGTATATATTTTTATATAAAAGAAATAACATTAAATTATTAGATGTTTCAGGGGAAAATGTTATTTAAAAATATAAATTAAATACCATATAAAATTTAAGCTGTCAGATGTTTTGATTAAAAAAAGTACAGAAAATGCAATGTTTTGACTTAATGCAGCTTTAAAGTAAATTTATTTTATCGTGAATTTAAACAACTCATATTTTTATATTTAAGAATAAAAATAATCCATATGTATATCTGGAATATATGCCAAACAAACAATATCTTGTGAAATGAGTGTAATAAACCCTGTAACATATTGTAATATATATTTTGCACTTTATCCTATAAAGATATAAACATTTCGAATAGAAAAGCGGATAATGTTATAAAATGAACCAGACCGGGAAATCGAAACTGAAATTTAGGATATTTGCCTGAGAAGACAGAACACAATTTCTCTGACTTTTAAAATATGACTGTGAAATGTCGAAAACAGTACTTTTGAAGCAGATTTGGTTTACCATATTTGTTAAAAAATAAATTTTACTTCTTTAGTTTGAGGGTAATAAACTTTATTTTCCGTTACTGTAATGTAATATGAAAAATATATTACATCGTGTTTTAGATTATATTTTAAAACTGGTTGTGTTTTATGTTTATTATATTTAAGAATTCTTTAAACTAATTTTTATAAAAAAAACTATTTAATTTTCTATAAATATTATTAAAATAATACAGAAATTTATTCAGTATATACAACAGATAAGTACATGAAAGGTATATATGCTATTAACTCAGTAATATTCTTCTTTTACTTTTGAATGTTATATAAAATGCCTTGAAGTTACAATGAGGTAAAGTTATAATGATTACTTTTTCTGACTTACTTTATTTTTACTTATTTTACTTATAAATAGTAAAATACATGTGTTTACCTATCTATCTCACACTATATACAGGGTTACCAAGAAATGAGTTCCCCGATTCTAAGGAACTATTGGTCCCAATGTGATACAATTATAAAGACATCTACTATTATTATTTTACTTATTTTACTTTTTACTTATTTTACTTCTTATCCACTATATTTCCATATCATTCATATATTCTTTTCAAAATTGTATTCCCTTTAATTAAAGTAATTATCATTTAAATAATGTCCCTTTAATTAATCCTTTCGTCAGTATTAAAAATATTTTTTACATAATTTTCAATTTATATATTCTTCTTCTCTCTAATAAATTTATTTTAATATAGTTTTATAAAAATATATTTTTTTCTCTCTAAATTGTGCCAACAGTTATTGAAAACAAATGGAATGATACGCGGTTAAAAGCAAAAAAATAAAATATAAAACAATATTTTTTAGATTTTTGTACCACCTATCTATTGTAATGATCCTTTACATGACCCTAGCGAAACAAAAGCGGAAGGTGAGCTTTCACATTAGACAATTACGATTAGCGGCAGGTAGAAGCATGTTATCCTAACAATAACCGTTTTGTACTACGTCCCGTCAACAAACCCAAACTTATGCTTAAATGGACGTAATGGTACGCTGGAGCCAACGCGTCTGCGGCTACTGTCAAAGAGCCTGAATTTATATTGCCGCATAAAGTAACTTAGCCAACTAGCTAAGTGGCCGAATGGTCAAAGCACGCGATCCAGACCCGGAGATTGCGGGTTCGATGCTTGACATGGCGGTTTATCCAAGGTGCGGATTTTTGGTTTAAAAATATTGTTTATTGTTTCCTTATGTTCTTGAATATTCTAGATCTTTCTTTAATATGTAAATTAGTTATTTCTTGAATGTTCTGTTCGGGTATAAAAGCTGATACCCACTAGTTGTAGGCAACTTCTCGGTCTTGTAAAGTTGCTACTTAGCTTCAATAAATTCTTCTGTTACGTTAAACGGTGTGTTCATTCGAATCTTCGTGACAATATTTTATGTCACGTGAGGAAATGAAGTGAGTTAAAAAATAAATGTAAGTGACGTGGTATGTTGTATAAAAGAGCAGTAGTGTAAATGTTGATATGCTTTTGGTTTGGTTTGGTTTGGAGTGCTACGGTTTACTTTTTGCAACACGAGGGCTGATGAGACCGGGAATAAAGCCGTATCCGAACGGCTACAAACATTCATGCCACTATGGGATTCGAACCCACGAACTCCGGTACCGAAGTCCAGCAACCTAACCAATTGGCCATTGTTCGTGATATGTTTTTGAGTTGAATCAAAATTGTTGCTTCAATAATACTAGTGAGATTTATTGCGTACTTGTTCAAATATTGACAACCGTTAACCCCTTCCGGTATGATTTAATAATGAAAAACTGTGCATGAAATAACCATTTAATTTTTATTTAAAAAACTTGTTTCATTTTACAATTCTTACATATTCTTAATTAAAATCCACTTTTTACATAGTGTTAAATGATATCAGAAACAGTAAAATTAAGAAAATATCAAAGCAAAACATTAATAAGGTATACAGATAATAGTCTTCAAGCTAGTGGTACTTTTCAAAACAAAGTACAAAGGAATTCTTAATTGTTTACATCGCCAAATAGTCTCACTTTTAATTTGAATCTTGTTACACACACGGCATTTCTTAGTAGGTTTTCTTTTATTCTGACTCATTAATTTGGCAATGACTTTTACCAAGTAAACAACATGTAATAGTGACTTGTGATTTTCAGAAGTGATAAAAGTGTTGCCAAATTCAGTACACTAGAAATTTTAAACTAAATTAATTATCATATTTAACAGTAACTTTAATCGCATGGCGAGTGTAGCTCGTCATTGTGCGGTATGGAATGAAAAACTAATGACGAGCTAGACTCGTCATTTTACCGGAAGACGTTAAGCATCGGGTATACGTACTGAGCCCCTATTTTAGAAATAGAGTTTATTTAAAAGTATTTTCAACAAGTATTATACATATTTTATAACTTCCTATACAAACTCACTGCAATGATGGAATTTCAAATGATTGTAAAAAAATATGTTTGGAAACAAAATTCTATTTGCAGCTTTAGTTTTATTATTCAACAATGTTATAGTATTGTAATTAATATTTTTATACGATCATATATTTATTATTTTACTGTACTTACATATAACTTTAAAAAAAGCCTTTTGTGTTTTAGGTTATGTATTATATTTAGAATGTTAATTTTCAAATAAATACTGATTGGTCGCACTGTATAAGTGTTCATCAAATGAAATGCCAATTTCATTGACATCTGGTACTTAATATTACTACTTCGAGGCTTAGGTTTCCATTTCTACACTGGAACACGAATCTATAGACTGTATCCAGCATATTTTGTCAAAGTCAAGATATTTTATGAATTTTTTTTCTCTTTGAACATTATTTTAAAATAAATGCTCCTGCTTCAGATATTTTGTCATTTTCTACATTTTATGACGACTATAATACTTGGGATAGAACTGGAGAAGATTCTTCAGCTGCTACGATGGTATTCTGAACGTTTCTTACAGAAAAAATATGTATAAGCCCTATTTCTTTGACAGTGTTTAAGATAAAGTAGAGTTTGTAGCATTTTTTGGATATCTATTATATAAGTGCATTCTCAGTCGGGATGTTTATCATGTGAATTTTTTTTCTGCTTGAAACGTATTATACAAAGTATTTAAAATTTAATATGATTAAAAAACATAAAATATAAAAAATAAATCAGACATAATTTAATTCTATCGAATTGAAAATTATTCGGATATTTTTTTAAACATGGATTCGGATATAATTTCGTTTGGTTTGGAGTTGTATGGTAATATGTTCTTCTTCATAGAGTTAACGAGACTTTAGATAATTAGAGATAATATTGTAAAATGTTACATATATGTTTTTTATATAGTTAATGATAAAATGTGAATAGTTTACCCTTTTATTGATATTGATGGACGTTTATTTTTCTCAACAAGATGTGATACATGACCCCAAAATAACTGATGAAATCTGTAGAAAATATTTTACAAAAAGTGTGCAAAAAGAAGTAACTATAATGTTAAATTAATATATTTCAATGAAAGGACGCGATGTTGAAGCTGGTTACAAAAAAATAGTCAGATGCATTTCTTCTATGATGCAAAATATTATCCATCAACTAAACACTGAGAAAATTTGTAATAGAAGTAAATGTACTGACATAATAGTTCAGTAACTTGAACATGGCTAGGGATGATAAATCAGATTTTCGAAGTAATAGATGCTTTATTAGATTGATAACTCATTTAGAATTATGTCAGAGTAAATTGTTAATGAAGAGTTTTAAATAGATGTCACGAAGTATACGAATTACTCTGGTTATAGGGTTGCAAATCATGCTGAAATTGGGATAATTGCGATAGGGTATAAGGGTTTTGATAGGTACATTTACATGTAATGATAGATAATACAATAATAACTACCGAGATATTCTTTTAATTCACAAAATTCGGTTAGAATTCTTGTTCGCTACCACATTGTACGATTTAGAACCATATAAAACTCAATCCTGGATACGTTCTTAAATATGAGTTATACTTTGTCTTAAATAACCCAATACCAACTATGCGATCATCTGATTTGTCCGCAGTCGTCACATAAACGATTTTATTTAATATGAGAGTTTAAAACTGCAAATTAACTCCAGTCTCTTAGTTGACTTATGAGTTTGATGGCAATATTATGTTAAAAAAAGAAAATAGATTTTAATAACATGAACTAAGACACTTAACATGCCGTTGGGATCCCCCTACCTTAACCCAAAACAGAATAATATAAAAAATAGAAGCGAAAATAGATTCATAACACCATGAATAATTTCTCTGCTTAGTTTTACTTACTGTAAATTAAAGATACTTTCGAACGTGTCCTAAATGTATATAAAATATGATAGGAATAATATAAGTACGCAAAAAAATAAAGTATAAGGTTGGTTGGGAGCACTACGGTCTACTGTTTTACACAAGAGACAGGGACCTACTGCTTGAAGCCGATTTCGAACGGCTACGAACATATATGCCTCAGTGGTACATGAACCCACGAACTCTAGTTCCGAAGATCAATGCCCTAACCATTCGGCCATCGTTCGGCAAAATAAAGTATATATATAATATATATATATATATGCATATATATTTATACATATGTATATATGTATATATATATATATATATATATATATATATATATATATATATTTGTGTGTGTGTGTGTGTGTGTGTGTGTGTGATTGTTTTTGACGATTATGCCAATTAAACGCAGTTTGCGATTCCATGTTTTATGGCAATTTTTGTTTCGTTTGGTATCTACTAAGAAGTCACTGAGTTCGTTGGTCGAAAATTATTATATTTTGTGTACACTGAAGTCAAGCATGCCTAGGAATATAATGCTAATATAATTGGTTCTGTACAATAAATTACTTTTTTACTCAATACAAAAACACCGAGAAATTAGCATTAACGTTATAAATGTTTGCATATTAAATTAATGAAGTTAATTTACATTTCTAATAGATGAAATAAATTCGTGCTTAAACACTGAATGTGAAAATTATAAAATTATAACGATTATAACTTGGTTATAATATATTTTTCCATTATCTGAAGTAAATTTAACTTCTTCTTTACGAAAACGGCTGAATCGGCTTTATAAGCAAAATACGATGAGTAGGCGGAATTACCAGTAGTATAGACATTCACTTATTTCTCCAACCTGTCTTGATGTATAAGGAGGTCAGTCGGTATTGCCACCTGCCAAAATAGGAAAACCACCTGCCTTAGGTTTTAATGCTCTTTGGTATAGAAAAGAAAATCTATTATTTTACAGTTTCGACTACGTAAATATTTTCTGCTGTGTCAACATGTACAAAATTATGCATAGTAGAGCCAAAATGCAAGTGAGCCCTATGTCGGACAGAAACAAAGGATTATCTGCTGAAAGAACCAAAACAGGTAATGGGCAGAACAAAATTTGTTTTCATTAGAAATAGTAAATGGTAAAGTTCTGGTTAGGAGGAAAGAATTCTCGAAGATATTGTTACAGGGAAAAAAATATATTATTCTACAATTTGGACTTTTTAAATTTTTATCTGCTCTATCCAGGTGCACACAAATATACACAGTACACCCAAGAGGCTAGTGAGTGTTCTGTGTAGCAGTACAAATGATTATCTGCTGAAAGAACCAATACAGAAAATAGGAAGAACAAAACTTGTTTTCACTAGAAAACTGTAGTAAGTGAAACGTTGTGATAAAATGGAAACTCTGAATAATCTTCAAGATTTAGAAAACATTTATTAGAGATTAAAACAAACAGAAAAGCGATCTTCTCGAGCACACTACATACGACTGGAAATCCCCGGCAGAGATGAAAACAGAAGTAGTAGTAGAAGTTGTAGTAGTTACAAACGTGACGTTTAAAATGACAAATAGATATCGCTACAGAAGAGTAAATGATAAAGTTCTGGCTAAGAGAAAATAATTCTTGGAAATCTAGGTATAATAATGACAATATATTATTCTACAACTTGGAATTCATAAAACTTTATCTAATGTGTCCAGGTACATACAAATATACATAGTAGAGCCAAAAGGCGAGGTTTGGTTTGGTTTGGTTTGGAGTGCTACGGTCTACTTTTTGCAACACGAGGGCTAATGAGACCGGGACCTACAGCTTAAAGCCGATTCCGAACGGCTACGAACATCCATGCCACTGTGGGATTCGAACCCACGAACTCCGGTACCGAAGGCCAGCACCCTAACCAATCGGCCATCGTACGGCTGCCAAAAGGCGAGTGAGTCCTCTGTGCGGCACGAACAACAAATGATTATCTGCTGACAGGGTCAGAACAGGAAATATGCAGAACAAAATTCGTTTTCATCAGAAACAGTAAATGATAAAGATTCGGTTAGGGGGAGAGTATTCTTGAAAATCTTGGTATAGGAAAGACAATATATTATTCTACAATTTGGATTTCGTAAAATTTTATCTGCTGTGCCCACGTGCACACAATTATGTATAATAGAGCCAAGAAGCTAGTGAGTCCTCTGTGTGACACGAACAAAGGATTATCTGCTGAAAGAACCAAAACTGGAAATAGGTAGGAAAAAATTGTTTTTTTATTAAAACACTAAATGATAAAGTTCCGGTTATGGGAGGGGAGTAATTCTTGAAAATCTTAATATAGGAAAGAAATTAGACTATTCTACAATTTGGATTTCGTAAAATTTTATCTGCTGTGCCCACGTGCACACAATTATGCGTAGGAGAGACAAGTGGAGAGTGAGTCCTCTGTGTGACACGAACAAAGTATTATCTGCTGAAAGAGCCAAAACAGGAAATAGGAAGACAAAATTTGTGTTCTTTAGAAACAGTAAATTGTAAAGTTCCAGTTAGGATAAAAGAATTCTTGAAAATCTTGGTATAGGAAAGAAAATATGCTATTTTATAATTTGAATTTAGTAAAACTTTAACTGCTGTGCGCAGGTGCACATATATACACATATATATATATATATATATATAATATATATATATATATATATATATATATATATATATATATATATATATATATATATATATTTATATATATATATATATATATATATATATATATATATACATAGGAAAGCCAAGTGGCGAGTGAGTCCTCTGTGTTACACGAATAAAGGATTATCTGCGGAAAGAGCTAAAACAGGAAAAAACACAACAAAATTCTCTTTCATTAGAAGCAGTAAATGATAAAGTTCGGTTAGATCGGAAAGATTTTTTGTTAAATCTTGGTATAGGAGAATAGGAAGAAAATAGGAAGAACAAAATTTCTTTTCTTTAGAAAATTGGAATGTGTGAGACGTTGCGATAAAATGGAAACTCTTAAAATTATTAAGATTTAGAAAAATTAACATTTAATAGAGTTTAAACCAAACAACAAAGCTATCTTTTCTAGCACACTACATACGACGGGAAATCTCCGGCAGAGATGAAAGCAGAAGTAGTAGTTACAAACGTGACGTTTAAAATGACAAATAGATGTCGCTCAGAAACATAAATAATAAAGTTCTGGTTAGGGGAAAATAATTCTTGGAGATCTTGGTATAATAAAGACAATATATTATTCTACAAGTTGGACTTCGCAAAATTATATCTGCTGTGTCCACGTGCACAGAAATATACATAGAAGATCCAACAGGCGAGTGAGTCCTCTGTGTGGCACGAACAACAAAGGATTATCTGCTGACAGGGTCAAAAAAGGAAATATGAAGAACAAAATTCGTTTCCATCAGAAACAGTAAATGATAAAGATCCGGTTAGTGGGGAAAGAATTTTAGAAAATGTTGGTATAATAAAGACAATATATTATTCTACAACTTGGACTTCTTAAAACGTTATCAGTTGTATCCAGGAACACACAAATATACATAGTAGTGCCTAGAGACTAGTGAGTCCTCCGTGTAGCACGAACAAAGGATTATATGCTGAAAGAACCAAAACAGGAAATAGGTAGAACAAAATTGTTTTTTATTAAAACAGTAAAATATAATGTTCCGGTTGGGGGGGGGAATCTTGAAAATCTTAGTATAGGAAAGGAAATATACTATTCTACAACTTGGATTTCGTAAAACTTTATCTTCTGTATCCACATGCACAGAAATATACATGGTAAAGCCAAGAGGCAAGTGAGTACTCTGTGTGACAGGAAAAATGGATTATCTGCTGAAAGAGCAAAACAGGATATAGGCAGAACAGAATTTGCTTTCATTAAAAGCAGTAAATTATAAAATCCCGGTAACGGAGGATAGAATTCTTGAAAATCTTGCTGTAAGAAAGAAATTAGACTATTCTACAATTTGGATTTCGTAAAATTTGATCTGCTGTGCCCACGTGCACACAATTATATATAGTAGAGCCAAGAGGCGAGTGATTTCTCTATGTTACACGAATAAAGGATTATATGTTGAAAGGGCTAAAACAGGAAATATAGCAGAACAACATTTGTTTTCATTAGAAACAGTAAATGATAAAGTTCCGGTTAGGTGGGAAAGATTTCTTGAAGATCTTGGTATAGGAAAGAAAATATATTATTCTGCAATCTGTATTTTTTAAAACATTATCTGCTGTGTCCAAGTGCACACAAATATACATAGCAGAGCCAAGAGGCGAGAGAGTCCACTATGTGACACGAACAAAGGATTATCTGTTGAAAGAACTAAAACAGGAAATATATAGAAAAAATTTGCTTTCAATAGAGAAATATATGATGAAGTTCCGGTTAGGTAAAAAAGAGTTCTTGAAAATCTTGGTATAGTGAAGATAATATATTGTTCTACAATTTGGACTTCTTAAAAGTTTATCTGCTGTGTCCAGGGGTAAACAAATATACATAGTAGAACCAAGAGGCGAGTGAGACCTCTGTGGCACGAACAAAGGATTATCTGCTGAAAGAATCAAAACAGGAAATAGTAAGAACAAATTTTTTTTCATTAGAATTTTAGAGTATGCGGAACGTTGTTATAAAATGCAAACTCTAAATAATCTTCAAGATTTAGAAAAATACACATTTAAATAGAGTTTAAACCAATAATAAAACTATCTTCTCTAGCACACTACATACGACAGGAAATCCCTGTCTGAGATGAAAACAGAAGTTGTAGTAGAAGTTGTAGTAGCTACCTGACATTTAAAATCACAAATATATGTCGCTACAGACACCTAAATGATAAAGTTCCGGTTAGGGAGGAAAGAATTCTTGAAAAACTTGGTATAATAAAGACAATATATTAGTCTACAAATTGGTCTCCGTAAAACTTTATCAGCTTTGTCCATGTGAACACAATTATATATAGTAAAGCCAAGAGGCGAGTAAGTCCTCTGTGTGGAACAAACAAAGGATTATATGCTGAAAGGGTCAAAACAGGAAATAGGCATAACAAGATTTGTTTTCATTAGAAACAGTAAATTATAAAATTCCCGTAGGGGAGGGGGAGATTTCTTGAAAATCTTAGTAGAGGAAAGAAAATATACTATTCTACAACTGGGATTTCCTAAAATTTTATCCGGTGTGTCTGTCCACATGCACACAATTATGCATAGTAGAGCCAAGATGCTAGTGAGTCCTCTGTGTGGAACAAAAAAAAAGGATTATCTACTGAAAGGGTTGAAAGGGAAAATAGGTAGAGCAAAATTTGTTTTCATTAGAAGTAGTAAATGATAATGTTCCGGTTAAGACGAAAGAATTCTGGAAAATCTCATTTGAAAAAATTGGGCCGTTTCAGATTTCTAACCATCTAGTCCAAACCCATATCTCATAGCAAAAATGTTAAAGAAAATATTTAAAGTTAAATTACATCAAATGCTTTAAAAATTTCACATTTTCTAAAACTTCATTTAAAAACAGAGATTTTAAATGACTAATACTATTTAAATATTAATAGAAAAAAATCCTATTAGATTTCATGCTTATTATGTAGAATTTTTAAATATTATTATTACGTATTTTTACAGCTTTTACTGAATTATCAAAACGCTGCACTCATTTGAAAATTTCCCATACCTTTAAAAATTATAAATGCTAAATTAGTTTTACAAGGAAAAATAAAGAATGTATATTATTTAGAAATATTAAAGTGCGGTAAGAAACTTGCTGTGCATTTTCATAAACGAAAAAATAAATAATGGAAAATGCATACTTAACACTAATGTAAAGTAACTGAATTTTTTCCTCTTTTGATTCCTCTTAAGCCGCTTATACTCAAGGCGGCTTTATCTAGGAAAAACAGATAGGGGAATAAATTTTCTGCGATGGTAATTGAATTACTCTCTTCTCCGAATGAATTTCGCGGTGTTTTAAGCATGATGTAAAAACTTAGGCTTCGAAAAGCATTTTGAGCACTATCAGCAAGGAAAAAGCTGTTTACAATTTTCAAATTTTTAAGCTTCAGAGCTCTATGAATTACCGTGAATGTAAGGATCCTTATGAAATGAAATAAGTACCATTAAAATAAATTGTAATGGCATGAATTGCACAACATACTTAGGAAATGTGAGTGGTTTGTTCAGATGGCTCAAGTTTGAGGTTGAATGCTCTTAAAGTTTTCAAAGGTTTTTCACCCCCTTGCATAAATTGATATGGGCATGGATCTACAAAATTACAAGCTGATTTTTAAGAAAATTGTTTTTGTTAGTTGGTTTGTTAAGATTAAGAAATACATTTTTTAGTGTTAGTTGATATATATTTGTAGATATAAGATATTTTATAAATTTTAAATTACAGATTTGTCCTCATGGTTGTTTACTAAATTTCGATATTATACAAATATGCCAATGTTTGTTATATAATTACACAGCAGCTGAGTTGCAGTAGCGCTGACGGAAAAAAACGTAGCTCTCATAACCGGAAGTCTGCCATGTTCTCCAAGGGGACTAGGTCAAGCAAAATATGTCCATGGTCACATTGTCCTTTAAAATTAATCCTCTAGTTGTAGCAGCATAAACAGAGAGATATTTTGTGATTTGTTCTTTTATCTTAATTACGAGTCGATCGATTTCAGAAATGTAAGGTGGTGAACTTCGGTACCGCAGTTTCGGGGATTCGAATCCCGCTGTTGGCATTGATGTTCGTAGCCTTTTGGAATCAGATCTAAGAAGTAGGTCCCGGTCTCATTAGCCCTGGGGAACAAAGCTGTTGACCGTAGCTTTTCAAATCAAAACAAACCTAAATTTTTATAATTACGAGGGGCAAATTGGGCGATGTTACACACGTTCGTCTCAAATCGAGTTGGAAGTGATCCCAAGCTCTAAATATTCAATAGTTTCAGACCCGTGTTAGGATAAAAAATACATGCCTGTTTTGCCTGATGTATTGGAAAAATATAATGCATGATTTACAAAGATATTTTTATTAACTTTTAAGCAGTTCTAATTTGCAAGCCCTGCAATGTGATAGAAATTCAAGCAATATCTATCGATCAGCGGCTAGGTGTCATAAATGCGTTTGCAACGATCTAAAAGTAAATGCAACCTTTTAAGTTTCCAATAACATTTGAATCCTACAAAAGTTATATTTATTTCTTTGAAAGAGGTGCTACTAATTGTAAAATACTGGTTATTTTGTTCACACTTGTATCCCAATGGCTTAGAGTAATGAAATCACGAATTCTTTTTTATCATTTTAGGGAATATTATTATTGATAAAGCAAGTTGTGTTAGTTTAGAATGACATTGCTGTTAAGTATTTGAAATACAAATAATTTGCAATGAAATATTATAAGTATTTAATTAGAGGGGATGACAAAAGAGAGTATGTTGGATAACGCCCAAGGGCAGAAATGCATATACGATACACCCGAAGATTACAAAATAAGAATTTTTGCGATATCTAGCGTTTTTTATTCTTATAAGTAATGCTTAATCATAACTCCCAAAATTTTACTTAATTCTTTATTCTAAATTATGAAGTTAAGACAGCTGATATAATGTCATATAATATTTATTTATTTCACCAATCAATTCAGGTGCTGATATCAGAATGATCCAACTACAATCACGGCGATAGCCATTTTTGGCTATAATCATAACATTTCTTTATAATTTTTTCCTCGCCAACAGGTTCAATTTTCTTTCTTATTAATTCTGAATACATTTCTGATTACTGCAAACTTTTCCTGTCTTTGAAGAAATTTTTTATCTGCTGGAAGGGAAAAAGTGTTCACACACTTTGTATGACACGTATGGGTTATATTTATGTCTCATCTTCAGAAATAAAGTTGACATCAAAAATAGTTGCAAAACTTTAGCGTTGTTTAGAAATATTACTTCATTATCAGCCAATAAAATGAGAAGATTTGCATATATACACTCTATCACTATATTATTCGGCATGTATATTAAATACCAATAAAATATTTCAAATTGAAATATTTATAGCATAATAAATATATTATCATACACAGATTTCTAGTTGGATTTTCGTGTAACAAGTTAATTAACATAGTCCAGTTGAAAGACAATTTCAACCGTGAAATCATTTGATTATTATGAAAGCACTTTTAATTAATTTCCAATTATTTTACATATGCAGAAAATATTTTTCTGTTTACATAGTCTGGTATAAAGTTTTGACTTTTTAACTATTTCCCTTAATAGTATTACAAAGCGTACATCCGACCATAAACGCTTTTTAAATAATGTCTTCATTCTTTTACATTACGGTAATTTACTAAGAAATTAATATTACTGTTTATCTAGTGATTGTTGACAAATAATTGCAAAGTAATTGAGCTCTTTAGAATGCAATATAAAACGATAGTCTAAAGTTAGATGATGATAATATATTTTTTACGGAAGGCAAAATTGGCAACAAAAATAAAATAAAATAAAAATTTCCATACAACCCTTATATTTTAATCTACAATCATGTTAGATAAGCTTTTGGATTTCTAAATTCTTTTCAAATTAAAGCACTTTAAACAAAGTTTTAGGGAAAAATACATCTTCGAACACAAATTCTTAAGTTTTTTTATGTTTAAAATAAGTTGAATAAGAAATCGATTCTCAACTTCAGTTTCAATTACTTTTCTACGTTTGAGATTTTGTTACAAAGTTTCAGGTATAACGTCTGAAATAGTTTTGCTTCTGCACACGTCAGAAAATTAATTTGACTTTAGAGATTCGGAAATTTTTAATTTTCATTTAAAGAAAAGGATTTTCAATTTCGAATTAGATTATAAAGGTCCCTCGAGCTTTGGTAACTGTTAAAACTTATGGATTAAATTTTCGTGACAGAACTTCAAGGGTTAGAATAAATGTTAAAAATGTCCCTTGAGCTGACATAAAATAGTTTAAAATTGAAATTTTCCGACTAAAGAATTATTTATTAGAATTTGGAATTTTTTGTGGAAGTTTTAGAATTAGACATTTTAAACACCGCTACATAACTACTGACAACATACAAAAGCTACAGCATACATACATAACTAACATGACTACATAGTACTACACTAACTACTTTAAACACTTTTTAAACAGAGCTACATAACTACTGATACTACACTACTAGATTAAATACATAACTACCATAACTACATACATAACTGACATAACTTACATAAATACATTCGTACTATACCAACTAGTTTAAACTCTTTTTAAAGAGAGCTACAAAACTACTAATACTACATTACTGTACTACTTACATAACTAACATAACTACATACATATGTATCTATAAACATTATATACTAACTACTTTAAACAGATTTTAAACAGACCTACATAACTACTGATACTACACTTCTAAACTAAATACATAACTAACATAACTACATACATAACTGACATAACTACATACATAGTACATAACTTACATAAATACATGCATACATACATTCGTACTATACCAACTACTTTACGCCATTTTTAAAGAGAGCTACATCACTACTAATAATACATTACTGTACTTCTTACATAACTAACATAACTACATACGTACATAACCAAGATAACTACATACAAACGTATCTAGAAACATACTATACTAGCTACTTTAAACACTATTTAAACAGATCAACATAGCTACTGATACTACACTACTATACTAAATACATTAACTAATATAACTATATACATAACATAACTACATGCATACTATACTAACTATTTTAAGCACTTTTTAAACAGAGCTAGATAACTACTAATACTACACTGTTATACTACTAACGTAACTGTGTACATATATAAGCACACACATACTATATTCACTAATATACTACATACATAACGACTGATATCCATACCTACATATACACATACATATAGGATAGAAATCAGGGTTTAGCATTTGGGAGGAGAGGTTGCATAAACTCCAATGAACTATTTTTATAGATTGCATACAGAGTATATGAAAGGTAGTATGTATAAAGGAGTGTAATGTAGTCGGGTATACAATATAAAATTTGCCTTAAAGTATCTAAAAAATCATTTCTAAACTTAATGTAATTTTATTCTATTTTTTTTCAAATAACTATATCATTTTATTCTACACTAGTACCATATCTACAAGAAAACTCTTTATTTCTAATATGGTTAATAAAATTACCAAATACATTATTTAAAATGAAATATGCTGTTCATTTAATCTACAAACTACAAGTAACACCAAATTCTTCTTTAGAGATGCAAATGGAACAGAATAACTTCTATAGAAACTGTAACAAGATATCTCTATTGAATTCATTTACGTAACTGTCAAGGTGTGCCGAAAACCAATCTATCTGCAGGGTACTGAATAAATCCCCTGCTTCTTGCCACGTCGCTCCATTCTGCTCTTTGAGGTTGAAATAACTAGAAACATTGCAGTTCAAAAGATTTCGAAGATCTTATGGGTAAAAGCGGAGCAGTAAATCCTCACAACTCGGAAACTGGCATTCTAAACGTAATTTGAATTTCCCTTGCAGTAGTCACGGTAAATATTTGATGCCTCATAGAAGCAGAATATTAGAGCAGTACGGAAATTATTTAAAGTTTTAATTAGTGTAATTTATCTCAGTTGGATTAAGCCCAACATCTGGGATGATAGTAAATTCAGATGAATATTTTAGATGTTTCTAAAAGTAAAATTTAGTACAGATGAAACATAACATTTATAAAGCAGTAGACTATATAGGAGTTTTTAGAAAATTTGTAAATTTTTCATAATTAAATAATAGCACTTGTGATTCTAAGACTGTATCTAATATTTTTTATATAAAGGTAGACATTTTAAAGAAATGTATTATTATTAGATAATAGAGTAATTTCAAGACATAAGCTTTAAGTATCTAAGTTTTAATACACAAAATTATAATAAAGAATTTACTGTTAATTTTTAGGTTATTTATACTGATGAGTTGGAGCACAGGAAGGAAGCAGTACATAGAATGTCAGGACCAGTATAGAAGTGTTAAGTCAAGATGAGTGAATGCAGACAAAAAAAGACTCTGACTTGAGTTCCAGGCATTTATTTTTTATTATTCCAAATTGCAAAATAATTGTAGTCTAATTCTGCCCTGATCCTATAGTGGATATTGGAGGTTTATTTTGTTGTGTTGTTTTTAAAAAACATTACGGCGATTAATGTGCAGATGGAAAAAATAACTACAGGAACGTCGTAGTATTGGGACCAAAAGGTGGGCTCCAACGAAAAAGGTGGCCGGACCAAAAAAACGTCCGCAAAGGTAAAAAAATTCTCTCCCTGACCAGCCAAATTATTAAAAACTTCTAGGCTGCACTCATGCCAAAAGCGCCGAAACACAGCCAGAAAGTGGGTTGCCAGGCGCCAAGAAAATACCGAGCTCTCAGGGAGAGCGACGGGTTCTCGCTGCTCTGAGCAATGAAACGTCGAGAGAAAACGCGCGGAGAACGAAAAAAAAACATTCGCAGTGAGGCGCAACTCCGGTGGTGAACATTCGCCAAAAACGATGTGGATCGGAGCTTGGCAACACACCACAACGCGGAAACCTTTCAAAGGAGCCGCTGTTTATCTCAAACCGAAATTGATGGCTACAGAACTGTCAGAATATGAGCCGATGGGCGCAAATTACGGCCGAAAGGATTGACGGCAGTGGATGCAGGTGACCAGAATTGGGCGCTGGGTCCGAAACTTAATAACAGATCGGGGGCGGCTCTGTTTGAAAAGACAGGCTGCACCCGTGAGAAAACAGCAAAAGCTGCACCTGCAAGGGGCAATATGCGAAAAAAAGGCGCAAAATGTAGGTTAAAATATATCTACCCCACAATGGAAAATGTATTGAAGGGACATGAAAAATCTTCATTACAGTATTTTCACTATTAGTGTTCAGCTCATGTGAACTCTCTAAATAGCAATCAAACGGTACAGATTTCTAAGAAAATGGACGTGTAATGCATACACGAGAAAGAAACTTTCAGGGCAAATTGAGGAATACTGCGTAAAGCCAATAAGAGACATATTCCATGCTGCCGATCAATGATGACAACTTGGTTTGCACAAAAAGAAACCTTTATTTAAACAAACATTTATATATGTATATATATATTAATAAATAGAATTCTTACACACACACACACACACACACACACACACACATATATATATATATATATATATATATATATATATATATATATATATATATATATATATATATATAACAAAGGTAATACACAAAAATCACTCTGCTCGAATAGAGGTGCACCCAAGAGCGAAGACCCCTTACTCAGCGAATTTAATAGCAAGATCAGGAAAAAAATGGGGCCATCTGCCGGCGACAGCTGGGAAATGTGTTGAATAGACAATAAATTTACATCTTTAGGATAGAAGGCTTTGGAAAGAATTTTAAGTCGAAGACACTCTTCGATTATGACATTTAGAGGCTGAAATTTTTTTTTAAGGAATTAGAAATGGGAGAGAGGAGGTTTTTAAGGAAATATTAAAGTTGAATAGTTCTTATATATATATATATATATATATATATATATATATATATATATATATATATATATATATATATATATATTTAAAATTCCGATTGGAATTATAATAAGTGTTTTATCTAAGTATAATTATATATGCAAATAGGATTTATTAAGGTTTAGTTTTTATTTCTCAGAAATAGTATGATTAAAATGCTTACTATACGCTTTACTTTTAATATTTACATATAGTTTGATATATAACATTTTTTAACATTGACAAAAAGATGCATTTTATTTATGTCAGTGAATATACCCTAGTATATACGTAAAATTATTTATAAAAGTGTACCACTTTAAACTTGTCTTTATGCCTATTGCTAAATCAAAAATTTAAAATAAAAAGTAACACTTAAATAAGAGTAATCTATTACTAGTTGCATTTTCTATCAACTTAAGAGAATTAACTCAATTCCAAAATCTCCTTAGGCGATGCAAATGCAAAAGATTAATTTCTTTAGCGACATTAACACAAAAATTTGTTACTCAATTCATTTACGTAACAGTCAAAATACCCTGAAAACTAATATGTCTGCAGGGTATCAAATTCATCCCTTGTTTATTAATTTATCACTCCATTCTGCTTTTTGGGGTTTGTAACAAAGAGTAATATCAATACACGTCCCTTTCCCACAACATGACACAGTACGTTTGAAATAGCTTGTAACTCGATATACTGTATTCTAAAAGATTTGTGTGTTTTACCGATAAAAGCAAATGGATATATTCGGCATCTTAAAGATTCAGGTTATAAAACGTGATTTGTATTTTTACTGTAGTGATATATATATATAAAAGTATTTTATAGTATTAAAAGCACAGCATTAAATTTCGAAATACGTATGTAATATATATATATATATATAGCAATATATACCTTATATATATATTATTTAGCTATATATCTATATATATATAAATATATATATATATATATATATATATATATATATATATATATATATATATATATATATATATATATATATATATATATATATATATATATATAGCGTGCGGTAGGTATTCATGCAGGGAGTGCAGAGATTTTCCAATAAATCTATAATTATTGAAACATCTGAGTTCTCCATTCTGAAACGGGTTATTTATTATTAATATAAATTTTAAGATTACAATAAATAAAATATTTTCCTACGAGCAGTTGAGTTATGAGAATTCTACTAGCACTGAAGCAAAAATCATGTATTTTGCTGTACGGTATCATATCGGCGTCGAAAAAGCAACGCTTCGGGCTTCCACGAAAAACTTATATGTTCAGCAAACGTAGCACCACATGGCGCCCGCCGCTTCGGCGCCGACAAACCGAACGTCTATTCCACGTGCAGAGGAGTTTACTGCACGCTGGCACAATAGAGCGAGCTCTTTCTTGTTTTGTCAGTGGATTAATTTATATTTATTAATTGTTTTTAACATTTGGAAATCATATATTTTGCGAAAAGCAGTTTGACAGTTTTAAAAACAAAACCAGGGATATGGTGTTACATAATATAACTTATATACTGTCTGTAAGACACAATGAATGGTAAAATTTGGACTGTTCTGTTAAAATTTGTTTCTTTAAAACAAAACAACATTGTTTTTCACCTAATTATTTCAATAAATATAACACATTACCGAAATTAATTTACCACACTAAAACATTTAACTTTATATTGATGAAATACTTTTATATTTCCATGAAAACAAAATATTACAATATATAAATTTAAACATTAACCGTCGGCAAAATCGTATGGCCAGTTAATCAGTTAAAAAACGGAAAGCGCTTCAGCACGTAAGTCCCCGCTCTAATAAAACGCTTTATAAACCGCACCTTCTGATGATTCTGAATGCCAAGTGCAGAAAAAATTGCTGCATTCGCCTCAGTCCCATAGTATGCTTTTCTTCTCCAGTAGCACATACATATAAAGCGTACACATCAGAACTTCCTATATTCGTTAGCGAGTTACGTGGTGTAGCACTTAGTGCCGCGTGTACTGTGGAAATACAAGCAAGGAAATCAACATAATATTTTAATATGTTATAAATAATATTTATTATATACCATATAAAGATAGGTAGACATAAATGCAGAAAATTATTGTTCCTCATAATTTTGCCAGGGTGTGCAGTACACACCCTGCACATATGGACCGCACACCACTGATATATATATATATATATATATATATATATATATATATATATATATATATATATATATATATATATATATATATATATATATATATATATATATATATATATATATACAGACATGCCTCCTGCCAATTAAGCAATAGTTATTGTTAAATTATTTATAATATTTCTATTTAAAATAATTATATGTGTGTTCTTATTGTCTTATAATTCTTAAGTATTTATCACTCTAATTTTAATTTTAGTGTATCCAGCAAGATATAAGTGATAGAAAATAATAAAAATATTTCTTATATTCTACAAACTATTGTAATTATTCTAATTTAACAATGAACTTAAGATATGACTGACAATACAGTTTTTTTTGAGTAAACAATATGAGCAGAATACTTTTAATAGAGTCAGTCTTACACGATCTATTTATTTAATTCAATCAAGTAACTGATGAGATGGATCACAAACTAATCTATCAGCTGGTTACGATATAAATCCCGAATAAATCCCCTGTTTCTTACAATATCATCTCATTTTATCCATTGGTTTTCAAATAACTAGAAGCATACCAGCATAAAACATTTGTGAGTTCTTATAAATAAAAGAAATGTGTACTATCCTAAATGTCTTTAAAAATCTCTATGAAATATTTTAGTTAAAATATATCTAAGTTGTTGTGCAACAGATTATTAAAGATCGAATTAAATATTTAGTCTTCATTATCGAGATTTATCTATATCGCATTTCTTTGAAAAGTGCTATATCCTTATGTAGATAAGTTTCACTGAGGACTAGATTTTTAAATAATATTGAATTTTATTATTGAATTATATTGAATGGTATTGCATTAAATCATACTTTTCATAGAGTTTCAGGCTATTTGCATTAAATATACTAAATGTATGGTATTGATTAAATCAGTGAAATTATAACTTACAATATTTTCAATATTCTGTATTAATTGGTGAAGATTATTAACTACCTCAAAAGTATTATTAACAGAAGATCACCGACTAAATTTAATTTGTTTACTAACAGTCTTAAATATATATAAACGTTTTAAATTAGCTCTAATAAAGCAAGTGATGTAACCAATGGTTACAGGACGAGACTTAATTGATTGTTTATGAAATTTGGGTACTAAAACCAGATAAGGGAAATTAAAATTATCTATGTTGGGGATAATACTTTTATAAAGTGCTTTAATAAGAATTGATATATTATGTAGAGAATAATAACCTATTTTATATATATTACTATCATTTTAAGAATTTAGTAAAGATCCACAATTGTATTTTTTACATATTAAAGCGTAAATAGCAGATAACCCCAAGCATATAAATAGGTAACTACTAAATTTTTTATTTTTAATCTCATCCACGATCCATATTGTGTAAAACACAATTTTTTTTAAATTTGTGTGTTATACCACTATATTGTTAGGTTTCATTGAGGACTAGTTTTAATATAATTTTTTATCTACTGAATTGTATTATTGAATTATATGAAACTGTATTGCAGTAAATCATATTTTCCATAAAGTTCCAGAACTATTTGCTTTAAATATACTAAATTTATGGTATTTGATAGGTCAGTGAAATCATAACTTACTATATTTTTAATATTGTGCATTAATGGGTAAAGATTATGTTCTACCTAAAAACTATTATTAACAATAGAACCTCCATTAAATATTATTTGTTTAATAACATGCTTGAATATATATAAATGTGTCAAATTTGCGCAAGTAAGGTAAGTGTTGTAACCAATAGTTACTGAACGAAACTTAATTGACTGTTTATGAAACTTGAGTACTAAAACTAGATAAAATTATCTATGTTCAGGCCGATACTTTTATAGAGTGCTTTAATGTGGTTTGATATACAAAATTTGTTGAATAATTAACTATTTTATAGATATTATTATCATTTGAAGAATTTAGTAAAAATCCACAATTATATTTTTACATATTAGAGCTTAATTAGTAGATACCTTATTAATTTTTGGTTCTTAAGTTAAAAATATAAACAAGCCTATAAATCTGTAGCAGCTAAATTTTTCATTGTTATTTTCATTCAGGATCCATACTGTTTAAAAAAACAATCTTTTTAAAATTTATGTGTATGTCTACTAAAGCCGATAATCAGCCTCCCATTGGTATATCATGTATTTGTTTGTAAAAGTTTATAGTACTATGTAGATAGGTTTCATTCAGGACTATTTTTAAAATAATTTTATATTTATTGAATTGTATTATTGAATTATATTGAATTGTATTGTATTAAATCATATTTTCCATAAAGTTCCAAGGCTATTTGCATCAAATATTCTAAATTTATTGTATTAAATAAATCAGTGAAATCATTACTTACTATATTTTTAATATTGTGTATTAATAGGTGATAATTATTCCCTGTGTCAAAACTATTATTAACAGAATAACACCCATTAAATTTAATTTGTTTAATAACATGCTTGAATATATATAAACGTTTCAAATTAGCTCTAATAAGTTAAGTGTTGTAACCAATGGTTACAGGACAAAACTTAATTGGCTGTTTATGAAATTTAGGTATAAAACCAGATAAGGAAAATTAAAATTATCTATAGAGAGGCCGATACTTTTACAAAGTGCTTGAATACGGTTTGATATATTATGTATTGAATATTTAACTATTTTATAGATATTATTATCATTTTAAGAATTTAGTAAAAATCTACAATTATATTTTTTACATATTAGAGCTTAATTATTAGATAACTAATTAATTTTTTGTTCTTAAGTAAAAAAAAAACACCAAGCATATAAATCTGTAGATGCTAAATGTTTCATTGTTAATCTCATTCAGGATCCATATTTTTTAAAAAACAATTTTTTTTTAAATTTGCTTGTATGTCTACTAAAGCTGATAAGCAGCATCCACACATTGGTACCACACATGTATTTTTTGTAAAATGTTATACCATTATGTAGATAGGTTTCATTGAGGACTAGTGTTAAAAAAACTTTATATCTATTGAATTGTACTATTGAATTATATTGAATTGTATTGCATTAAATCATATTTTCATAGACTTCCAAGGATATTTGCTGTAAATATACTAAATTTATGGTATTTATTTTAATTAAATTTATTTTAATATTGTGTATTAACCCTTTAAAGTTCACCAAAATAAATTCATTGGAATTTTTAATTTTTGAAATATATAAGTTTTCTTATATTACTTAGGAAAGTTTGCGGAGTGGTTTAGCTGACAAACCCTTCCCCTTCTACGGCATGAACATTATGCTTTTGAAAAGTTTAACTATATTGGAAGAACAACAAGAAATAGTATAATAAATAAATAGCTTAACAGTTTATAAGTGTTGTTTGTATAGATACTTTTATTTGAGGTCATAAGTAAGATAAATTGAATTACTGACTTCTCAGTACAGCAAGTTTAAATACAATTATTTCATAATACATAAAAAAAAACAATTAAATGTAGAGCTATCATCTGTTGTAAATTTAAAATGTAAAAAATATAAAAAAAAAAAATCGAAAAATCATTTATGTCTCCAAATAGTTTTTTTTTTAATTGCAGAAGGTCTTGATTCTACATCATCGGCTTTTTAGTATATCCAATACCATATCCTTAAAATTTAAAATACAAATTTGTATTCACGTATTCTATAAACTAATACTAAATAGAAATTAAATAGTGTGAGCTAGACAACCAGATTTAGAGAATTAACTAGCTTTAAAATTATTGTTTATTGATGCAATCTAAACAGAATAGTTTGTACCGAGACAGTATACAAGACAGTTTCATTCAATTCATTTACGTAACTGTCAAAATGCACAAGAATACAATCTCTCTGCAGGGTATCGAATAAATCCCTTGTTTCTTACGATATCACTCTATTGTTTTTGGGGTTAAAATACCTAGATGTATTAAAGTTCAAATGAGTTGAGAGTTCTAACAGATAAAAATAACGTGGTAAATACTATATCTAAAATTTTCTTATTTTAAATTGTAATTTGGAATTCCTTTGTGCCAGTCTTTAAGATGCATACTGCATTATGAAATTGGAATGTTAGAACTCTAAAAATATTTAGGGAATAAATATCGTAAATTAGCTCTGAATTATTCTGTTTAATGTGTGAAATACCGATAAATTCATTTTCATTTTTTAGAGCATCACTATTTTTTTTCTCAAAAAGTAAAATATAATTAAATATACCTATGGATGAAGGATAGTATTTGATAGATTATTTATTGAATAGTTAAATATTTTATAGTTACTATTATCAGTATAAGAATTTAATAAAGATCCACAATTATATTTTTTACGTATTAGAGCGTAATTAGTAGACAACTTATTAATTTTTAATCCTTGAATTAGAAAAATAACCCCAAGTTATAAATCTATATATGCTAAATTTTTCATTGTTAATATCATTCAGGATCCTTATTGTTTAAAATACATTTTTTTTTAAATTTGTATTTATAGCACAATCAATTTAAATAAACAATATTTGTTCAAATGTATAACTGAGAATTACAATTTTCAAGGATCTTCTACTGCAATTTTTTCTTTAGTACATTCAATACCATATCCTTAAAATTTTTATTCACGTATTCTCTAAACTAATACTTAAGAAAAATTAAATATTGTGAGCTAGACAACCAGATTTAGAGAATTAACTAGCTCTAAAATTCTTGTTTATTGATGCAATCTGAAGAGAATAGTTTCTACCGAGAGAGTTTTAGAAGACATTTTTATTCAATTCATTTACGTAACTGTCAAAATGCACCAGAAACCAATCTCTCTGCAGGATATCGAATAAATCCCTTGTTTCTTACGATATCACTCTATTTTGTCTTTTGGGGTTAAAATACCTAGATGTATTAAAGTTCAAACGAGTTGTGAGTTCTTACAGATAAAAACAACGTGGTAAATACTACATCTAAAATTTTCTCATTTTAAATTGTAACTGCGTTATGAAATCGGAATGTTAGAGCTCTAAAAATATTTAGTGAATAAATATCGTAAATTAGCTCTGAATTATTTCGTTTAGAGTGTGGGATACTGATAGATTCATATGCATGTTTCATAGCAAAGCTATTTTTTTTCTCTGAAAGTAAAATTTAGTTAAATATACCTTTGGAGGAAGGATAGTATTTGAAAGGCGTTGCATGAAATAAAGTTGCCTTCAATATTACGATTTTCACAAATAAAATAATAACTTCTCTGTTTATAAGCCTGAATCTATTATATATATATATATATATATATATATATATATATATATATATATATATATATATATATATATATATATATATATATATATATGTGTGTGTGTGTGTGTGTGTGTGTGTGTGTGTGTGTCTATGTATAGATTCTACAATTATTGTATATTGTAGTGCCGTGGTAGCTCAGTCGGCAAACTCAACATTCTCAAAACAAAAGGGTTGCGGGTTCGGAGTCCAAGCTGGCCTGAGATCCACTGTGCTCTTTAAATCTAACTCTGAGAAGTAAAATATGTTCGTGGTCACAATGTCCAATTTCTTAATCAATACCTTTGCCAGTGGCAGGCCAAGCCTATGGGTCTTCTGCTCAGTTCTTGCATCGAAATTACGAAGACCCACTTGAGCATAAATCTCACTTTTACCCTTGAGGTGATCATTGAAACAAAAGACACGCCCCTTTGCCTTAATACGAGTAACTTATGTTCAATCGTGTTTTGTTTGACTAAGTGGCATCAGGAAAAACATCAACATTTATATATCTACCATAATGCATTATTATTTTTTAAATTTTTTCATTTAATAAAATAAATTGAATGTAGAGCTATCTCCTTTTGTAAATTTAATATGTCAAAAACATAAAAAAATTGAAAAAACATTCATGTCTCGAAAAAGTTTTTCTTTTTTTATTATTTGCAAAAGCTTCTGATTCTTCATCATTGGCTTCCATACATCACAGATATATGAGATTTGAGACATAAATAAATATAAAAATATAAAGTAAAATACTCCAGAAAAGTAAAATTTAAAAAAGTATTTAATAGGTGGTTTTGCTGTCCGCTAAAGGGTTATACTATGTTATTTCTTTATTCTCCTCCAGTAATATTTGTACATAAGATTTATTCAAATTTAATACTATTATTATAAAAGAATATAAGAATTTATAAAAAGTAGTTAAACTTTTAAGTAATTCAAAAAAGTAGTAATTCAAAATTTTATTCTTATCCAAGTCACTAATTATAACAAGTGCAAAATTATGTATTCAATTATATACGTTGTTTGTATAGATACTTTTATTTGGGGTCATAATAAAGATAAATTGAATTACTGACTTCTCAGGTACAGCAAGTTTTAAGACATATATTTCAAAAGAAAAAATAAATGAAATGTAAAGTTATCATCTTTTGTAAATTGAAAATGTCAAAAACGTAAAAAAATCGAAAAATTATTTATGTCTCCAAGTTTTTTTTTTTGTTTTTTTTTAGTTTCAATAGCTCTTGATTCTTCATCATTGGCTTCCATACATCACAGATGTATGAGATTGGAGCCATTAATAAATATAAAAATATAAAGTAAAGTACTTCAAAAAGTAAAGTTTAAAAACATATGTTTAATAGGTTGTTTTGTTGCGAAACTACTGTCCGCTAAAGGATAAACTATAATTTTTTAATTCTTATCCAGTAATATTTGTACATAACATTTATCAAGACTTAATACTATTGTTACAATATAATATAAGAATGTATAAAAATTAGTTAAAAGTAGTAATATCAAACTTTTTTTCTTTTCCAATTTTCTTATCATAACAAATGCAAAATTATGTATTAAATTATATATGTGAACTGTATATATGAGTAAATAAATATCTAAACGACTACACAATGTAACTGATGTCAATATAATAGAGTTAAAATTAATTAAATTTAAAATTATTAATTTGAGATGCAATTTTTGAATATAATATTTTCTGTAAAAATGTTATAAGGATTTATTTAAATCATTTACGTAAGCCTCATGGCGTACTTTATATATTTATCCAGTTAACTAAACACGTTAACTTCACACAATAAAGTAACTTTTTAATTCCTGTTTTGTGATTCAAACTAAAGAGGATACGTTTTATGGATGCGATATTTCAAGATAATTGTATTCAATTCATTTAAGTAACATTCGAGGTTACCCGAAAACTAATCTACCTGCAGGTTAAAGTATAGATACCTTGTATTCTAAGATATCTCTCGGTTGTTCCCTAGGGTTTGACATACCTAAAAGTAGCACAGTTGAAAAGATTTTGGAATCCTTACCGTTAAAAGCAACTTGGTAAATTGATAAATCTTATAGATAAAAATTACGCATTTCAAATTGTAATTTGAATTTCCTTTGTACTAGTACCTGTAACGGTTTCTGTAGTACAGAAACAGAATATTAGAGCTTAACGTAATAATTTAATGTTTTAATTATCCTAATTTATCTTGGAATTGATTTAACTTGGCGTTGAGCACATGGATAAATTCTAGTTAATATCATTACTAACATGAAAAGAAATTTTCTTTGACGTTAAGAATTTATTTAAATATGCTTTTAGATAAAAGTTAAAATTCGTAAATTTTTATTTTTATTTGTATATTGTGCAAAAGTATTAAAGCTAAGAGTAATAAAAAACAGCTGATATACTTGAATGCTATCGTAAAGGCTTTTATGTCTTAAAAGGATTTCAGTTGCCCTACTAAATGTAACGGTTTTCTGAAGTGAAGAAACAGAATATTAGAGTTTGAAGCAATAATTTAATGTTTTAATTATCCTAATTTATTTTGGAATTGGTTTAACTTAGCTTTGAGCACGTTGATAAATTCTGGTTAATATCATTACTTACATGAAAGTGATTTTTTTACTGATAAAAATTTATTTAAATATGCTTTTAGATAAAAGATAAAATTCAAAATTTTTTTTTATTAGTACATTGTGCAAAAGTATTAAAGCTAAGAGTGACAAAAAACAGATGATATATTTGAATGCTATCGTAAAGGCTTTCTGAAAGGATTTATATAACGGTTTTCTGAAGTGAAGAAACAGAATATTATAGCTTTATGTAATAATTTAATGTTTTAATTATCCTAATTTATCTTGGAATTGATTTAACTTGGTGTTGAGCACATTGATAAATTCTAGTTAATTTTATTACTTTCATGAAAATGATTTTTCTTTGACGTTAAAAATTTATTTAATATGCTTTTGGATAAAAGATAAAATTCGTAAATTTTTATTTTTATTAGTACATTGTGCAAAAGTATTAAAACTAAGTGTAATAAAAAAAGATGATATGTTTGACTGCTATCATAAAGGATTTTATATCTTAAAATGATTTTCTTTGCATTGGTATCTGTAATGGTTTTATGAAGCCCAAAAACAGAATATTAAAATTTGAAGTAATAATTTAATGCTTTAATTATTCTAATTTCAATTAGAATTATTAACTTAACGTTGAGGACGTTGGTAAATTCTAGGTTATATCATTACTTAGATGAAAGTGATTTTACTTTGAAGTAAAATTTTATTTATATATGCTTTTGATTGAAAAATAAAATTCATAAATTTTTATGTTTATCAGTACATTGTGCAAAATTACGAAAGCTAAAATGAATAAAAACAGCTGATATGTGTATCTTCTAGCATACAGGCTTTTATAGAGAAAACCGATTTTTAACGATTTAGTTCATAAATATTTTCCCATTAAGGTATACAAATATGTTAACTGGGAAGTTTTCTTGAAAAAGAAGAAACTTATTTTATTAAATTATTTGAAACTAAAACAACTTTCCAAAAAGAGTTTTTTTTTTCAAATAATCTGTGAAGTAGGACTCATGACAATTTGTGTTTTTCATAGAAAAGCAATTCCATTTAAATAACTGTAAACTATAGTTTTAATAAAATGCATTTGTCAAAGAAAATCGCTAAATTTCACTTTCTATTAAACAAAACTTTTAAAGGATATTCTTATTAAATTAAAACTTCTAAAGCTGATGATTTTTAAGTGGTTGCAATAAAATTCAGTCTTATATAATAAAAAGACGACGCACCGAGAAGATGTAATGCAAATTAAACACTAACTAATATGCACACAGGTTTCAACGGAAAATGTAAAATTCTAAATTTTCTACAATGAATTAACGTCTGTTCTTGCAGCGCATCTTTTCTGCGCAACTGGTAGGATATTTAAGGGGAGAAATATTGTTTCCAGTTCATGAAATCTTTGAGAATTTCATTCTGTGTACTCAGGTAGACAGTAACTAGGCCTCGCATACAAATGTGCAAAATATATTAGCAGATGTTAGAATTGGAGAGAGGGCATGCAGTTGGGAGGAAAGAAGCCAGTTACTCTAATCGGCGATTTGACATTTGGGCAGGATCGATGCCACTATTAGACGATGTTGGCAGGAAGAGAAGAATCATGACCACAAAATCATGAACACAGCTTCAAAAAGGAAGGGGTCGGCCAAGAGAAACGAAAGAACGTGAGGACTAATAAGTTATCCTTTAAACGAAAACTAACGTATTTACGCTAGCAGTGTATCAAAACTCTAATGGCTTCGGTGAAAATGACTCTCAGAAATAAACTCTATCTTTAAAACGATTCTCTTTCTGAAATTGCGAAAAACCACAAGCCGCTTTCGTATTCCATTCAACGTTTATTCATAGAACAACACATACCGAAAAATCTCGTTCTAAACAGTTACATAAATATTACAGTTAACACAAAAAGTTACAGTTACAATGAATATGACAAAGACCGAGCAATTGTCAGAGCTTTACTCGCAGCCACAGATACATCATTATCATTGATTGTACCTCAAACTAGTGCTTAAGTGACCGCAAGGACCATTCATAAAGCACTTACAACAATAAGCTCAAGTCATGTTCCTGTTTTACCGATATCGTTGATCTCTATACAACAACAAGCCCGTAGGTGTCGGGCTCCTTCGAACTTGAATGACACTGACTGGAGTAGAAAAGTCTTCAGTGATGAGTCCAACTTTGAACTGAACCTGGGGACCAGCGAAGATGCGTCTGGAAAAGCCCTAGACAGCAGTGAGATACCAACCTGACTGTGTACAGGGGTACAACCAGCATTAATTTTCTGGTATGCCATTTCATTTCATAGTAAGAACATTTCGGTTGTCAACCTTGGAGCCCTCGCAGCAAACAGGTGCGTCTACGAAGTTTTAAGCGCCGTTGTGTTTCCCTTCATGTCATGCCATCATGGACTTACATTCCAACAAGATAAAGCCTGGCAGCACACCTCATGTGCTTGGCGAAAGCTAACTCGGCCAGGAAGATCACCGGATTTCTCTTCTATTGATCACGTTTGGAGGATTATGTGCAGGCTCTTCCAAACAACACGGGAATTCGACAATCTAACTCACTAGTAGACAGAATTTGGCACAATATCCCTCAGAAGAACCTATCAATCTCTATCAATCAATGCCAAGTCGAATAATTGCTTTCAAGGGCCAGAGGTAAATAAAAGGTTTATAGTTTTTCATTTTAGGCAGTTCTACCACTTGAATAAATCATCCAATTTTTCTAAAAATATAATCATTTGTTTTTCTGTGCATGTACATAGCATTTACTAATTTTCATTCCTTTCGAATAACCCCTTCTTTATGAGTCTATTTTCTTTGTCTAAGAGTGTACTTTATAAAAACTAGCTACAATAAAAACTCATTTTGTGAGAAAATATCATTTTACAGTCTATTACATAGGAATAATGCAAAAATAGAAAAAATAAAATAAATAATATATAAGGAATAATACAAAAGATTATATTTAAGGAATAATAATACAAAAGATGATTTATAAAGAGTAATATAATAGATTATGTATAAGATATAATATTTTTGATATTTTTGATTATATATAGGAGATATCAGAACAGTATGAAATAATATCGCATAGTGTACTTCTTATTTTCTGTGTATTGAATTATAAGTATCATTATAAAAGCGTTTATAGTAAAACACAGCTTCAAGAACGAAGCCAAGAGAAACAACAGAACGTGGGGACCGAGCAATTGTCAGAGCGTTACTCGCAGCCCCAGATATATCTTTATCATTGATTGTACTTGAAACTTGTGCTTAAGTGGCCGCAAGAACAATTCATAGACGGGTCACAGAAAGTGGATCAGGTCATGTGCATGTTGTACCGATATATTGACCTCTGTACAACTACAAGCCCGTTAGTGTCAGTCTCTTTTGGACTGGAATGTCACTGACTGGAGTAGAATAGTCTTCAGTGATGAATCCCGCTTTGAACTGAATCCGATGACCGGTGAAGAGGCGTCTGGAGTTGCCCAGGACATCGGTGGGATACCAACCTCACTCTGTTCCTACATACATGCGAACAACTAGGATTAATTGTCTTGGTTGCCATTTAATTTCATAATAAGACCACTTTGGTTGTCAACCGCAGAACCCTTACAGCATACCGGTGCGTCGATGAAGTTTTATGTCCCATTGTGTTGCCCTTCATGTCGTTCCATCTTGGGCTTACATTTCAACACGATAATGCATGGTCCCACACAGCATGTGCTTGGCGAAAGCTAACTCGGCCAAGAATTTGGCACAATATCCCTCAGAAGAACCTATCGAACCTCTATCAATCTCTATCAATCAATGCCCAGTCGAATAATTGCTTTCAAGGGACAGAGGTGAATAAAAGGTTTATAGTTTTTCCCTTTAGGCAGTTCTACAACTTGAATAAATCATCCAGTTTTTCTCAAATTATAATCATTTGTTTTTCTGTGCATGTACATAGCATTTACTAATTTTCATTCCTTTCGAATAACCCCCTTCTTTATGAGTCTATTTTCTTTGTCTAAGAGTGTACTTTATAAAATCTAGCTACAATAAAAACTCACTTTTTGAGAAACTATCATTTTACATATTACATAGGAATAATTCAAAAACAAAAATATAGTAGATAACATATGAGAAATAATACTACAAAAGATTATATATAAGGAGTAGTATAATATATTATGTATAAGATATAATATATTAGATTATATATAAGAGTTATGAGAAGAACATGAAATAATATCAGATAGTTTACTTCTTATTTTGTGAGAACTGAATTATAAATTTCAATATAAAAGCGTTTATTTTAAAAATTAACAAATATTTTTACAAAAGAAAGTATGCCAAGAATTTCGAGAAAATAACAGATTAGTTATTTCTTTGATGTATATCTCTCACAATTTTTACTGTAGGCCTTAGATTTAGTTTCATTACATTATTGTGAATCTGGGATTATTTTAGTAGACTCAGTGGTTTTAAATTGTTGTTTTTATATTAGGGTGATTATTTTTAACTGTTTGTTATTTCTTTTAATCAGTTAATTTTAGGTTTCTTAAACAAATACTAATAAAGCCTTCAACAAAGGATTTCAAGATAACAAATCAAAGGGATTAAATTAAAATATTCATTATATTCTCTGAAATATTGGTTCACTAATATCCCGTAAATTGCTCTAAGAAATTATGTAAGAAGAACAATATTGGGATATTATGGAAATATCAGAAAACATAGAAATTAATATCAGATCATTAAAATGCTATATTTATACACGGCAAAATTAAATATTTTATGACACTCAACGTGTTAATACTGAAGTTAACTGTTCTGTATACATAATTATTAATATTAGAATATAAATATATATTGTTTCCGACTTTATCACAGTTTTATTAATATGTGTTCTTTGATTTAGTTTATATATTTCCTAGTCTGTAACTTGTAGTGTTATTAACAAATATGGTATAATATTATTTATACACAGGTAACACAATGTTTTTTAACCTTGTTTTAACTGATTTACACAGAATGCTGTTATTTACACAAAGTAAAATAATACACCATCTATGTTGCCTTAAAAGTAATTATTTAAAAGAAGGAAAGGTAAAAAATGATTAGTTCAAAAATTAGTCAAATATTAAGGTTTGTTACTTTACATTAGACAAAGAAAATAATATATACTTTTATTACAATTTTTAATATATTTTCAGGATTCATTACGAAATTTTGAATTTTGTAAACGTATAATTATTTACATTTCTGTATATATATATATATATATATATATATATATATATATATATTTATATATTTTATTTATTTATATATATATATTTTTTTATATATTATATATATATATATATATATATATTATTTATATAATATTATATATAAATATATATATATTTTTATAAACAATGTTTTTTTAATTGTTTTTACAATAAAATAATACAATCTGTTATTTATAAAATAATATATATATTATATATATATTAAAAAAATATTTAAAAAAAAAAAAATAAATATTAAAAATTTATATATATATATTATTATAAAAATATAAATATATTTTATATTTTATATAATATTTTTATATATTATATAAATTTTATATTGTATATATATTATATATATATTATATATATATATATATATATATATATATATATATATATATATATATATATATATATATATATATATATATATATATATATATATACTGTAATATTTGCTTTAATATTTATCCAAAATGGTTTTTATTATAAATTTTTTTAATTTATTTCAGTATGAAGAATATAGTCTGCTGAATTATATTTCAGGACATTACTCCATCTGTTCTGAATATAATTTTTTTTATTTTTAAATTTTTTTCGAAATTTTCAATATATTGTCACTTTTCTTCCTCCCAAAATGCATAAAAATCATATAAATGTCAAGAACACAATTGAAAAAATTTAAAATATTTTTGATAAATTTATATATATATACTATAAAATTTATTTCAATATATTCAAACATAAGGGGTTTTAATTATAAATTTTTCCTTCATTTATTTCTGTGAGATTAATATAGCTTATTGCTGAAATATATTCTAGGATATTTCTCAAGGTAACTTCCCAGCAATATTTACCTGAATGAAATAAATAATCGTGCTCTTTATATCATTGTGAAACTCGGAAGAATTCTTGGTGATGCATTGCATTCAACGAAAACTTAAATTAATCACAAATTAAGGAGGAAAATTTTCCACTTATTTCCACTTCTACTTAATTAAATTTCTGACTGAGATACATTCGAATTCTTGTCATTGTAAAATCACAGGAAGGAAGCAGAAAACTTTCAAAGTATTACATTTCAAATGTGTAGTGATTTAATTTTAATTTCTTGGTAAAGGAAATATCGTTAATGAAATACTATACACTAATTTCTTATTTTTAGATTAAAGTACTAGTTATAATTAGAATCATTAAAACGGTAGTAAAACTTTAAAAAGAATATCGTTTTTAATAATTCTGCTTGAAAATATAATATATTACTCTCAATACATTTTCATGTAAATGATTGCATAATGTCGTGTAGTCCTCGTTTATATTTGAGTATCAACCTGTGATCAAATGTATAGTGGTGATTTATTTTTAATTGCGTTATGTAAAGTATATTTGTACTAAATTTAACCACAGGTTCTGAGAAACTATAGACATAAATTTGAAGATAAACTAATAGCTAAATTAACAGCCTCCGAAACTAGCTTAATATAAAAAAAGTAAATTTATTATAATATATATACATCTATGTACATACAAAACTGATGCTAATTTTCATAAAATAAGCTTTGTCCACATCTTCTAAATTAGTTCTGACAATTTTTTTATACTTAAGTAATTTTGTAAATAGAGAGAGAACCTAATCTTAATTTCAAAATGTATGTAAAAATGGGGTACATTTGTGGGTTAAAAGGTTGGGCCCGGAACACTGCTGGTTGAAGGGTATCTATGGTTGATCAGGTGTGGGAATCTATGGATCATCCGTCGGTCTCAGGAACACTTCCTGTCGGACTTGGCTGGAGTCTCACACTCAATCTCTCCGACTCCTCTTTTCCTCTCGGCTTCCGAATGTCTTCTCTTCTCGACTCACGAACAATTTCCGTCGGACCCCGACTGGACTCTCGAATCTCGAACACCTTCTTTTGGGACCTCCCAACCTCCTCTCAATTTTTTAGATTTCTTTCAACCTTGCCCCCTCTTCCTTCT
>CM063511.1:26133983-26186483 GCA_032207245.1 Pardosa pseudoannulata
TTCTATGCATAATTTCGACTATAGACCCAAAGCTATTGTGATATATAACTTTAATAAGTAAAAAAAAAATGAATGAATGTTTTATAAATCTTATGTTTAGTTATATTTCAGTTTTAATATTATACAAAAAAAGGATTTCTCCATGCAGAATTTTATTTGCACATTTATACTGATTTTCTATAGTAACACAAAAAGGGAAAAGAGAATGAAAATTCCATAAAGTTGGAATAACAACTATACTTACAACTTAAGTATTTCATATTTTAACCATTCATAACATTTCATATAAAAGCATTAAAATGTTTTACAGTCTAAACATGGGCAAATTTAACCCGGTAGGACTCGCTCTGGGAGTAGGAGGTACGAGCGTTATAAAAAACACTCCTCATAAAATCACACATTAGACATAAATGTCCCAAATTTTTAGTACATGTCTTATGAATCAGCTAGACCCCAATCATATACATTCCCGCAACTTTCCCTGAATATTTTTCCCAGAATTATTTTTTTTTAATTAATTTGGGCTACAGAGACCTTGTGAATGCTCATACATTTTTGCCTTTTTTATTTAGTGTTTGTGGTCGGATTCAGTGAAAAATACATCGATATCTAATTAAAATTATGAAAGGTGAAATATAAAGATTTGAGTTTTTAACTTGTATGAGTCTAATGCTTGTGCTTTCTGAATGCTAATACACAAAGATCTGCAGTCCAAGATACTTTTAAAAATTAATATTTCAAGTAATAGAAAATATATTTTAAACATTTAATAAGTATTTTTGTTAATAAAAATTTCCTATTCACAATTAAAAACAATTTGGCATTCTTGATGGTTAAGATTGCTATATACCACGAACTCTATTGCAAAAATTAACATGAAATAATTTAAATTGTAAATGTATCAATATTCTGTACAACTGTTGAGTACAATTTTTCATTGATGTTTTAAGAATATTTTCACCATATGCGGAATGATCTATGCAATATATTATTTATACTATTTCGTTAAATTAAATTTCAATTCTAAACAGAAACGAGAATGTTTTTCAGTTGTATTGAAATTGCCATGTTCTTACATTGACCAAAATACATAAATATCCATGTTAAAAACATATTAAAGAATTGAAACTATTTTAATAATTTACATGAAACAAAATTTATAAAAAGCATTTGATATATCTGAAAATAGCTATTGAAATAAATTCCCGTGTGTGTTTATTCTGTTAATAAGACAAATTATATTATGTAAGTTTAGTAAAAGATAATGAGATTTATTTACTATTAGGTGGGTTTTTTTAAATATTGTGTGCGGGTACATTTCAAAGCGGAATTGTTCCGGGAGCAGGTGTTTTGAGCTTAAATTTAGTTTTTCAGTTAAATCTCAATAGAATGAAAATTATTTAATTTTTTTACCACTTTTTCGTATTTTATATTGAAATATATAAACAAATATATAGATAGAAATCTAAAGAAAACAACCATAAGATTTTTGTAAACAAAAAACATATTTTTAGGGAATAAATTGATATTAGTATCGTAAATATGAAAAATCAAATAGAAATAGTAGTATATAATTTTAATTTTTTCGAATTATGTTATATATGAACATTTTTACATTATAAAAATGAAAAGAGCAATCATAAAACTAATTATATAAAAACTAGTTTTTATTTGTCTAAATATTTCCAGAATCTGTGTAGTAGACAAGAACATTCGGTTTCGTTTTCCTGTGTATACCGTTATTTTTGTACCCACAAACAAACCATGTTGTTACACTAACCAGTACTAGTACGTGACCCACGCTCAAGTATCAATCATCAGAAAAAGTTCTAATACATGTCCAGTATACAATGTGTTAACAGCTAATATTTACTTATAACGTGATTTTCAGAAATAAAATTTTATACAATGTGTTTGCAAAAATTACTCAGCGTTTTGTAATAGATAACTTATTTGTAATTTGATATAATCTTACACAAACATTGAAGTTAATTCTCTAGTTTTCGTATAGTATTTCAATAACAAAATTTTGCATTTTACTAAAAGCTCAAATACATTCAGCTGAATTAACTAACATTAAAAGTGATTTTACAATGTCGTGTTACGACTCTAAGTTGCTCAGTATAAATTTCACATGATGATGGAAATATAAAACAGTATTAAGACTTATAACGTAGTTCAAAATGTATGATTATTTTATAGAATTATGTATAATATTTCCTTATGATTCCTAAGATTATCCTGACAATATATGGTTTCATGTATGCGAGACTTTATTTGCACTCATTCATTGATATTCCATTATAACAGTAAGCAGAAGCGAGGATGAAAATTCCATAAAGTTCCGATTACAACCCGATTTTTAATATTAATGAAACTTCGGTATTCAACAAGGGATTGTGAGTTCGGGCATGTATTTCTTATTAATGAAGTATGTTTTCGAGAAGGCGATATTCAGCTGTATAATAGCTTTAAGCTTCCGGTGGTTACTCTTCAGTTGTGAAGAGGGACCATGATATTAATTTTAATTAAAGTACTTCCGAAGCGGAACATGCATATAAATTGAATTCGCCTTATCTCGCGAGATTTAGAGCCTTTTGAATGTAGATGATATGGAATAATCAGTTTTATAATTAATTTTGCTACACTGAAGCTTAATGAAAATGTCACTGTGCTTTTAAATGAACGTGTGACATTCTACATTTTCTGTTACTTTTATAAATATCTAAATGCTTGTACATTTAAAACTATTTTCAGTATTTAAAAAAGGAAACATTACATTTAAAAAACTGGTTATAAGACACGTGTTGCATTTATTACTGTGTTATAGACATATGACATACATTAAGGAAACAAAACAAGTTGGTTTAGGCATGCATATGAAAATAAAGAAATGAGGAATCAATTAGAATACGGTGTTCCACTAGCCTATTTAAAAGAATCCAGCACCAAACCGGGCCCATATACCCGTGAGGCAAGACAACAAGTGTCTTAAATTTGATACAATGCCAGGTTGCAAGATTTAAGTGAGTTTGAAAGTTGTGTTATAGTTGGCACACAAGATACCGGACACACTAATATATCCGAGGTAGCGATGAAATTTGAATTTTCTCGTATGACAATATCACGAATGAACCTTATATATCGAAAATCAAGTAAAACATTAAATCTCCAACATTTCTGCGGCCCGGAAAAAGATCATGCAAGAACAGGACCAGAGACGACTGGGAAGAGTCATTAAATGAGACTGAAGCTCAACCATTCATCAAAGTGCTCTTGATTTCAATGCTGTTCCAGCAACAAGTGGCACCAAGCGAACCATTAAACGAAACATCATCGATATCGAGCTTTTGGAGCTGAAGACCCACTCTTGAACCTTTCATGAATTCAAGACACAAATTTTACCCCTCCCCAGGGCTCATCAACACCAACACTGGGCTGTTGTTGTGTGGAAACACTTAGCCTGGTCTGAAGAGTATCGTTTCAAATTGTATCGAGCAGATAGACGAGCAGGGGTATGTAGACAATCTCATGAGTGCATGAACCCTACTTTTCAACCGGGGAGTTTTGGAGATGGTAGACGCTCTGTGATGGTGTGGGGAGCGTACAGGTGAATTGATATGGGTCCCCTGATACGTCTAGATAAGACTCTGACAAATGACACGTAAGCATCCCGATCACCTGCACCCTCTCGTGCCCTTTGTTCGTTCTGATTGACTTGGGAAATTCCTGCGCAATTCGACACCCACATCTATAATTGCTACAAAGGGACTGCAGAAACAACACTCTTCTGAATTTAAACACTTACTCTAGCCACCAAAATCCCCAGACATGAACACTATTGAGCACACATGGGATGCTTTGCAATGTGTTGCTTAGAAGAGATCTCCAGCACCTCGTAATATTAGGGTTTAATGAACAGTCCTGTAGGATTCATGGTGTTAATTACCTTCAGAACTATTTCTGACACTAGTCTAGAATGCATGGTGTTGCTGCACTTCTGCAAGATATCGGGGGTCCTTTACGATATTAAGTAGACGTACTATTTTTTTGGCTTTTCAGTATATAGGCATATAGCATTTATATACAGTATATAGAGATTTTTGTATGTAGTTGATATAGAGTAATCCCTTTTACAATTAATTTTGATACAATGAAGCTTAATCAAAATTTTATTGATTTTGAACGAAAGTGTGATATTCTACAGTTTCTGCTACTTTTATAAATTTCTTAGCGCTTATAAATTTAACACTATTTTCAATATATAAAAAGAGTAATATATTTTAAAAACTGTTTAAGACATATATTGTATTTATTACATGGACATATGATACGTTTAGTGATATAAGCATATGTAGTATTTAGAGCTTTTAAATGCAGTTGATATAGGGTAGTCAGTTTTATAATGAATTTCGCAACACTGAAATTTATTGAAAATGTCACTCTGCAACGTGTGACATTTATAATTTACTGTTACTTTTATAAATTTCTGAGTTTTTACAAATTTAAAACTACATTTCAAATTTAAAAACAAATATTATATTTAAAAAAATATGCTAAATTATGCGGTAAATTAATTTGAGTGGCATATTAAATTTTGGGCTTACATATCTTTAGTATCTTCAGTGTTAATTACTGAAGAATGATAGTTTGTTAGAAACGCTAATAAATGTCTAAATTAAAAAAAATATTTTAATAAATGAATTATTCGTTTTGCATAAAAATTATTATATGAAATATAAAAACAAAATCTAATGACCACAAAAAAACTTTTGAAAATTTTCAATTAAAATCTAATTTATGTATCAAATAGCAGCCCAATAGAAATTAATGTACATTAATAAAAACTGTGTAGGGCATTTATAAGAGTAATAAATTCATTTGTGTTCGACTTCTGAACAGTTTAAACTACTTTAAATTATAAATCATCATCTTCCGTTGTATTTCTAATTTATTATAATAAAACATATAATACTTCAATTTAATAAAAAAATATTTATAATACACATATTTTGCATTTTATCTTGCGAGTATAAAAATTGTCCCTTCTATGTATTGATACATAATTTATATCATTTATGTTATTTTTTAATAAAGATAATACTTAAAGATACTACTTTAAATTAGAACACTTAAACCATTCATAAAAAGTAAAAGTGTTTGTAAACATTATGTAAGACTTTCATTGTAAACAAAGAATAACATTTTTGTGGATTAAATAGAGTCGGTAAGCATGAAAATGCTTTGTCTTCAAATTTACTGTAGTATTATCTACAACGTGTATGTAATGAATGCAAATTAATAGGTAAATATTTGAATATTGTTTTTCACAAAGCCAGGTTACAGTCATACTTTATTTGTTTTAAGTTTCATAATGCTAATAATAGTAAAAAAAACTAAGATTTTCTGCATGATGTTTAAAGATCTGTTTCAGATAGGTACACACACTATATTTAATTGCATTAACCTTTGTTTGACATTGATAATCATTCTAGAGCATTTTTTCATCGAGAGTTCTGACATGCGGGCAATCATTTCAAGAATATGCTGCGTTGAGTGATGTGAGAAAATTAGTTGACAGTAATAAATTTATTGCTGGGAAATTAATCAAAAGATACTGCAATGTATTTTTATCATTCATTTGATGAAAAAACCTGGTTTTGAGATATACAAAAAAAAAAGATAAATAACTATATTGATGAAGATCTTTTTATCACAAGCTCTTGAATATACATCATTGGTTTTCATACATTACAAATGTATGAGAATAGAGCCGTAAATAATCCAAAAATGATAAAATAGTGACACAGTTCATAAAAACTACAATAAGAACTATCATCATTAAATCACGAACAATAAAGTATTAAAAACTTTAAATCAAAAGAAAATCAATTTCTGATTGCAAATTGCATGATTTTTCTTGCCTTCCAATATGGACTATAGAGGATCTCCTTGTCCAGAGGTGGATACTTTTTGTCCATTGAAAACTTACAGAGTGCAGAGTGCACAAGAGTTTATTTTAGATGTTTATGCGGTAAAGGTTCTAGGCGAGGCAATTGTGATGAAATGCCCAAACAGCGATGTATCAATGAAATAATGGAGAATATATGTCTTAGTAAACACAAATTTGATTCAGGAGGTGAATAAAGCTGTTTTTTGAGTAATCATTAGAGAAATTGTATCATCAGAGAAATTGAAAAACTTATAAAGTTTTAAATAACTCAATTTTTTTGTAGGACGTTTACTCTTCTTCGACTAACAGGAACGTTTCTGGCAATTCCTAGTGACGCTACTTTTATATTCTCGTAAAAAATACACAAAATAGAATTGTGATTAAGGGAGAATTTATTATAAAATTTGTCACCTAAAGTAAAGAGTATTGAATTACGAAAAAAAAAATTTCTTTTTTAATGTGTTGTATATAATATCAGCAAAAACGATTTTTTTCACAAAGAAGTTCCCTTAATACATTTCACACAAATATTTAGATTTTTTAACTATCTGAAAAAAAATACAAATATATTTTTTAATTAGTTTACTAACACGTTCTTAATAATAATTGTTTTAATTTTAATATGGTTACACTTTAGACATTTTAGAGAAAATGTAAATGAAATATATTTACATAAAATAATATTTGATTATTAACTAGTTTAAAGTAAAATAATTGCTATATTTCTGTTGTTTTAAGGCTTTTAAAACTTATACAATCTTAAGAACTCTGTGGGTTGGTGGAAATGTATATCTTTTGTGAAAATCATAAACATAAAGTAAGTTATTGTGCACCAAGTTAGTTTTTTTTAATTAAAACAGTTATCATTTGCGCGCTTGTTTAAAGAAATATTTTGTACACAAATATTAAATTTTAAGTTTGTAATAAATTAGATACTTAAATTAAATCTAACTAAAAACACAAGTTTAAACAAGTTTTATATTTTTAAAATATGTTTAAAATTTTACCCCTTTTGGTGGGTAATTCTGACATACACTTACCATATAAAATAAAAAAAATATCACTGCTATACCATTAATTTTAGCACATACCACATCATTACATAGAGATGATGAAAATGTTGTGCAAATATATTAAATATATTTTGAAAAATCTAGAGCGCAATATTAAAAGTTTGCATCCATAAATTTCAAGTAATAATTAAAGATTTTCCACACACTAGAGTGTCTTTAATCCTAACTTTTACACTATGTGGAACTTTTTTGTGATTTTTATAATGCGTATAACATAGTATTTTAAGACATATATTATTTTTTTTTAATAAAAAAATTCAAAGTTGAAAGGTATTGTGATCATTTAAGATATTTCTAAAAACACTAAGATTAATACGAAATGATTGCTTTTTTCAAGTCCTTATTATTACTGAAATATTACGGATTAATTTAATATATTTTCCTTGTCACAGTTAAGCTAATTGAATTATATTGAGAAATAATTTAGCCGAATGCTCATTATATGCCGTAGAATTTTACAAGAAATCTAATTACTATCTATCTCATTAAACGGAAATACGACTAAGACATAATTCTGCTTTAAGATGAAGAATCCTAATGATTGAAAGATAAAAGAAAGATGGGGATTAAAAGAATGATAAGATTATCACTGTGTTGAACAACCGAACTTTTATTTTCAGGTATTCTGAAGTAACGGATGTAGAATCGAGCTACAGATAATGAGTCATTATGAAATATAAATCTAGACATATAAATAGACATACTAGACTTATAAAGTAAAACAAAAAATATATTTCTTTGTTTCTAGGAAAAAGTTTTAAGATCTTACACTGAAGATTTCATCTCTTAGTGATTATAGTTAGATTTGGAAGCATAAGCTGATATTGTTAATACGGTATTATTGATTGCTATATTCAATATATCATACAAAAGTTGTGTATTAAAAATAAATAGGATTATTTCTTTTAATCTTATTAATCAAACAAGCATATATTGTATGAAGTAGAATTGTTCAATATTTTTTCTTTTATATACACTTGTTAATTTATTTACTAGTTCTTAAGGATATCCATTCTTAAAAATGGTACTACTTCTAAATATTTATACGTATAATAGTTATATGTATAGTTATATGTATACGTATAAAGTTTTTTATGTAAAAAAAGAAAATTGGTGATGTGTGCTGTTATTATTTAATATCTATTATTGCATTTTACCATTTGTGAATTTCTAGAAAAAATTTCAATATAAGAGCTTCTAAGTTCTGATTAAAGTATACATTTGTTGAATTATTTACTAGGTCTTAAGGATATCTATTCTTAAATGAAATAATTTTTACTATTCCCAAATAGTTAGTTATATGTATAATTGTTTAGGAAATAATGAGAAAATCTGTTAAAGTTCTTTATGTAAAAAAGGAAACTGTTGATGTTTGTTGTTATTATTTAATATCTATTATTACATTTTACCATTCATGAATTTCTACCAAAGGTTTCAATATAAGACCTTCTAAGTGCTGTTTAAAGTATACATTTGTTGAATTATTTACTAGTTCTTAAGGATATCCATTCTTAAGTAAAAAATTGGTACTATTCCCAAATAGTTTTATATATAATAATTTGGGAAATAATGAAAAATTCTCATGAAGATTTTTATGTAAAAATGGAAACTGTTGCTGTTTGTTGTTATTATTTAATATCTATTATTACATTTTTCCATTCATGAATTTCTATCAAAGCTTTCAATACAAGAGCTTCTAAGCACTGCTTGAATTATACATTTGTTGAATTATTTACTAGCTCTTAAGGATATCCATTATTAAGTAAAACATTTGTATTATTGAAAAATAGTTAGTTATATGTATAATTGTTTAGGAAATAATGAGAAAATCTGTTGAAGTTCTTTATGTAAAAAAGGAAACTGTTGATGTTTGTTGTTATTATTTAATATCTATTATTACATTTTTCAATTCATGAATTTCAATCAAAGCATTCAATATAAGATCCTCTAAGAGCTGCTTAAAGTATACATTTGTTGAACTATTTATTATCTCTTAAGGATATAAATTCTTAAGTAAAAAAAATTGGTAATATTCCCAATTAGTTAGTTATATGTATAATCATTTAGGAAATAATGAGAAAATCTCATTTATTTCTTTATGTAAAAAAGGAATCTGTTGATGTTTGTTGTTATTATTTAATATCTATTACTACATTTTACAATTCTTGAATGTCTAGCAAAAATTTCAATATAAGATATTATAAGTGTTGCTTAAAGTATACGATTGTTGAATTATTTACTAGCTCTTAAGGATATCCATTCTTAAGTAAAAAATTGGTACTATTCCCAAATAGTTTTATATATATATAATCATTTAGTATTAAGAGAAAATATGCTGAAGGTCTTTATGTAAAAAAGAAACAGTTGAATTTTGTTGTTATTATTTAATATCTATTATTATATTTTACCAGTCGTAAATTTCTGGCAAAGATTTAAATATAAGAGCTTCTAAGTGCTGCATAAAGTATACATTTGTTGAACTATTTACTAGCTCTTAAGGATATTCATTCTTAAGTAAAAAAATTGGTACTATTCCCATATAGTTAGTTATATGTATAATCATTTAGGAAATAATGAGAAAATCTCATGAATTTCTTTATGTAAAAAAGGAATCTGTTGATGTTTGTTGTTATTATTGAATATATATTGATACATTTTACCAGTCGTAAATTTCTGGCAAAGATTTAAATATAAGAGCTTCTAAGTGCTGCATAAAGTATACATTTGTTGAACTATTTACTAACACTTCATTATTATTCATTATTAATTTACTAGCATATCAATTCTTAACTAAAACAATTTGTATTATTGAAAATTAGTTATATGTTTAATCATTTAGAAAATAATGAGAAAATCTCATTTAGTTCTTTATGTAAAAATGGAAACTGTTGATGTTTGTTGTTATTATTTAATATCTATTATTACATTTTACCATTCATGAATTTCTACCAAAGGTTTCAATATAACAGATTCTAAGTACTGCTTAAAGTATACGATTGTTGAATTATTTACTAGCTCTTAAGGATATCCATTCTTAAGTAAAAAATTGGTACTATTCCCAAATAGTTTTATATATAATTTAGGAAATAGTGAGAAAATCATCTGAAGTTCTTTATGTAAAAAATGAGACTGTTTATGTTTGTTGTTATTATTTAATATCTATTATTATATTTTATCTGTCGTGAATTTCTAGTAAAGCTTCCAATATAAGAGCTGCTAAGTGTTGCTTAAAGTATACGATTGTTGAATTATTTACTAGCTCTTCATTATTATTCATTATTTATTTACTAGCATATCAATTCTTAAGTAAAACAATTTGTATTATTGAAAATTAGTTATATGTATAATCATTTAGGAAATAATGAGAAAATCTCATTTAGTTCTTTATATAAAAACGGAAACTACTGATGTTTGTTGTTATTATTTAATATCTATTACTACATTTTATCATACACGAATTTCTAGCAAAGCTTCCAATATAACAGATTCTAAGTATACATTTGTTGAATTATTTACTAGCTCTTAAGGATATCTATTCTGAAGTAAAAAAAAAATTGGTACTATACCCAAATAGTTATATGTAATATAATTTAGGAAATAGTAAGAAAATGATCTGAAGTTTTTTATGTAAAAAATGAGACTGTTTATGATTGTTGTTATTATTTTTATATCTACTATTATATTGTACCATTCATGGATTTCTCGAAAAGGTTTCAATATAAGAGCTTCTAAGTGCTGCTTAAAGTATACATTTGTTGAATTATTTACTAGCTCTTAAGGATATCTATTCTTAAATGAAATAATTTTTACTATTCCCAAATAGTTAGTTATATGTATAATTGTTTAGGAAATAATGAGAAAATCTGTTGAAGTTCTTTATGTAAAAAGGCAACTCTTGATGTTTGTTGTTATTTAATATATATGATTATATTTTACCATTCATGAATTTCTAGCAAAGCTTTCAATACAAGAGCTTCTAAGCACTGCTTGAATTATACATTTGTTGAATTATTTACTAGCTCTTAAGGATATCCATTATTAAGTAAAACAAATTGTTTTATTCCAATATAGTTATATGTATAATAATTTAGAAAATAATGAGAAAATCTCATGAAGTTCTTTATGTAAAAAAGAAAACTGATGATTTTTGTAGTTATTATTTAGTATCTGTTATTACATTTTACCATTTATGAATTTCCAGCAAAGCTTTCAATATAACAGATTCTAAGTACTGCTTAAAGTATATATTTGTTAAATTATTTACTAGCTCTTAAGGATATCAATTCTTAAGTAAAACAATTTGTATTACTGAAAATTAGTTTTATGTATAATCATTTAGAAAATAGTGAGAAAAATCTCAGTTCTTGATGTAAAAAGAGGAACTGTTGATGTTTGTTGTTATTATTTAATATCTATTATTACATTTTACCAGTCGTGAAGTTAAATCAAAGCATATAAGAGTTTCTAAGTGCTGTTTAAAGCATACATTTGTTGACTTACTAATATCCCTTAAGTATATCCATTTTGAAGTAAAAAAATTGGTACTATTCCCAAATAGTTATATGTATAATTGTTTAGGAAATAATGAGAAAATCTGTTAAAGTTCTTTATGTAAAAAAGGAAACTGTTGATGTTTGTTGTTATTATTTAATATCTATTATTACATTTTACCATTCATGAATTTCTACCAAAGGTTTCAATATAAGACCTTCTAAGTGCTGTTTAAAGTATACATTTGTTGAATTATTTACTAGTTCTTAAGGATAACCATTCTTAAGTAAAAGAAGTTTATTACTATTCCCATATAGTTAGTTATATGTATAATAATTTAGAAAATAATGAGAAAATCTCATGAAGTTCTTTATGTAAGTAAGGAAACAGTTGATGTTTCTTGTTATTATTTAATATCAAGCATTACATTTTACCAGTCGTGAATTTCTAGAAAAGATTGCAACATAAGAGCTTCTAAGTGCTGCTTAAAGTTTACATTTGTTGAATTATTTACTAGCTCTTAATGATGCCCATTCTTAAGTAAAAAAATGGTACTTTTCTCAAATAGTTATACGTATAACTTAGGAAATAATGAGAGACTCTCATGAAATTCTGTATGTTAAAAAGGGAACTGATGATGTTTGTTGTTATTATTTAATATCTATTATTATATTTTTCCATTCATGAATATCTAACAAAGATTTCAATATAAAAGCTTTCAAATAGTGCTTAAAGTATACATTTGTTGAATTATTTATTAGTTCTTAAGGATAACCATTCTTAAGTAAAAAAATTGGTACTATTACCAAGTAGTTGGTTATATGTATATTCATTTAATAAATAATTTGAAAATCTCATGAAGTTTTTTATGTAAAAAAAGGAAACTTTATGTTTGTTGTTATTATTTAATATCTATTATTATATTTTATCTGTCGTGAATTTCTAGTAAAGCTTCCAATATAAGAGCTGCTAAGTGTTGCTTAAAGTATACGATTGTTGAATTATTTACTAGCTCTTAAGGATATCCATTCTTAAGTAAAAAATTGGTACTATTCCCAAATAGTTTTATATATAATAATTTGGGAAATAATGAAAAATTCTCATGAAGATTTTTATGTAAAAAAAAAAACAACTGTTGATGTTTTTTGTTATTATTTAATATAAATGATTATATTTTACCATTCATGAATTTCTACCAAAGCTTTCAATATAAGAGCTTCTAAGGTCTGCTAAAATTATACATTTGTTGAATTTTTTACTAGTTATAAGGATATGAATTATTAAGTAGAACAATTTGTTTTATTCCAAAAAAGTTAGTTATATGTGCAATCATTAAGGAAATAATGAGAAAACCGCATGAAGTACTTTATATAAAAAAGGAAACTGATCATGTATGTTACTATTAGTTAATATCTATTATTATATTTCACAGTTTATAAATTTCTAGGAAATCTTTCAATAAAAGAACTTCTATGTTCTGCTTAAAGTATATATTTGTTAAATTATTTACTAGCTCTTAAGGATACCAATTCTTAAGTAAAACAATATGTATTATTGAAAATTAGTAATATGTATAATCATTTAGAAACTCATGAAAAAATCTCAGTTCCTGATGTAAAAAAGGAATCTGTTGATGTTTGTTGTTATTATTGAATATCTATTGATACATTTTACCAGTCGTAAATTTCTAGCAAAGATTTAAACATAAGAGCTTCTAAGTGCTGCATAAAATATACATTTCTTGAACTATTTACTAGCTCTTAAGGATATTCATTCTTAAGTAAAAAAATTGGTACTATTCCCATATAGTTAGTTATATGTATAATAATTTAGAAAATAATGAGAAAATCTCATGAAGTTCTTTATGTAAAAAAGAAAACTGATGATTTTTGTAGTTATTATTTAGTATCTGTTATTACATTTTACCATTTATGAATTTCTAGAAAAGGTTTCAATATAAGACCTTCTAAGTGCTGATTAAAGTATACATTTGTTGAATTATATATTTACTTTTAAGGATATTTATTCTTAAGTTTAAAAACGTTGGTACTATTCCCAAATTATTAATGTTATGTATAATCATTTAGGAAATAATGAAAAAATCTCATAAAGTTCTTTTATGTAAAAAGGCTACTGTTGATGTTCTAAGTGCTGCATAAAATATACATTTCTTGAACTATTTACTAGCTCTTAAGGATATTCATTCTTAAGTAAAAAAATTGGTACTATTCCCAAATAGTTAGTTATATGTATAATCATTTAGGAAATAATGAGAAAATCTCATTTATTTCTTTATGTAAAAAAGGAATCTGTTGATGTTTGTTGTTATTATTGAATATCTATTGATACATTTTACCAGTCGTAAATTTCTAGCAAAGATTTAAATATAAGAGCTTCTAAGTGCTGTTTAAAGTATACATTTGTTGAATTATTTATTAGTTCTTAAGGATATTCATTCTTAAGTAAAAAAATTGGTACTATTACCAAGTAGTTGGTTATATGTATAATCATTTAGGAAATAATGAGAAAATCTCATTTAGTTCTTTATGTAAAAACGGAAACTACTGATGTTTGTTGTTATTATTTAATATCTATTATTATATTTTACAGTTCATAAATTCTAGGAAAGCTATCAATAAAAGAGCTTCTAAGTACTGCTTAAAGTATATATGTGTTAAATTATTTACTAGCTCTTAAGGATATCAATTCTTAAGTAAATCAATTTGTATTATTGAAAATTAGTTATATGTAAAATCATTTAGAAAATAATTGAGAAAATCTCAGTTCTTGATGTAAAAAGAGGAACTGTTGATGTTTGTTGTTATTATTTAATATCTATTATTACATTTTTCCATTCATGAATTTCAATCAAAGCATATAAGAGTTTCTAAGTGCTGCTTAAATTATAGATTTGTTGAATTACTAATATCTCTTAAGTATATCCATTCTGAAGTAAAAAAATTGGTACTATTTCCAAATAGTTATATGTATAATTGTTTAGGAAATAATGAGAAAATCTGTTGAAGTTCTTTATGTAAAAAAGGAAACTGTTGATGTTTGTTGTTATTATTTAATATCTATTATTACATTTTACCATTCATGAATTTCTACCAAAGATTTCAATATAAGACCTTCTAAGTGCTGTTTAAAGTATACATTTGTTGAATTATTTATTAGTTCTTAAGGATATAAATTCTTAAGTAAAAAAAATTGGTAATATTCCCAATTAGTTAGTTATATGTATAATCATTTAGGAAATAATGAGGAAATCTCATGAAGTTATGTAAAAAAAGAAACTGTTGATGTTTGTTAATATTATTTAATATATATAATTACATTTTACCATTCATGAAATTCAAGGAAAGATTTCAATATAAGAGCTTTAAAAGCTCTTATATTGATATATATAAGAGCTGCTTATATAAGCTGCTTAAAGTATACATTTGTTGAACTATTTATTATCTCTTAAGGATATAAATTCTTAAGTAAAAAAATTGGTACTATTACCAAGTAGTTGGTTATATGTATATTCATTTAATAAATAATGTGAAAATCTCATGAAGTTTTTTTTATGTAAAAAAAGGAAACTTTATGTTTGTTGTTATTATTTAATATCTATTATTATATTTTATCATACACGAATTTCTAGCAAAGCTTCCAATATAACAGATTCTAAGTACTGCTTAAAGTATAAATATACATAGAAAAAAGGATGAGGAAATTTGATACATAAATTTAGTCAATAACGAAGAATTTGGTGGTTGTTCTAGTTTATATAGATGTTGATAATTCAAATGATTTAGAAATAAGAAATTTCAGGGAAGTATTAGTTTAACATATAAAATGAAACTCCAAAGTATTATAAAACATAATTCAAAGTAGCGGACTCTATTTGATCATTAAATGAGTTTAAAGATAGCTGACCCTGGGGTAAAGTTAGGGATATGTTGAATGTAGATAACTTTCATGCTTTGATGTCTTTCCTATAGCATTAAAGTCTCTTTATATATATATATATATATATATATATATATATATACACACACACACACACACACACACACATATATATATATATATATATATATATATATATATATATATATATATATATAATATATATATATATATATATATATAACCCTCTACATTTACGTGGAATTATCTTTAAGTAGATTTCCTAAATTCTATATTTCTGTACTAATTTATTAGTATAAGTAGTAGCATATATACGAAACGATTTATTTGCTTCGATTAAGGATTATTAGTTTTAAACATAATGTAAATTCATTAGTAACATTTTAAATGAAAAAAATAATATTAGTAACGAAGAAGACAGCAAAAATCTCTACTATCTTTACATGACTTGAGAAAAAATACTGTGACACAGTTGACGCTAAGTAAATGGGACATAACGTTATATGAAATGACAGAAACAAATTTATAGAGAATAACCTCTCGGAAGATTTCATTACACAACAGTATATTTGAGATTGCGCTAATGCATTATTCCTAGATTCCTATCTATTCATTACTACCCGTTGATTGCATTTGACATCTTATGATTGTCATTCTCCAATATTTCCCTCATGGTTGTAAAATAATATATATATATATATATATATATATATATATTTATATATATATTATATATATATATATGTATGTATGTACGTATTTTGTTACTAATTATAGAAAAGAATGTGTTCATGATAATATTAAAATACAGAAAATGAAAGTTTCTTTATTGCACAGATCGTGATTAAAAGAACTAAAAGTAAACAAAGATGTTGGAATAACACAAATTCATTCTAATAATGATGAATAGAGTATTTAGATTTAAGTTTTGTAAATCAAAACTTCGATTTGTACTGTATTAAACTGATGTTTCTTGACCATAAAATCCTGTATGATCACAAATAAATAGTTAAAAGTATAAACGGTATAATAGTCAATATTAGTCAATGGATAGCATTAAGGCATCACAAGTTTTCAAAAATATATTTTATATCTTTTTTAATGATATTATAAAATATAAAAGTAAAAACAAACCTTGACAATTAAGAAAAAATTTAAAGTAATAATATGTGTATATGTTTAGAACTTCAGAAATGTCACAAAATATAATGATGTGTTTTATATATGCCATCAAAATGTTGGACCTAATCAAATGTAGACACATAATATGTTTTCAGAAAATAACATATATTTATTTTAGAAACACTGATAGGAATGTGTAGTATTAATAACAATAAATTTTGTTAAAATATATCTGGTACTTTTTATGGTATTATGTGGCTGTAGTCACTAGCAATAGGTTTATATTTTCTATTGTTTTGACTTGCAGTGAATATTATAATCTATATTACACTATTTAGCTTAATTGTTGGGCATTTTGATCATATTTCTATGTGAAGAACTCATGACATCTATAATTTCAACTTATAACATTTGCAGTTCCTAGTTATTAGAATAAGAGCAATCTTTTGAACATAATACTTAATTTCAGTAGAATTTCTTTGCACACCTGACGTGTAGGAATGTATTTCTTCTTTTTTCTTTCCTGACCTGCCAAGAATCTTAGGCATAAGCTCTGACAGTATACAGGAAGTTTATTTGAACTCTGCATGGATTAATCCATTCAACATAGTCGTGCATATTATATCGGTTAGGATTTCAACCTTGCTAAATTATTCTCACTAACTAATCTAATGAGATTATTATCAGTGGGTAGAAAATCGTGGTTATTTTTCCTAAACGATTAGTAAGGAGTATTTATGATCAGTTCTGTTTAACCGGTACAATGCATGGATTACTTTACTCTGTATAAAAAAATATCCAAGATCAATAACAGCTTGTTGCTAGAGAATACAGCAAAAATAACAACTGCTAGTTGAAAGCTTAAACATATGATCAGTATTATGGTTAATTTAAAATAAAATGTTTAGTTCTGTTCAATGTTGTTTTGAAATACCCTTGACCACACGTATTTTTTACAGCTTTAAAAAACAGTGTTTGTTCTATTTAGGTTTTAGTAAAATGTTATTTATGATTATTTGATTTACTCCAAATTTATTATAATTTATTTTACTGTAATGAATTTTACTGAAATGAATTATTCCCAATTAAACAATAATGTCACATATAAATTTTAATTTTATTATAAAATAATCTATATTTTATTTTTGTGAGTAACTGTTCTTGAACTAATCAAATTCAAAATTACTTTCTAAGCACAAGACACAGCACAAGACATTTGAAACAGATTCTCATAAATTCTCAAAAGTATTAGCTTATTTTCAATTTGTACAGTGTTGTGCACAATGTTTCACATTAGTGTGTATTTTCACTACCGACATTAAAGCAAATTTCATATTTTTCTTTATGTTTACAACTAATCATATACTATTTATGTTGACGAGAACAACAAAGTTTCAATTTGTTAAATTAGAAATTATTTACAGCTTAACTTTGGGAAATGTTTTTAGTTTAGTTCAAATAAATTCGACATTTCCTTTATTTAGCTGTCAAAATTTAGGGTAATTTGAGTAGCACGGATAAATGGGTTTATGATGAAAACATAAAAACGTCGTTCACAATATTAGGATAGCAATTTCTTTGGTATTATTTATGTTAAAAAACAACTGTCCGTCCGTATTTAGAAGATCATTTTCTCTAATGAGACAGAAGAAACAGATGCTGTATTTAATTGCTTCTTTCCGTTTTTTTTTTTTTGAACATGGTGAAAATATGACATTTTTTGTCTTAATCATTATCATGTTTTGATATTGTCCCCGAATAGAACTGTAACAGAATCTGTTTTGTTCTGGTGTACTCTCTCATTTTTGTTATTTTTCTACACAAATAGCTTTTTATCTGCCATTTTTTTTATTTTGTTTGAAGAGTTACAGGAGTAAAAATATTTCAATGATAATAAAAGAATTAATTTTTTAAATTAAAATTCACTCAAATTCTATACTATTTAATATACTGTATGTGGTACACGTATTTGTACGTTTTCTCACGATTGATACTTAAACGCAGGTCAATTACTAGTACGTTTTCTGACAACTGATACTTGAGAGTGGGTTCCGAACCCGTAACCTCTTAGTTACGAGGTCGTCGCCTTTACAGACATTATATCGTTATTATTACAATCGTGATAAATTGTCCTCACTAAATAGTAAATTATTAACCGTGAAAATTGTTAACTGAAAATATTGATTATTTCTCGTAAGCGATCAGAATGGAGTATTTATAATCAGTTCTATTTAATCGATACAATGCATGGTTTACATTATTCTGTATAAAAAATCAAGATCAATTATCGCTTTTTGATAAAGAAAACAGCAAAAAAAATGCTTGTTGAAAGCGTAAGCATAAATCATCAGTATTATGGTTAATTAAAAAATATTTAGTTCTGTGGAATGTTGTTTTGAAATACCCTTGACCATATGTAATTTTTTTACAGATTAAAAAAATCAGTGTTTGTTCTATTTAGGTTTTAGTAAAATGTTATTTTTGATTATTTGTTATTTTGATTCCAAATTTATTATAATTTATTTTACTGTAATGAATATTACTGAATTATGAATTATTCCTGATTACGGTGGAACAAATAAATTTTTGATGGATATTTTATTTATGATTAATTGTTCTTGAACGACTCAGATTAAAAATTACTTTCTAACACAGCACAAGAAATTTGAAACAGATTCTCATAAATTCTTAAAATATTAACTTATTTTCAATTTGTACAGTGTTGCACTATTTCCACATTAGTGCGTATTTTCACTACTGACATTAAAGAAAATTTCATATTTTTCTTTATGTTCACAACTAATCATATACTATTTAGGTTAAAGAGAACAACAAAGTTTCAATTTGGGAAATTGGAAATTATTTTCAGCTTATCTTTGTGAACTGTTTTTAGTTTAGTTCAAATAAATTCAACATTTCCTTTATTTAGCTGTCAAAATTTAGGGTAATTTGAGTAGCACGGATAAATGGGTTTATGATGAAAACATAAAAACGTCTTTCACAATATTAGGATAGCAATTTCTTTGGTAGTATGTATGTTAAAAAACAACTGTCCGTCCGTATTTAGAAGATCATTTTCTCTAATGAGACAGAAGAAACAGACGCTGTATTTAATTGCTTCTTTCCGGTTTTTTTTTTTCGAAACATGATGAAAATCTGACATTTTTTGTCCTAATCAATATCAGGTTTTGATATTGTCCCAGAATAGAACTGTAACATAATCTGTTTTGTTCTGGTGTACTCTCTCATTTTTGCTATTATCTACAAAAAATAGCTTTTTATCTGCCATTTTTTGTGTTTTGTGTGAAAGGTTACAGGGGTAAAAATTGTTCAGTGATGATCAAAGAATTTCTTTTTAAAATTAAAATTCACTCATATACTATACTATTTAACACATTGTATCTCAAGTATTAGTACTTTTTTTCTGACGATTGAACCTTGAGCGTGTGTAACGTACTATTGTTTTCTGACGATTGATACTTGAGCGAGGGACACGTTCTAGTACTTTTCTGACGACTAATACTTGAACAAGGATCACTTACTAATACGTTAGTGTAACAATTTTGTTTCTGGGTCAAAAGAATGATCTACAAGAAAACGAAGCGTATGTTCTTGTCTACTACATAGATTCTGGAAAAATTTAGAAAAATAACAACTAGTTTACTTTATTAGTTTTATGACTATGCCTTCATTTGTTTATAATCTAAAAATATTTATATATAACATTATTCGAAATTAAACTATATACTACTTTATTACTTATATATACTATATGTTATATATCATATATATATATATTATGTAATCCATTTTTTTATAAATCCTTCACAAAGAAAGTTCAACAGCTAGCATTCATAAGTACAAAGATGCATCTCATATTCAAGAGAACTCAGAAGTCTAATTTTTTAAAAACTTTATTTCAGAGCAGCAAAAATCTATTTCTGACAATAATCAAAAACAGAGTTCACTCTGCTCTCACACAATACACCCAATAGCGCTGGAAAAAATTACAACAAAAAACAGCTTAATAAGCGAATTGACTGCAATATCAGCAAAACAAAACATGTTCCGTCAACACCTGGTAAACTGCTGTATAGACAGAAAGTTTACAGTTTTATGACAAAAGGAATGTTAATTAAAATACTCCGTTGAATACACCATTTAGAGGCTGATAAAGATATTTATAATTAAAATAAAATTTTTTGTAAAAATATTAAGTTAAATAATTTATACATTACATATATATATATATATATATATATATTATATATATATATATATATATATATATATATATATATATATATATTATATATATATATATATATATATATATATTTATATATATATATATATATATATATAAATATATATATATATATATATAATATATATATATGAGCGTAGGACACGTACTAGTACGGGTTAGTGTAAAAACATGGTCTGTTTGTGGATACAAAAATAACGGTATATACAGGAAAACGAAGCCAAATGTTCTTGTCTACTACATAGATTCTGGAAAAAAAATTAGACAAAAAAACTAGTTCTTACAGCATACGATGAGGAACTATAGAACGGGAAAAAATTAATACTATATACTAATATTTCTATTTGATTTTTCATATTTACGATACTGTTATAAATTTATCAATTAAAAATATATTTTTTGTTTACAAAAATTCTATTTCAATTTATATATTTGTTTATATATTTCAACATAAAATACGAAAAGTTGGTTAAAAAATTAAATAATTTTTGATCAATTGTGATTTAACTGAATAACTAAATTTACGCTTAAAACTCCCGTGCCCGGTACAATTCCACTGCGAAATGCACACATTGTGTTAAGCAGTAACATATGAATTGTGAGTACTATAGAAACAATACCGTTATAATATGCCCGAAAATTTCTTTAAAATCTATTCATTACACAATAAGAAAATGTATTGATTTACACTACCATTTAACTATAATACTTCTTAATATCTAAAATTATATTTTTTTAGTAACTAAAATGATACCAGAAAAAAAAACTAATATAATTATTATTGCTGTATCAATAACATACCTTTAATTATTTAAGATATGTCCAGGTATACATAAGATGATGAGGACATTATTTAAAAATATGTACATTAAGTACAATGAATTGGCAGTTTCAAATTTTCTCAGAAATTCCTATTGAAAATCTGTATTAAATATTTATAAAACATTTAATTTGTAGCGACATATGTCCTGATTGGCCTGATTAAAGAGTAGTTTCTAATTTAACCTCACATAGAAAACAAATATGATAAAAGACATAAAAACGTGGAAACATCAGTAATTAAGATAAGTTTCAAATAGTTGCATTTTTGTTTAAAATGAAAAGTGAAGAGAAATATTTAGGTTACATAAATTAAAAATATAATGTATTTCTCATTATATTTATTTCTAAGCTAGTGTACTTAGCCCCCAGATAGTAGCAATTATAAATAATACTTAAAGCCGTACTTTAAAAAATGATTTTTAAATATTACTTCATTGGGAGTATTTTATTGCGACTTAAAAAAATAAATCGCAAGTAATTCTCAAATATTTTTGAATAACTTTATTTAATGAAGAATACAGTAAATGAAGAAAAGTTTAAAAACTCAAATTAAGCTTCAAGTAAACTGTATAATAAATCTACCATGGCTTCAATATGATTCTTTTTAAAATTTATTTTTTCACTCCAGAATGTATGATTCATTATTTCACTATATGCAAAAAATATAGCATTTAATAATGAATCACATATAATACAAGTTTAGAGTAATCTGGTAAATGAATCTAAAAATGTACCTGAAGCCAAACATTAAAAATTGCATTCTCAAATATTATTTCAATTTGAGTATTTTATTACGATTTGAAAAAAATAAATCACAAGTAATTCTCAAACATTTTTGAATAACTTTATTTAATGAAGAATACAGTAAACGAAGAAAAGTTTAAAAACTCAAATTATGCTTCAAAAATACTGTATCTAAACAAATCAACCGTTGCCTAAATATGATTCTTGTAAAAATTTATTTTTTCACTCCAGAATGTGTGATTCATTATGTTATAATATGCAAAGAGAGCAGCATTTAAGAATGAAAAACAAATAATACAAATTTAGAGTAATTGGTAAAATGAATCTAACAAAGTGCCTGAAGCTGAACTATAAAAAATGAATTTCAAAACATTATTTCAATGGAAATATTTTATTGAGACTTAAAACAATAAATCACGAATAATACTCAAACATTTTTGAATAAGTTTATTTAATCGGTAAAAGTACATTAAATCAAGCAGAATTTAAAAACACAAATTATGCTTCAAGCAAACTGTGTCCAAATAAATGCACCATTGCTTAAATATGATTCTTGTTACAATTTATTTTTTTTCACTAAGAATTATGTAATTCATCATTTCACTATAATCAAACAATACAACATATAATATTTGATTACAAATAATACAAGTTTACGGTAATCTGGAAAATGAATATAACAAAATGCCTGAAGCCGAATTTTAAACAAATGCATTTCAAAATATTATTTCATTGTCAATATTTTATTGAGACTAGAAAAAAATAAATCACAAATAATATTCAAATATTTTTGAATAAGTTTAGTTAATCGGTAAAACATTAAGTGAAGAAGAATTTAAAAACACAAAATAAGTTTCAAATAAACTGTATCCAAACAAATCAACAATTCCTTAACTTTAATACTTGTTAAAATATATTTTTTTCTCTCAAGAATGTGTAATTCATTATTTTACTATATGCACAGAACACATTTAATAATTGATCATAGATAATACAAGTGTATAGTAAAACTGGAAAATGAATCTAACAAAATGCCTGAAGCCGAACTTTAAATAATGCATTTCGAAATATTATTTCAATGTAAATATTTTACTGAGACTTAAAAAAATAAATCTCAAATAATACTTACACATTTTTGAGTAGGTATATTTAATCGGGAATACAGTAAATGAAGAAAAGTTTAAAAACACGAATTATGCTTCAAACAAACTGTATCCAAACAAATCTACCGTTGCTTAAATATGATTTCTGTTAACATTTATTTTTTCACTCAGGAATATGTAATTCATTATTTCTCTATACTCAAAAATTACAGCATTTAATAATTTATCACAAATAATAAAAGTTTAGAGTAATCTAGAAAATGAATCTAACAGAATGCCTGAATAGGAACTATTAAAAATGCATTTCAAAATATTATTTCAATGGAAATATTTTATTGAGATTTAAAACAATAAATTACAAATAATACTCAAACATTTTTGAGTAAATTTATTTAATCGGGAGTACATTAAATGCAGCATAGTTTAAAAACACAAATTATGCTTGAAACAAACTATATCCAAACAAATCTACCTTTGCTTAAATATGATTCTTGTTAAAAGTTACGTTTTATTCCAGAATGTGTAATTCTTTATCTCACTATATTAAAAAAATACAGCATTTAGTGAGGGATCACAAATAATACAAGTTTAGAGCAGTCTGGAAAATGAATCTTACTAAGTGCTTGAAGTCAAACTTTAATAAATGCATTCTCAAATATTATTTCACTAGAAATAATTTATTAAGACACAAATTATGCTTGAAACAAACTATATCCAAACAAATCTACCTTTGCTTAAATATGATTCTTGTTAAAAGTTACGTTTTATTCCAGAATGTGTAATTCTTTATCTCACTATATTAAAAAAATACAGCATTTAGTGAGGGATCACAAATAATACAAGTTTAGAGCAGTCTGGAAAATGAATCTTACTAAGTGTTTGAAGTCAAACTTTAATAAATGCATTCTCAAATATTATTTCACTAGAAATAATTTATTAAGACTTGAAAAAATAAATCACGTATAATACTCAAGCATTTTTGAATAAATTTATTTAATGGGGAATACAGTAGATGAAGTAGAATTTAAAAACACAAAATATGTTTCACACAAACTGCATCCAAACAAATCTACGATTGCTTAATGTAACTACATTCGGAGAACTTTCTTCTTTAAAAGTAGAAACAAGTTCATGTTTTTACATTTTTAGAATTATTTTTTATATTATCATAGAGAATTGCACTTAAAAAATTTATTCCTGTAGAAGTTTTTATAAAATTTCTAATAAATGAAGAAAATTTAGTAAAAAAATCGGATTTTTTTCAAAAGGTCTAATTTTTTAATAAATTAAATTATTTCAATATTTTTGATGCTACATATTTCTTATATACTGGACTAGTGAATCACCTAAAATTTTTGCTTAATTTACATTTGGTAAAAACTTTTTGTCCTTCAAAATCATACAACTTGAATTTTTAACAAATTTTCCTTACTTTTATATCTAACTATGAGTGTAACATCATTAAAAATTATCCAAATTTAAAGATTTTAGGCCATTTACTAGTAAATACTATAAAAACATTTATAATAGTTTTCAAAAAAATATTTTAAGATCTTTTTGAGAAACCCCATTTCAAGCTTTAACATTTTATTACAAAATACCGTTCTGAGAAAAAAGTATTTGAAGTTTATGAAAGCAACTTTAACTATTAAAAAACTAAAATACATGTTAAAAATTCCTCACATATTCTTGCTTCAAAACTTTCTAATTGCCAAGTTGCTAATTATTAAAAATACCAGAAAAATGTTTAAACAAATCTACATGAAAATTTAAAATACTTTGTTCAAAAAGAGTTCTTTAAAATGCTTTATATTTACGACATCCGGTTCAGAAGTCGCTACTTGCTTTTTGTTGTGACAGCTGCCACTGATGTTTAAACAGCTGTAATATTTCTTTAAAATGTCGTAGAGACAAAACAAAAACAGATTAAGAAACCTAAAAGATGAAGTATTACAATAGAAAAATGAAAAAAAAATCATGATTTTTGGCAAAAATTGCCGTTTTTAGAGTAGCCGGATGCCTTAAATATGATTTACGTTAAAATTTATATTTTATTCACTGATGAATGTGTAATTCAGTATTGCCCTGTACTCAAACAATACAACAATTAATAATTGATTACAAATAATAAAATTTAGACTAATCTTTAAAATGAATCTAACAAAGCGCCCGAAGTTGAACTTTAAAAAATGCATTTAAAAATATTATTTCACTGGAAATATTTTACTAATACTTGGAAAAAATAAATCACAAATGATACTCAAATATTTTTGAATACGCTTATTTATTCGGGAATACATTAAATGAAGCACAGTTTGAAAACAGAAAATTTCTTTCAAACAAACAATATCCAAAAAAATCTACTGTTGCTTAAATATGACACTTGTTAAAATTTATTTTTTCACTCAAGAATGCGTAATTCATTATTTTATTATAGCAAAGAATACAACATTTAATAACTGATCACAAATAATACAAGTTTATAGTAATCTGAAAAATGAACCTAACAAAGTGCCTGAACCCAAACTTTAAAGAAAGCATTTTCAAATATTTTTCCACTAGAAATATTTTATTGAGACTTGATAAAATAAATCACAAATAATATTCAAATATTTTGAATAATTTTATTTAATCGAGAATACATTAAATGAAACAATGTTAAAAACACAAATATGCTTCAAGCAAACTATATCCAAATAATTACATTTTTTTAAAATGATTCTTGTTAAAATTCATTGTTTGACTCAGGAATGTGTAATTCATTATTTCACTATACTCAACAATACAATTATTTAATAATTGGTCACAAATAGTATGAGTTTAGAGTAATATGGCAAATGAATCTAAGAAAGTGCCTGAAGCCGAACATTAGATATTAATTTTCAAATATTATTTTAATATACATATTAAGTTTTGAAAAAAGTAAATCTGATATAATACTCAAATATTTTTTATAATATTTATTTAATTTATTTAATTTATGTAAATGAAGCAAAGTTTAAAAACACAAATTTTGCTTCAAACAAAGAGTATCCAAATAAATCCACCGTCTTAAATATAATTATTGTTAAAATTAATTTTTACTCAGAAATGTATAATTCATTATTTCAGTATACTCAAAGAATACACATTTAATGATTGATCACAAATTCAGAGTAATCTGGAAAGTTAATCTGAAAAAGTGCCTGAATTGAACCTTTAAAAATGCATTTAAATATTATTTTAACTATAAAATATTTTATTGAGTTATTGAAAAAATAAATCATAAATAATACTTAAACATTTTTGAATAAGTTTATTTAATCGGGGAAATATTAAATGAAGCAGAATTTAAAAACACAAAATATGTTTCGAACAAACAGTATCCAAACAAATGATGGCAGTGTAAACACGAACTTAGATTTATTTGGTGGCTAGAAACAATCTGGGAGCTTTAACTTAATTTGCTGAAAGTCCCTTGTACTGCGGGGACTTATTTCATAAACAGTGGCGTTTTATTAAGCGGAAATTTACTAACACGAAAGAGGATGTATTTGAAACTTCCAGATCTTCCTGTTTTAGATTCTTTTAATTAAAAGTAAAATTGGAAACTGTTCCTTTCACAAAGTATCCCGCCACAAAAAGGATGTGGGAAGGTGATTTTGAATGCTGTCCGCATAATTCCTGGGCCCTTTTTCGCTCCAGAACTCATTAAAGATTACGTCTGAGACCCACAACTAATGTTCTCCCCATTTATTTTAGAAACTTTTGCGCTAACAGATTCTGTTAGTCGCGCAGCAGTTTCTTCTCACCGAATTATTCCAAATTGAGGAGCTTATATTTAAATTAATACGGTCTTTTTTAGCACAGGAATACCGGTTTCATAATGAGAAACATAGCATTATTACGCTTAACTAATGATTAACTATTGTAAAGTTTTATTTAAAATATTTCCTCTGCAATATAAATATTTATACTAACATTCACACAGAAAAACCTATATAACAGCAAAATAATAAAGTTTAAATAAAAAAAAAATACATAGATGTATATAAACTGTCATATTTTTAAAAACAATGGTAAATAAATGAGTAAAATTTAAAAACAAATGCAAAACTATTTACTAGTTAATAGTTTTGCATAATAGTTTTGAAACTGATTCTTTTAGTCTCACAGCAGTTTCTTCTCACCGAATTATTCCAAATTGAGGAGCTTATATTTAAATTAATACGGTCTTTTTTAGTACAGGAATACTGTTTTCATAATTAGAAATATAACATTATTACGCTTAAATAATGATTAACTATTGTAAAGTTTTATTTAAAGTTTTTTCTCCGCAATATTTAAATATTTATACAAACGTACACATACAAAAATCTATATAACAGTAAAAAAATAAAGTTTTAATAATGCAAAATACATAGATGTATATAAAATGTCATAGTTTTAAAAACAATGGTAAATAAATGAGTAAAATTTAAAAACAAATGCAAAACTATTTACTAGTTAATAGTTTTGCATAATAGTTTTGCAACAGATTCTGATAGTAGCACAGCAGTTTCTTCTCACCGAATTATTCCAAATTGAGGAGTTTATATTTAAACTAATACGGTCTTTTTTAGCACATTAATACCGTTTTTATAATGAGAAACATAATATTATTACGCTTTAATAAACATTAACTATTGTAAAGTTTTATTTAAAATATTTCCTCTGCAATATAAATATTTATACTAACATTCACACAGAAAAACCTATATAACAGCAAAATAATAAAGTTTAAATAATGCAAAAATACATAGATGTATATAAAGTGTCATATTTTTAAAAACAATGGTAAATGAATGAATAAAATTTAAAAACAAATGTAAAAATATTTACTAGTAAATAGTTTTGCACAACAGATTCTGATAGCCGCGCATCAGTTTCTTCTCACCAAATTATTCCAAATTGAGGAGCTTATATTTAAATTAATACGGTCTTTTTTAGCACAGGAATACCGTTTTCAAAATGAGAAACATAATATTATTACGCTTTAATAAAGATTAACTATTGTAAAGTTTTATTTAAAGTTTTTACTCCGCAATATTTAAATATTTATACAAACGTACACAGACAAAAATCTATATACCAGTAAATTAATAAAGTTTAAATACAAAAATAATACATAGATGTATATAAACTGTCATATTTTTAAAAACAATGGTAAATAAATGAATAAAATTTTAACGACAAATGAAAAAATATTTATTGGTTAATATTTTAAAAAGGAAGACGTTGTAATTTTGGAATAAATTAGACTAAAGTAAGATTTTCATAATTTGTAAACCTGGAACTTTAATCAATCAACAAGTTATATAAATGTAATCCATGACTTGTACAACTGCTGGATATGGTGAAGCGTAATCAACTTAGCAGTAATAAAAATGCAATCAGTCCTGATAGAAGAGAACGAAGCAAGTCTAATTAAAACTTTACTTTAAATCTACTAAAAACGGACATATTTACTAGTCAACGACAGACAAGAGAAATACAGAAAAATCACTCTGCTCTGACAGAGGCGCACTCAAGACCGAAGACTGAAGAATTTTCCCGAGAAACAAGAAACGTAGTCAGTCAATTAAACTGTTAAGATTAGGAAAAAAGCTGAGGCATTTGCCGGCAACAATTGGAAAATATGTTGAATAAACAGAAAATTTACATGTATAGGACAGAAAGCTTTGGGAAATGTATCGAAAGAATTTTAATTCAAGTACACTCCTTTCATTAAGACATTTAGAGGCTGGGAAAATTTTTTTTAAAGAATTAGAATAAGAAAGAGGGTTTTTTAATGGAAATATTAACGTTAAATAATTTTTCTATATTACACACACACACACACATATATATATATATATATATATATATATATATATATATATATATATATATATATATATATATATATATATATATATATATATATATATATATATATATATATATATATATATATATATATATATATATATATATACATACATACGTGTCAAACATATAACAAGTCAAAGAGCCAATGATGTTGTGATTATATCTTTTAAATCTTGTCTTATGAAAAATGTTTTGATAATATATTGCACATTTCAATAGTCAAACATAAAAAATGGCATTGAGTGGCTAGCGCCCACAATCTAACAAAGAACTTGCAATTAACGAGGGTTCATGAAACAACCCTTTCCCAAAAAACTCTCTCCCAATCCTTAAGCGTTATTAAACATTCATGCACATGCATTAAAAGAGTGACCAGCATTTTTGACCCCAAACCCCTAAATAATTATTTTTTCGTTTTAGAACCTGGAAATATATATATATATATATATATATATATATATATATATATATATATATATATATATATATATATATATATATATATATATATATATATATATATATATATATATATATATATATATATATATATGTATATATATAAAGAATAATTTCACTGTTATATATATAAATATGTTTTTAATATATATGTAATTAATATATATATTTTTTATATACCTTATCAATTAATTGAACATTCGCAGCATTATAAGATCCGTTCCAGTGATAATATATATTATATATATATATATTTATATATATATATATAATATATCCTTAATATATAAATATATAAAATTAATATATATATATATCAAAAGACACAACACAAATGGATGAATCATCATTTTTTAGGAAAAAGAAAAACCTGCATATAAGCAAAGGGGTAACAGAGAAATATTAAAATAAATAAAAGTACAAATACGAACCCATTTTTTCTATGATACCCCCACACAGTCAGAATGCTAGAAAAACAAAGAATAACTAATTTTGAAACGGTAAATGAGTGACAAATATATGGATATGTATTATCCCGTTGAATTCTTTTCAATACATTTTGTGCAGCTTTTTGTTGATTCTTGCATTAATGATAGAAGAATGGGGAATCCAGTATCAATACTTCAATATTTTTCCAAGTTTGTTAGAACCATAGAAATAATTGATGATCTCTTTTGTCTTAACATCAGTAATATTTTCGAAAACACATTTAAGAAATATTTGAATTTGAAAAATATCTATTTCTTAATCAAATAAATTTGATTGTATGAAGAAAAATCAACATTTCTTAATGTAATCCGTCACAAATATTGTATCGTTAAGAAAAATAAACATGTTTATATATTATAAAATTAAACACGAGTCCGTATAATGAAAAAAATATTAAAGAAACAAAAATATTAAAAAAAAATATAAAATTTCTGATTTTTAAATTAGAAAAATGGTTAAAGAAAATCTATCACATGTTTGAATAACAATTTTAAATGTAAAAAAGAGATATATATAATGTTAGAAAAAACTTTATTAAGTCAGAAACAATTGAATTTAATAAGATAAAAAAAAAAAAAAAGATACGATTTTTAACATATTCTTTATCTAAAATTTTTCCCCTCAACTTTTAAAGAAATTATCACAGTTTGTATAATTTTGATATAATTAAATGAACTTAAAGGGATAATTTACATATAAATATTTTAGATAAATTCATTGATTTTTTAAATGTTGATTTTTCTATTTTAAAATTATATTAATACACATATTTTGTAACATATTTTTGAATTACATATATACAATTTAGAAATAAATTTAAAAAAATTTTTATCTTTAGTGGATTTTTTTTTAAACTTTAAAAGATATTACAAATCTTTTTCTTAGAAAGAAAAATAATTGTTGTTATATATTAAAAATTAAAATATAAAAATATTTAAATAATTAATATATAAATAAAAATATTTTAAAATTTTTTAAATATTTAATTTTTCTATATAAAATATATATATAATATATAATAAAATATTTATATATATTAATATATTTATATTTATAAAAAATTTATAAAAAATATATTAAAATCTTTATATATATATTTTATAATATAAAAAAATATATACAAATTTTTTTATATATATATAATATATATATATATATATATTTATATATATATATATATATATATATATATATATATATATATATATATATATATATGAACTTCTGATTTTATTGATACATTGTGATAATATCTTTAAACCAGAGATCGTATAAAAACGCAAATTCATGTATCTATTTTCTACTGTTTTGATAAAAATAGAAATCATGAAGAATTGCATTATCCTCTTTATGGCAAATATCGTAAAATCCACACTGATTTTAAAAATTAAATAAAACCTTATGCTAGTCTTTTACAAAAAATTATTCATGTATATTTTATCTTTTAAAGGTTTTGAAGTAAAAACTAAAAGAGTACTTAAAAGAAATAAAAATAGCTAGGACTCAACACTTATGGAATTTGGCCGTAAATTTTTATTCTATTACAATTTAACTATTCTTGTAATATTTTTTAAAACAACTTCCTAAGTATGCATAAATAAAAGAATAGTAAATATTTATAACAATTCGAAACATCATTCTTTCGAACGATGCGTTAGAAAAGAGGAAATTTTAATTTATCTCTCAGTCAGGATAATTTGATTTCATTTTATCCCATAGAATATTTATAGATTTCTTGTTTCTCTTGCTTTATGAATAATATTACACACATTTCGCCAATACATGCGGCACATGTAGTCAGACAAAGAATCAAGGATTCCGGAATGAGCAATTTATTATTTACTGTTTATTTCCTCGGCATGCGGTTCATTCATTATTGAACTTTTGTTCTCGGCGTTGTTAAGATGACTGCAGAAGGAGATGTAGTTATATGGTTTTCATAAATATTTATCGTTCTCAGCTTGAAACAATGCACAACTTTCCTCTAATTGAAACATACATAACAGTTTGTTATACAAAAGGTTTTCCTTGACTCCCCGTTGAGATTCAGAGATGAGTAAATATTTTTATGAATTTGGATTGTAATATTAAATCGACAATTATTTTAGTAAAATTCTTACACTACCGTCTTTGTTTATTTTTCTCGCATAGCACTAATTCTACTAGAGATATTTTCAAATGTAGTGGTTATAGTATAAATAAATAATACAGTATAGACATTATGGAATAATGCTTTCTGCAAATAAGAATGTATTGTGACTTATTTTCGAACATCGCTTTGAATATTTAAGTAATGCAGATTTGAAAAATATAGAAGATTTAACTTACATAATTAAAGATATAAGTAAAATATTCTGAAGACAGTTATAATTAGTGAATTTCTGTTTAACTTCACAATGGAATTCAGTGAGACAAACACAAACCATATGTATTCATAAATCGATACTTAGAAGTATATCGCTAATGTCTTAATCAGTTAACTGTACCATTAAGAATTTTTCTTTTAAAAATAAATAATTTTTTCCACATACTTTTGAGCCCTCTAAATTTTTAAAAATTTTATGACACTAAAAACAGATGTAATTAGTGAATTTCTGTTTAATTTCTCAGCTAACTTTACAATAGAATTCAGAGAGACAAACACAAATCGTATGTATTTATGAATCGATATTTAGAAGTATATCGCTAATGCCTTAATGAGTGAACTGTACACTAAAAAAATTTCTTTTAATAATGAATAAATTTTTCCACATACTTTTGAGCACTCTAAATTTTTAAAAATTTAGAGACACTAAAGACAGTTATAATTAGTGAATTTCTGTTCAATTTCTAAGCTAACTTCACAATGGAATTCAGAGAGACAAACACAAATCGTATGTATTTATGAATCGATATTTAGAAGTATATCACTAATGCCTTAATCAGTTAACTGTACGCTGAAGAATTTTTCTTTTCAAAATAAATAAATGTTTCCACATACTTTTGAGCACTCTAGATTTTTTAAAAATTTAGAGACACGAAAGACAGTTATAATTAGTGAATTTCTGTTCAATTTCTCAGCTAACTTCACAATGGAATTCAGAGAGACAAACACAAGTCGTATGTATTTATGAATCCATATTTAGAAGTATGTCGCTAATGCCGTAATAAATTAACTGTACATTGAAGACTTTTTTTTAAATAAATAAATTATTCCACATACTTTTGAGCACTCTAGATTTTTTAAAAATTTAGCGACACTAAAGAAAGCTATAATTAATGAATTTCTGTTCAATTTCTAAGCTAACTTCACAATAGAATTCAGTGAGACAAACGAAAGTCGTATGTATTTATGAATCGATATTTAGAAGTATATCGCTAATGCTTTAATGAGTGAACTGTACACTGAAGAATTTTCTATTAAAAATAAATAAATTTTTCCACATACTTTTGAGAACTCTAGATTTTTTAAAAATTTAGAGACACTAAAAAAATAATTATAATTAGTGAATTTCTGTTCAATTTCTAAGCTAACTTCAAAATATAATTTAGTGAGACAAACACAATTCGTATGTACTCATAAATCGATATTTAGAAGTATATCGCTAATGCCTTAATCAGTCAACTGTACACTGAAGAATTTTTCTTTTAAAAATAAATAAATTTTTCCCACATTATTTTGAGTCTTCTAAATGTCTTATAAATATTTTAATTGATTTTTTTTACAGTTGTCAATGAAAAATTGTGTTTTATGAGTATATAAAAAATAAATACCATGAAAATTATGATAAAAATAAACATAAACGCATTGTTTGATAAGGAATGTCCTTGTTGCCAAGGGAAAAATTTCTTATGTTAAAGAGTAAAAAATTAGAAGTGTGGGAATAATGCAACGTTGATTTAGTGTTTAAGAATAAGAAATTAAAAGTCATTAGAAATATGCTCCGAATATTTCTTGATTAAATTATTTTATACAATTAAATGTCTAAGGAATGCACCAGGAATAGAACTTATCGCTTGTAGATGTGGAAGATTAATCTGGACAAGGCGTTGGTCTCGCAAACAAATTGTGTCGCTTTTCCTTTGTCTTGAGTCGCTCCAAGATGTCTATCCCGCACGCAGCCGATGACAATAGCGTTTTTACCTTCCTCTTTCCTCTGATCACAGCCGAACGATCTCTGATTGGTTAGGGTTCTGGAATTCGGTACCGGAGTTCGTTGGTTCGAATCCCCCAGTGGCATGTATGTTCGTAGCCGTTAGGAATCGGCTTGAAGCAGTAGGTCCTGTTCAAATTAGCTGTAGTGTTGCAAAAAGTAGACCGTAGCGCTCCAAACCACACCAAACCTCTGATCACAACCTTGTCATCTAAAAAAAAAATCAGACTGCAACTCGGAGAAAAAAACAGGGGTCCATTCAAGAATGGAGAGGGTCAGAATCAACCAACCCTTCTATTGGTTGGGAGAAGTCCGAAGTTTTTTCCCAGTTCAAACCGGCCCTGTTATATATATATATATATATATATATATATATATATATATATATATATATATATATATATATATATATATATATATATATATATATATATATATATATATATATGTATATATATATATATATATATATATGTATATATATATATATATATATATATATATATATATATATATATATATATATATATATATATATATATATATATATATATATATATATATATCTTTGGTGAAGTTTTACGAGAAGAGGCAAAAAAAAAACTGTTGAAGCACCAAATGTAACTTAGTTTTACAAGTAATAAATAAAATAATATTGATATAGCAAAATGGCGAACATAAGAGATTGCAAAATGACAAAGACCGAAATCAAGTATGTTCTTATCCATATAATATTTTGTTACCTCCATCTAAAGAAATTTGGTTTTAGTTTGTAGAGCTACGGTCTACATTTTCTGCTACAGGAAAGCTAATACAAGTCTGAATGAAAGCACAGCTAATATCGATGCTAGTTTGGGGATTCGAATTTGTTTTTTTTTTCTTCAGTTTATTACTTACGCTTATTACTAGGAGGGAAGACCCGTTAAGCTTGTATTTACGGACACCTGAATATTTTTTTTATCCACAAGAGACATACGAATCCACATGGTCCAAAATTTATAGGATTTTAGGTCTTATCGATAATATTTAGTGTATTTCATTTTAAGGTTCTTTTTATCTTTGATTTAATTATTGTTAATTTTTTCTATACCACGTTTTATGTCAGAAGTATTATTATCATTTCTAATTTAGGTGACACATTTATTTTTTCCAGTTTATATTAAAATGGTTATAAGAAATAATCTGTGATGTTGTCTGTACTAAAATATGTAGTCCTAGAAATCTATTGATAGCTTCTATGGTATACCCTTTGCTAAATAAATGTGACATATCATGGAATAAACCTTAAAATAGAAAAAGGAAAGACACAAAGTAAATATAAGATGGTATTTAATTCCAGAAATACGTAGACTTTTATTCAGTGAATCATTCTGTGAATCCACCAGGATTGACGGAATAGTAGCTGAAAAGAATTCCACTTATTTCTTGATATGCTAATTCTCCCTTAAAACTAATTTTTATTATAATACATTGCTTTTACTTCAATAAACACATTTTTCCCACTGTCCTACTTTAGTAATGTTGCATTTACACTCGAAAATTGGAATGTATCGCTTAAATTAGAAATAAAAGTGCAAACTATTCTAAAGCCAGACTAAGGTCCCAAACAAATGGCAAGTGTATCGGAAGATCGATAGCTGGAAATAAGTGTCTGTTGTTATAGGTGTTCATCTGCTTATCAGTTTGGTTCAGAGGGTTTAGTCACTACTACTACATTACGACAAACGGTATATAAAATGATTAGCAAAAATATCTTATACCAGAAAGATAAGGGCATGTATTTCATTGTTTTTACAAAAGAGAAGGCTATATATATGTCAGGTCTAAATAGGGGGGTTGAAATTAATCGAGTTGTGAACAATTTAAAAGGAACTCTTTCGTAATAACAAAATAAATGAAAAAAACCACACTCGCGTAAGATTTTAGGATCATCTCGTCCAGAGGAAGCATATTGTCTGCACCAACTAGGACCATCTACCTTAAAACAAAGGTTTAAGATGTTTTGGGTGTCCCCGGGTGTACAATCCAGAGCAGCTCTTTAATATACAATGCATTATAGTAAATACAGTAAAAATATCTCAAACTAACACATACAAATAAAAAACAGACAAAATTACACTGGAAATACAAAAAAAGTAAAAATCATAAAATTAAAAAAAAATTAAAATAAAAAAAAATAAATAATAAAAAAATTGATAATAATTACAAGATTAATGCATATAAAAAATACAAAATCGTAGTACAGTGAAAGCTATATATTCAGAATCAGCCTTGTTACGGGGCCTGCAGATTCTCTGAAATTTTCCATTAGCCAACCGAACAGCTTGTTTAGTTTGGATGAGAGAGTTTTGTTACAATTTAGCTGATCAGCCCAGACACCCTTCAGGTCTGGTCTGCGGCGCTTGAAATGCCAATCCGTAGTGAGGGAGCAGTCAAATAGGTAGTGGTCGGGCAAACACGGGCCACCGCAAACACATCTCGTACTAGACGAATCGGAAAGCTGGAACCGGCTAAAATAGGCCGGGAATGGGCCATGCTCGGTAAGGAAAGCTGTAAAGGCTGCATTGGAAATTATCCTGGTGCGGTTTACTTTCAGGTAGGACGCTTAGACAGGCCTACCCTCCTCCGATGTGTCCCAAGTGGCCTGTCAGTCAGCTATTTGGTGCTCTCGAAGTTTGCCCTTGATGTAGACCTCTGGGAGAGGAAGCTACAGATCAGTGTGGTCTTGTTCATCTGCGGACTTGGCCAGGGCGTCCGCTTGATTATTGCCGTCTGAGTTTGGGTGGGCTTTCACCCAGTTGAGGGTTATTTTTCTTGTTCTGGAGATCTGCGAAATAAGGAGTTGGATTCGTTGAACTTGACTATTTTTTGGGAGAATTTGGTAAGTGCATTTATGCTTGCCTGACTGTCCGAGAAGACTGAAGATGGAGTCGTGCCCCGGAGGGACGATAGCCACTTCAGGGCTGATTCTAATGCGGTGAGTTCTGCTTGGAAGACTGTACAGTGTTTACTTAGGGAAATTTTATATAGACATCGAGCTGTCAGCAGCCTGCATGCTTAGCTCCGCCATGAATAAGATAATATGGCGCAAGTGACGCTTTAAAAAGGTAACTATACTTTGAAATAAAGCGATCTTTTACTAAAAAATATTGCTTCGCCCATCCACCTTATTACTGGATACGATACACACACACACACACACACACACACACACACACATATATATATATATATATATATATATATATATATATATATATATATATATATATATATATATATATATATGCATTCACATACAAACATATACACAGGTATATATTTCGGTATATTAACTTGGTTATTTAAATATTTCAGTTACAGTGAGTGTTTTGTTATAATTATTAATATTTGAGTTACAATCTATTTATGCCTTAAAAGAATATACTAAGATAAATTATGAATTCTTTTGAACAAACTTTCTTTAGTTAAAAATATATCTTTCAGAAATATTTTTGAATCTTCCCATTTTCAAAATATTGAAAGTTAAATATTTCATTAACTCAATAATTTTCATCACCTTAGAATGAGCCACCATTTAAAAATAACTCTAATGCATCTAATATTAATAATTAAATGCCGTATAACTCTTTAAGTTGCATATTTTAAATATTTCTATTGAAAAAGTTAATGAGTTTTAAAAATTACTATGCCGTTGTTAAGAAATACTATTTCATAATGAAAAGTTTATAATTGCCCGAATTTTCAAAACACTAAAGGTATTCTTTTACAAACGAAATAAATCATAGATTAAATCTAATTGAAAGGGCGATTCTTAAAATGATCCTAAAATATCGCTAATTATTTCCTCTACTTTTATAATATCAGTTCTGTAATAAGCGAAGGAATTCCCTGCTTATTAAATTTTAATAAAGGTATATTCTATTAATGTAAAATTGACCAAATAATACGAGTTGTTTTTAAAATCTGAAGGATTAAAACTTAAGAGGAATAATCATTCTTTAATTACTCATTAAAGTATTTTTAAAATGTTCTTCTAAAAAAATTACTGATACCTATTGTTTCATAATGCATTGTATCATATTCTAAATTTGGTTTAATTGTTTATATATATATATATATATATATCGGGGTGTAGTCCAGGAATTATAAAACTGCAGGACAATTAGAAAGCTAATCAGCTAAGATCTAACACTAATAACGATGCAGTCGGGCCATTGAAAGAGACAGTTATCAGTCTAATAAAAATTTTATTTTAGAGCTGCTAAAACGGGCATCTTTACTAGTCAGCGACAGACAAGAGAAAGGCACAATAACCTCTCTGCCCGAACAGAGATGCACCGAAGAGCGAAGACAGAAAGAACTTTCCCAGGGGACAAGAAACTTACGCAATGAATTAAGTGTAAAGATCAAGAGAATAGCCGAGCAATTTGCCGACAACGTCTGGAAGGAGTGTTGAGTTAACAGAAAATTTACATCTATAGGACAGAAAGTTTTGGGAAAAGTATCGAAAGAATCGCAGCTCACTCTTTAATGCAGGCGCATGATTCATTAATTTTTCCATATAAAAGCGCTTGACACTTGAGAAATAAGAGAGATCGTCTGCAGAAAGGATTGTTGTATGAAATTTGTCCAAATTTAGCTTTGTTAGACTGTGGAAGCTAGCCACTCGCAAACATATTTGATATTTGACTTAATAGTCATGAATAAAGGCATTATGAATAAATCATCGGCTCTTTGAATCGTCATAGGCCTCACTCACTCACACTCTCTCACATACACACTCAGAGACACAGAGAGAGAGAATGAGTGTGAGAGAGAGAGAGAGAGAAGGAGATAGAGAAGGAGAAAGATAAAGAGAGAAAGAAGGAGAGAGAGAAGGAAAAAGAGAAAGAGAGAGAGACAGAGAGAGTGAGAGAGTGAGAGGTAGAGAAAATGAGAGAATGAGAGAGAAGGAGAGACAGAAGGAGATAGAGAATGAGAAAGAGAAAGAGAGACTGAGAGTCTGAGAGAGTGAGAGAGTGAGAGTGAGAGAGAGAATGAAAGAAAATGAGAGAGAAAATGAGAGAGAGAGAAGAAGAGAGAGAGAAGGAGAGAGAGAGAAGAAGAGAGAGAGAAGGAGTGAGAGAGAGAGAGAGATAGAGAGAGATAATTTAAAAATATTTTGATGCTAATGATTTACATTAAACTCAACTAGTTACCACTGCATTACATTCCAGTAATTCATTTCATTCAAGTAGACTAACTTACATTTTTATACCATATATAAATTATGCCAGATATTTAGAGTAGAAAATGGGTCTTGAATTTAAATATTTTTAACACTTTTAAAAGCTATACTGAAATTAAGATAAAGTAGTTTATTAAAAATTGAAGTATATCTTACAAATATAAATATTTAAAAAATTGTAGATTAAGGAGAGTATCTAAATCTGCTTCTTATGTACTGAATTAAGCTGACAGTAATTGTAAGAAATATGATAATGTGTCCAGGAAACGTCTTAATATTTATTTATATTTAAATTTTATTTAATGTGGTGATTCACACTTTAATTAAACTGTAAGTTAAGCTTTCACGATACGAGACACAGAGATAAAATTTAGAATGTAATTTAATAAGAAAATAATAGTGCAGATGTAATAGTTTAAACATAATGTGACAAGGCGACAAACATTAAGTTAAAATACAAATTTTTATTATAATAGTAGAAAAGAATACATTTTTAGTTTAAAGAAATTTTAATTGTGTAAAATTATTAAATCTTTTAGATTTATGTGTTATAAATTTATGCAGCGTACATTTTCAAAAATACATAACTCACAACCAATGGTATACATTAAATAAAGGTATAATAAAGTCGAACCGAAGTATAAGAATTTGATATTTTACGTTAAGGATTAAAAGTATTATTTAAATAATTAAATTCAATATAATAGACTCCAAATGGGCATTTGGGAAACATTTTTTTAATTGCACAGTGTACGTAATGTGTCAACTTTAACAATTATTAAGACTTAAACTTGCTTTTACTGTGACAGTTATTAATAGAAAAAACACTTTTTTTTCTAAAATTACATAAAATTGACACAACGTTGTAAGTTGTAAATGAAACTATTTTACAGCCAACAAATATTCCACACATTTGTGATACAATCACTTTTATTTGTTATCGGCACTAACACACATATACGAAAAATGCTGGTTGTAAATAACACAAAATAAATTAATTTTGAAAAGCATAAATGCTTAAATAAAATAGGTTAAAAAATAAATACATGAAACATAGTATTTCTTGTGGAAAAATATGTAATTCTATGAAATTTTAATGTATATTACAATCTGTGTTAAAACGAAACCACAAAGATCAATTATATATATATATATATATTTTTGTATTATATATTTATATATATTAAAAAATATATATTTTATATTTATATAAATATATTTGCACAGCATAATGTATTCAATTTGATACATAATGTATTATTTTTATTTTCCATGTATACTGACAATTTAATATCTAAATATAAATAAATATCATTTCCATATAAATATAGATTACTCATTGTATAAAAGCACAATTTTACATTAATTGGGGGTGAATTTGACCAATCCCGTTGATTTTGCTTATAGTGAATCTGTAGCGGTTTCACTGTTAAAGCAATACCACATACTGCCATAATGTACAAATTAAAAAAAATAAATAAATAAGCAAAAAAGTCACTAAAAACTAAAACAGCTATTTTATTACGACTGATATTTCTACTAAAAAATTCAGTAAGCAGCCTATAATAAGTACAGTGGTGAAGTTATATAAGTTTTAAGAGCATCTTATGAACAAGTTTAGTTTTCAAACACCGGAAAATACAAGTTAAACTTAGCAAAAAAATTGGGAATTAGCTTTATTCACTCAAAATCTAAAAGGTATATTTAGAAAGAATATTTACAACATTCGGCTATCCCATTACCTGTTATTAAGATTATTCTAAACTAAATTTTAGATAAATGTGTATCAGTTAATATTTCAAATACTCTAAAAATATTACGTATCTTAACTCAAGATGAATCTCTCTCTCCCTGCAGCCTGGTGCAACTTTTATTAACAAAATACCAACAAAATTGCTTTTTATGATGAGCAAAAAATTTGTATTGCCAAATACACTATATAAAAAGGGAAAAAATCGGATTTTCTTAAATATTAACTTTTAAAAGTATTTTGGACTGTAGATCTTTTTTTTTTTTTTTGCTTCCGTAGGCACAAACAAGTTAAAAACCTAAACCACATCTTTATATTACACAATTTAATCATATAACGATGTATTTTTAAAAGTATCTCTCCTACGACAACAAATACTAAAAAGAATGTAAAAACGTAAGAAAGTGCACTGGGTATCTTGAGCACAAATAAATCAAAAATATCTGTTTCTGAGAAAAATATTCAGTAAAAATTGAAATAGTGATGATTTAAAATCTATAAAACAGCCACTGAAAATTTGGGAATTTTAACTATTAATTTTTTTATCAAATATTTTCTATTTGTACATTTTATTTGTACAAAATATTGTATTAATGATAAAATTGCTATAGTGTAAATAAATCTAATTATTAAATGAATTCACTCTAATACGATTTTGTAATAAATATTTTAAAATATTTCAAGATATATGAGACTATAAGAAATATTTGAAACTTTGCAATTTCGTGGAAGACATTTGTAATACTTATGAATTCGTGATTAAATTTTCATGCATTGCTATAGTTGATCGAAAGAAAGAAGCTGGTATTGTAACTGTGTGAAAAATAACACTGTGGAAAAGAGAACTTCCGTAAATAACTTAAAAGAAAGCTATCATACATTCGAACGTTTCTCTAAAGCAACATCCATTAAAGTTCGGAATTAATTTCTAGAAAATAATTACTCTTGTATCATATTTATATAATGAAATTGTTCTGTAGCGAAATAAGAATTATTTAAAATATTCAAGCACAAAATAAAACTCTTAATATTCAGCCACAGTTTATACAATGTACCTGCACTGGAATTTAGAATACAGGAAATTCATTCGTTTGTTTTATTTTTGATGAAAATAATGTCCATTACGAAATAGAAATTTAATAAAATATGTATAGTCTATCATTAATAATTTTTTAGTAAAGGAATATTTTTATATTTTTGGAACAAGTATAGCAAGTATTCTTTGGCTGTCAACATATGAATAGGTAAAATATTTTTTTGGCTTCCATATTTTTTCCAAAATTTATATCTAATACTTAATCGAAAGAAAGAAGCTGGTATTGTAACTGTGTGAAAAATAACACTGTGGAAAAGAGAACTTCCGTAAATAACTTAAAAGAAAGCTATCATGCATTCGAACGTTTCTCTAAAGCAACATCCATTAAAGTTCGGAATTAATTTCTAGAACTAATAATTACTCTTCGCTTTCCGTAATTTAAATATCATGAAAGTTGTTCTGTTGAGAAATCGAAATTAAGAAAATATTTCCGGAAAATATTCAAGTACAAAATAAAACTCTTAATAATCAGCCACAGTTTATACAATGTACCTGTAGTGGAATTTAGAATACAGGAATTTTAGCCGTTCTATTTATTTGTGCTAAAATGAATTTCTATTATGAAATAGAAAATTTAATAAATGTATGATCTAGGATTAATAATTTTTAAACAAAGGATTATTTTTAAAATAACATATTTTATATATTTAGAATCAGTGTAGCAAGTACCATTTTGCTGTCAACATATGGAGAAGTAAAATATTTAATTGCCTTTATTATTTCTTAGAAAATTTATATCTTAATTATATGAAAACAGACAGAATATAATTTAAAAAATGAATGTAAAACAAAAGCAGGAAATAAAAGTTATTATGCATGATTTATTTAAATATGGAATGTATATTTTAAAACAATTACAATTAGGTAATATCTTAAAAATTAAAATAATTACTATAAATACCTGGGCCAACTTAAAATAAATATTTTAATTTGTCCCAGGTCATTCAATAAATTGGTTTTATTAAAACGAATTCAATGTGAACATTTTGTATAATTCTGTATGATCATCACCATTAGAAACAAAATTATATTTTATGAAAAATTGAGTTTAAATTCCAGTTTTATATTCTGTACAAAAAATTAAAATGTTCATAGCAACGGAAGAATTGATAAATCTAAATTCAAAATAATGGTATTTATTTCATAGATTATATTTATTTAAAAGATTTTGATTTATATAATGAAATATACTTGAAATCTGTTAACTTTATAACATTATGCATATGTGTAACATACACTGACAAAATAAAATATAAGTACATGGGATTAATACATTCATGGACTTGTATAATTTTCACTAACAGAGTAAGGGCATATCAGAGAAATTTCGGTTTTAAGGACCGGAGTGATGTATGGGTTAATCTTTGGCTAACTGTTCAGCTGTGAATTATAAATTTTTATTTGGCACAATATTTAAAATTTGTATTTATAGAGAATATTTATAACATTTTGTTTTCTTATTAACTTCTCTTAAGGAAATTTAAAACTAAATTTTACATAAATGAAAATTGATTCATATTTTGTATAACACTGAAGATATACTTGAATTTCATAATAATATATTGTTTTATTTAATATAAAACAGTATAATATACATGGTTAGCAAGAAATAAGTTCACTATTCTGAGGATTCTAAAATACGTTCTATTGGTTACTAAAATGAGAAAAACATTTAAAGTATAGATGATTAAAATGATGCGATTGATATTTATTATATAAAAGACTTTAGTACAAAAATATGCCTATAGGTGGTGCTGTAATACATATGGTATTTATTTAGCTTCATTAAGTTAAGCTTCCTGTCTGCACGCCATATCTCTGTTGCACGAACAGAACTACTGGTAAAACTGTTTTAGAAAAATCAGCATATCTCCGTTACAAGAAGAGCGCTACTGGTAAAAGTTTTAGAAAAACCATCATACCTCCGTTGCAAGAACAGCGCTTTTGATAAAACTGTTTTAGAAAAACCAGCATCCCTCCATTGCAAGAACAGCACTACTGGTAAAACTGTTTTAGAAAAACCAGCAGAACGTCGTTGAAAGAACAGAGCTACTGGTAAAACTGTTTTAGAAAAACCAGCAGAACTCTGCTTCAATTCTAAAATAATTCCGTCATATGTAGCTGGTACGAAGATGTCCATAGTCTTTACGTGTTTTACGCAAGATGATCGTTCGCTGGATATCACCCATTGCGACTGTTGTGGGATTTATATAAAGGACAAGATCTACTCTCAAATGCAAGATCTGTGCTAGATCTAAAGGACAGAATTAAAGATCTAAAGGGCAGCATGTTCTTAAAATTCCAGCAGACTCATTCCGGTCTGCTGTGGAAATATGGTTCTGCGATTGCAGCGTATTGTTAAAGATGAAAGAGATATATTGAACAACTTTAATGATACTTTGTAATATTACCATCATTTACGAAGAATATTGTTATACGTGTTAATATGTATCACAACGCCATCTATACGCATATTTCTGTACTATATTTTTTCAAGTAATAAATGTCGAGACATTAGTTAAATTATCTATAGTTCCAATTGTATGGTATTTAGACCAATAGAACGTATTTTAGAGTCCTCTGGATTGGTACTCTGTATCTTCATTTCTTCTATAAATAGTTTATATTTAATATTCTTTTGAAATGTATACTATAGACTAGCAGATTAAATGCATTTACTGTAAACTGATTTTGTCTTGTAGAAATATTTGAAATTTTGAAATTCCATGGAAGACATTTCTAATCGTTATCAGGCCGTAATTAAATTTTCATGCGATGCAGTATTTAATTGGAAGAAAGAAAATGGTAATTTAACCGTTTGAAAAATAACACTGCGGGAAAGAGAGCTGGAGCGAATAACTTAAAACAAACCTATCTCGATTTCGAGCGTTTCTCTAAAGTAACATTCATTAAAGTTCGGATTTCTAGAACTAATAATTACTCTTCGCTTTCCTTAATTTAAATATCATGAAAGTTGTTCTCTTGAGAAAGTGAAACGAAGAAATTATTTCCGGAAAATATTCGAGCTCAGAATAAACTTCTTAATCAGCCATAGTTTATAAAATTTACCTTCAGTGGAATTTTAAACAAAGAATTTTCAGTCTTTTCATATTATTTGTACTAAACTTAATGTCATCAAATAGATAATTTAAGAATAATCTATTAATAACGTTAATATTTTTTTAGATTCAAAATAAAAGATTTCATTATATTTCGTATAATGTTTGGTAAATTATATCTTTGCTGTTAAAAAGACAATATTGGTTGCATTATTTTTCTAAAATTTATATCATTACTTTACGCAATCAATTATAAAATTAATTTTCCTTCTATGTAAAGCAGAGAAGGAAATGCAAGTTTAAGGCATATTATATTTAAAGAGAGAACATATATTTTATAAAAAAATTAAAAAAAAATATATTATATTATATATATATATTATATATATATATATATATATATATATATATATATATATATGTCCAGCTTATTCTTTAGAAATTTTACTAAAGACAAAAGGGAAAGTGAATATTAGTTCTTATGAAAATTCTATTTTGGTTTCCCTAATTTTAGTAATAGGAATGTTTTTTTTTTACATAAACCGTATATAGCATAGAAAATTGTTAGAAAATGTTTTTGTGATAACAGAAATCTTACCAGTTCAGTCTTCTAAGAACATTCCATTAAAATATTTCTAGACCACAGCATACTAGCCAATTCTTTCATATTTGAATTTTGTATTTTGAATTTATATAGAAACAAAACTGGATACAGGTTTTCAACAATGTTAAGCATTCTTTACATAAAAAATTATTTCATGATAAAAAATTATTTCTAAATATATTTCGTCATTTCACTATATGAAAACCTTTGAAACACTAGTAATTCCAGTAAGATTTAAAATCAAATAGCCTTGTTCTAAATAAATGTAGTAATAATCATTATCTAAAATTCAGAAACGTGAGCATAAAATTGATTCACTTAAATATATTAAGATGCTTTACTCGATACAATTATTACAAAATAAGCAGGTTTAAGATCAGTAATAAAACAATCATTAAACGAAAAAAAAATTCATACTGAGATTGTATTGTTTTTTGACATGAAATCGTTTCATATATTTGTTGAATCCTGTCATTTTCAAGATGTTTTGTCACCTTAAATCTAATTTATTGAAAGGTGTTTGTATAATATTTTATGACAATCGACATTAGGAAAAATAATGTTTTATAGAGATAGTTTATTCCAATATTTTATTATTCCAGTTTTATATTCATTATATAAATGAAAATTATAGAATTATTGATACTAATTAAAATTATTGTATTTCTTTTGTAAATTGCAATATATTTCAAAAGATCTTTCAGCCTAATTATTGAGATATTTTAAACATCTGTTAAATATGTCTATGTGTGATATATGCTGTAACGAATTAAATACAATGCAGTTCTTTTTGATGCTAAAAAATACTACAAAAGTCCCAATATAAACAGATTATTCCTTATAGTCATCATTGAATTATTAAATTTTTATCTCTAGCTTTACCCTTAGTTAATTCAATTAACTTAGTTAACCTTAGTTAATTGAATAAACTAAGGGTAACCCTAACGTAATTTTTACCCTTAGTTAAATGAAAGAAACAAAATGGTAATTTATATGGGTTAAAAATCACATTGCGGGAAAATGAAAGCAATCGACTATCTTATAACAAACTGATTTTGATTTTGGAAATTTCTAGAAAGATACATTCATTAAAGTTTGAAATTCAAAAAACTAATAAATATTGTTCACTTTTCATAATTTAGATACCCTGAAAGTTGGTCTATTCAGAAAGTGAATGGAAGAAATCATTTCCGAGAAATATTCGAGCACATGATAAAGCTTTCAAACATCCAAAGTATATAAAATTTATTTGAATAGAATTTATCTGTATATGAATTCTGCATACAGTTATTTCAATTGATATTTTTAAAATTTTTATGATAATTATTCAGCACATAATTTAAAGATTAGTCATTTATAATAATTAAACGATTTAAGAAATAAAAAAATTATAAAATATTTATTATTTTCTCTAAACATTTATATGAAATAAATAAATAATTTTCATTGCAATGTATAATAACTGAATTTATAAACGTAAATGAAATTAATAAATAGTCCAAAGACAAACTTGAAAAAAGGTAAATATAAAAAAAAATAATAACAAGGCAGATTTGTTGTAGTTTATTATATGATCCTGCTCTAAACTTTAACTTTAATTAAAGTTTTAAAAATAATGATTTTCTTAACACATTTTGTGAGGGTACATTTCGCAGCGGAATTATAGCGGGAGGTGGCGTTTTGAGAGTAAATTAAATTATTCAGTTAAGCCTCAATAGATAAAAAATTACTCAATTTTTTAATTAACATTGCAATTTAATATTGAAATATATATAATATATAAATAGAAATATATAAATAACAAACATAAGATTTTTATAAACAAAAAATATATTTTTAGTCGATAAATTTATAATAGTTTCGTAAATATGAAAAAAAGAATAGAAATATTAGAATATAGTTTTAATTTTTAACGTTCTGTGGTTACGCATCGACTGATGTAAAAACTAGTTTTTATTTGTCTTAATTTTTCCAGAATCTATGTAGTAGACAAGAACATTTTGCTTCATTTTCCTGCATATCGCGTTATTTTTGTACCCGCAAACAAATCATGTTGTTACACTAACCCGTACTAGTACGTGATCAACGCTCAAGTATCAATCGTCTGAAAACGTACTAGTACGTGACCCACATACAACTTGTTAAGATCCTAAATTACACACTGGAGTTTAATTTTCATTTTTTAACCATTTATTCCAAAATTATGGCGAAAGCAAGAGTTGGAATTTATATTTTCTAAATAGTATACAACTTTTTTTTTAACCCGCGAGACTTGCGCTACTTTTCTCAGCCAAATACAAATCAAACTGCTTTTGATGATGAAAAGAAAATGTGTAGTACCAAAAAAGATTTATTAAAATTTTATAGTATATTTCTTATAACTTGAAATATTAGTTTTGAAAAGTATTTCGGACTATAGATATATTTTTATTAGCATTCTAAAAGCACAAACATTAGATACATACAAGTTAAAAACTTAAATCTTTATATTTCACCATTTTATTTCATTATTTTAATCTAATGTTCATTATTTTAATCAAATGTATTTTTCACAGTATCTCTCCTCCGACCAGAAGCACTAGATAAAAGTGCAAAATAATATGTTAATTCACTGGATGTGTGAAGCCCAAATAAATTAAAAGTAACTCTAAGAAAAGTATTCACAAATTACGGAAATGTATATTGTAGGAGTCCTGAAGACCTATAAGCTAGCTACTGGAAATTTGCTAAGTTCTTAGTTTCTATGTTTTACAGTAGGTGTTACATTGAGTGTTACATATTTGTATAACTATCGGACATCAGAGGTCCCGCGATTCCTGACGAGTTTAAATGTTTATACAGTAAAATATTATAACGTTTCTATCGCCCAAGGATATTTGGAACTTATCCAATACTAAGAATATATTTCTCATTATAATGGGCACACAATTAAATTTCCATTCCCACTCGTGACTCAATTTATTGGAGGAAAATTGTAATTTAACTATTTAAAATTAGCAGTTTAGGAAAAAAACAAGAATGGATAGAATAAAAAGACACTATCTTGAATTTAAGCATTCTTTAAATCAACATTCATTAAGGTTTAAATTTGATGAAATAAATATTACTCTGTGTTTAACCTAATTTAAAATCCAAGAATTTTTTTTCTCTTTAAAAAGGGATTCAAAGAAATTAATTCATTTAACGCCCAGTGATCTACTTTTAGATCGCTAAACATAGCGTGGTAAATTCGCTTTTAGATGACCTTAAACCCACCCCACACATTCCACACTACACAGGGGCAAGACAAGGCATGCACCTGTTTACCAACAAGTGGTTTTCTTGTTTATATCATTGATCTAAAGCGATAAGAGAAATTTGTATCGCCCTTTCGCTTCGCCGTTTTTCTACGTTTCTTAGCATAAACACTGAAAACAGCTAAGTAATACACGTAAGTTAAATTTTTTTTGGCGATTTAATATCTTCATAGATGTAACTATCAGAATATAAACCAATGTTATCTTAAAACAAATATAAATAGTAAAAATTAGTGTCAAAATACTGCTGATCTAGAAATAGATCACTGGGCATTCGGGCGTTTTTTTTTCCTGAACCTGGTAATATTACGTTTTTTCACCTTTAGATGAAAATATGAGTTGAAAAGTATTTAATAGCTTTCAGGATGCAGTTGATTATCTGTTTTCTGAACAAATTAAAGAGGATATTATTGCCATATCCACTGATGTAGATGAACTGACAGATGAAGAGAAAATAGATAAGTTACATGCTCCATTTGTAAATGATATTGTCGGTAAAATAGAAGTAATATCAAAAGATGAGTGTGATCAAATAGATTTACCTTCAACGTTTGAGAGGAAACCTAAAATATTAAAAACAGAAAAGCCAAAAATTGTTTAAAAAAAACCGAATAATACCAAATGGTCGGAATTAGGGGAAACTTATAAGAATAATATTTTGGCAATGGAAAATGATCTTGCAAATGCATCTTGCATCATTGCTTTGAAAAACTTTTTTCTGATGAAGTATATAACGTAATTGTGGATGAGACTATTCTCTATGCTAAAAATGTTAAAAACGACCATGATTTAATTATCACTAAAGAAGATATAAAGATATTTATAGGGTTTTTGATATATTTTGGCTATCTTACTCTTTCAAGTGAAAGGTATTATTGGAGTGATGTAGAAGATTTAGTGATAGGTCTTGTACAGAACTCTTTTAATAGAAATGCTTACCTAAAAATAAAGTCATATATTCATTTCCAAGGCATTTCAAAATCAGCTGAACGTAAGAATGACAAATCAAGATAAAACTCCTTTTGGAGAGGATAAGAGGTAAAACATGGTACTGTTGTCTATTCACTCGAATAATTGATATGGCTGTAGTGAATGCAAGTATTCTGCTCAGAAATGTTCATAAAGGTGATTCTATGCACATGTAAGATTTTCGAAGAGCTGTTGCTGTAAAATATTACAAATTGGGAATCGGAAAAGAAGTTTTGAAAGGTCGACTTTACAGTTTTCCTTCATCCTCAGAAGCTAAACTCAGTCATGATGTTCGCTTTTATAGAAGGGATCACAATACGGGACAAAGAAATGGCCAAAGACACTGTCGACTTGTAGGGTGCCAAGGAAGGCCCCTAACATATTGTGTGAAGTGCGATGAAACTTTATGCAAGAAGTGTTTCTTCAAATTCCACACTAAACTGTAGAAACATTGAAATTTTATTTTAAAATAATTAAACTTTACTAAGTTCATTCTGTAATATTGAGAAATTCTGGATAAATTAACGTTTTTTTAAAAGAAAATGCATTAGTTTTATCTATTTGGTTCGATTTTACCATGTTATTGAGGTACTAATGATTGTTGTGTATTTGCTAAAATATATCCTCCGAACGCCCAGTGATCTATTTTTAGATCAGCATTTTTAAAAAAAACTAAGGTACGTATTGATAAAATTCGATAATAATATTCATGTTGATGGTAAAAGACATCCAATTTATGAATTATATGTCACTGCGTCAAAATAAAATAATTTGGGCGTTAATGGGTTAATTCACTTTAAAATTAAACTCACTGAACTATATGTAAAGCTAGTTTGGAAATTTTATGCTACTTAGAAAACTTATATGCACATTATAAAATACTCAATTTAAAGATTATATACATATATATATATATATATATATATATATATATATATATATATATATATATATATATATATATATATATATATATATATGCATGATTTATTAATATGACATAATGAATATGAATATAATCTTCTTTTAAACCTTTCTCTCTTACACACACAAACAAAACAAGACCGGAACAATCATTTTTTGGAGTCTTGAATTTTTCTTCTCTAGTAGAAAATATTCTCAGAAAAGAAAAAAAATTGCACACCAAAAAAATGCGAGATTAATTCTGGATATTTCTGTTTTTATGTTTATATAAAATTGTTTTGCCACGAAATAATCGAACATCTGCAATGTGACCATCTCCGCATAGAGTTCTGAAAACGCCCAAGGGTGGAACTTGTCTTTGATATCCAACAGACTACTCTCTTCTCTTTGACGTTCCTTATACCAGAGTCTTTTATTCTTTTTCTTTTTTTGCCTGCCTAATAAGTATGACGATAATTTTTTCTTTACTTGTAGGGGATAAAAAGACATTTTTCGTTAGTCAATTCTTTAGATATAAATATTACATAACATGAAGGTATAGTTAACTTCTGGTATGAAATATTATAGTTTAGTTATTGAAAAAATATATATATTTAAACGAAAGTAAATATATTCACCTCATATCTAATTTTATTGATAGATATCTAACATACTAACTACATATATAATGTTATTGTTCACTATTATCTATAACATTTAGAATAAATTTGAGATCTAAGGATTATAATTTGGTTAATACATTTTTATATGATTTTAACCTCTTAACTTGTGATCTCGAGTTAACTCGAGTGCTCTAATTTGGACAAACTGTGCACACTTGAAATAACTCGAGCGGATTTGTACTTTATGTTGTTATAATTTTTCATACTCTAATACAGTCGAGAATTGAAAATAACAATGTGAAAGCAAAAAAAAAATAAATAAAAAGAAATCGTTTTATTGATAATTCTCATTTACATGAGATTGTAAACTATAACACTTACTTATTCAAGTATATTATATATATATATATATATATATATATATATATATATATATATATATATATATATATTTTTTTTTTTTTTTTTTCTACTTATCACTTACGACAAATCTCTTCCTTGTGAATC
>CM063511.1:26193983-26223983 GCA_032207245.1 Pardosa pseudoannulata
AAACATTTAATTTTTATTTAAAAAACTTGTTTCATTTTACAATTCTTACATATCCTTAATTAAAATCCACTTTTTACATAGTGTTAAATAATATCAGAAACAGTAAAATTAAGAAAATATCAAAGCAAAACATTAATAAGTTATACAGATAATAGTCTTCAAGCTAGTGGTACTTTTCAAAACAAAGTGCAAAGTTATTCTTAATTTTTTACACCGCCAAGTAGTCTCACTTTTAATTTGATTCTTGTAACACACATGGGATTTCTTAGTAGGTTTTCTTTTATTCTGACTCATTAATTTGGCAATGACTTGTACCAAGAAATTCTAAGTAAACAATATGCAATAGTGACTTGCGATTTTCACAAGTGATAAAAGTGTTGCCAAATTCACTACACTAGAAATTTTAAACTAAATTAATTATCATCTTTAACAGTAACTTTAATCGCATGACGAGTGTAGCTCGCCATTGTGCGGTATGGAATGAAAAACTAATGACGAGCTAGACTCGTCATTTTACCGGAAGGTGTTAAACATATCTAATTTTTTACACAGATACTGATTAAATGAACTTTATCAAGAGAATATATTATACATGCGATTGCCAACCTAGGATTTTCTTAAACATTTTTTTCTTTTAATGTAGAGCATAAATTATATCAACCTGTGTTATTTTACCAAAAATAAAATCCTGCAAAAGAGGGTTAATTTTTAGTTAATTTTTAAGAATCGTGTGGTAAACATACTGCTAAACGAGAGGTAATTAGACCCTCATTTTTTGTCCTAAGTCGAGTTTGGACGGGTATGAATAAAGGCAACTTAACTAAATAGATTCCAGTACTGAAATATTTCACCTTAACTTCAATATTTAAAACATTCCTAAACAGTTCTTGAACTTGTAAAATATTCGTTACCCCCCAAAAAAAGTTTAATCTCCCCAATAATTATTTACTCTACAATGACCAATTTCTTCATTTATGTGTTCTACTGTTGTTTTTAGAAGATTTTATGTAACTTTTTTTATGTATTCCAATCGATTAATGTCCATTTGATAATCTACATCAAAACATGATACAAAAATAGTGCTTACCTATTACAAAAGACTGGGAGTATTGAGAAGAAATTGCTTTGTAGAACTTAAATCATAAAAGTAACTGTCCATGAAAAGGATTTTCAAATCTTAGAAACATTAATTTTATTCCATATATGAAACTGAAAAAATAAAGTGAATGAAAGAATGACACCAAAAAGCCTCTTGTGGCTAAATTCCGTGACACATGATAAAACACTAAATATTACTTTCATATAATACTTCTAACTTATGATCTATAAAAAATTATCTCCACGCTAGAATTCAGCTATTCAATATTTGACAGAGACAAATTGCATAAAGAGGAGAAATCCCTGAGAAGCATTTGATTTATCGAATTCTATTTCTACTGAAAAATTTTGTTTTATCTTGTAATACATCACTCTCCGTATTAAGAATCTATGCAAACTTTTATTTTCCTTTTCGTTTGATGGAAGTTGCTACAAAAGCAGATTAAAGAGGAAAATGTAATTTGTCGATGTAATTCAAATGTTGATGAATTATTTGAAAGAAGCGCATATGATTCTCAGTCATATTTTCTATGGCAACATTTGAAAGAAATTGTAAAATGAAGCTGAATATGTTTGTATAAATTTGAAACAGAATGTGTTTAAAAGTTGAAAAAATATTACAGATGTTATTTTGAATATATATTTTTCCAACAAGAGCGATACTAAGTTATTTGTTCAGCACCAAGACTTATTTTATTGAGGAAGTGTTATCAAAATTTAAATTACATGGAATTTAAATTGGAATTTTTGGGAATGTTCTTTTTAAAGTATATAACATTATTTTATCAGATTTATATTGTAAAGTGCACTACGGAAAATTCGAAATATTAAATTCCTTTAGGCAGAGGCTCAACAAAATAGGATGTGTGATGATTTTTTTCAATTGTTTTTCTCATTTTATAACACTTTTACCTTTTAAATTTTAATACTGGAAATTTGGGAATTTTTAACATTTTGGAAAATAAGATTTCAGAATATAAATCCTAGCATAAGTAAATATATTTGAAAATTATGAGTTTTGTAATATATAAAAAGCAGAGTCCTAACTAAGCAGAGAAACTAGGGTGGGGCAAAAGTGACATTTGTAAAGGGTGCATCATTTTTAGGGTCACTGCACCGTGAAGAAAACTGGGTGCGAAAGAAGACGGTTTTTCCTCACGTACAAATAAGGAAAAGTTGAAAAAAATTATTGTTATAATATCCAGTTTGTGTAAAAATTATTTTTTTAACTTTCTTATTTTATAAAATGCTTCTAGAGACTAAATCTATTATAGATTCTTACAAAATTTTACCAAACACTCCTCATAAACCTTATAATAATTCCGGGTATTCGTTTTAAATTTTAAATTTATTAAAGCAAGTAAAACTAAATTTATATTTAGAAATTTGTCAATTTTTAAAAAAAATTCAACGTCTACGTAAAAATTAGTCTCCTCAAATAAACTATTCAGTTTATCAACAAAATAATACCCCCAAAAAGTTCGAAAATATTTTTAAATGAAAAATAGAAGGAAAATTAAAAAAAATTAAATTAATATTTTAAGAACAATTTAAGAATTAACAAAATATTTAATGAGTCCATTCTGAATATCTCTCTCTCTCTCATATATATATATATATATATATATATATATATATATATATATATATATATATATATATATATAGGGAGAGAGAGAGAGAGAGACGAAATTTTTATGTTGATATGTTTATTTAACTTCATTTTAATTAAATAATATTACATTGCATAATATAAAATTTAAAATTAAATGTATTAAAAATAAATATTTAAAATAAATTAATTACTAACATGATATAAAAAATCATCCTTCTCAAGTCGTTCATTTAATTTTAATTTTTTTTAAATATACAGTTTTCAATGATAGTTCAAATATTTTTCATGTGTCTTCAGCTTTTTAACTAAACTAAATGACTGAAAACAGACTTGGTTTCATAAAAGTTTTTTTATTATATAATAATGTATCATCTTTTTACTCTTTCAAAAGGAAAAATTATGTCTTAAATAAAATAATCGTGTGTTAAACGTGTAGCAGTGATTTTATAAATTCAAAGCCCAATGTGCCTTAGGTATTTCCAAAATTTAAATTTATAATTTATATAAATTTATAGGATTATTGATCGTGTTATCTATATGTGTTTCTACACATACATTTAAAATTTGAATCCTGTATCACACCTAAAAATTTATGTTAAACTTTATACAATCTACAGTTTATGACATATCAGTTTAATAAGTCCTCAATATCAATCTTGGTTTGATCTGAAACTCAAGAAATTCTTGAAATACAGATCGAAATTGGAGAATCATTGGTGAATTGTGACATGTGCATCAAATGACGTAGGTTTGCTCTGCACTTCCTCAGTCAGTTTCAATCTGACAAGGAGTCAATTTGTAACACTTGTAACATTTTTCCATATTTTGTAACGCCAAAACAATTTATGCTAGTCAAATCATTATCTGAAGAAGATGATAGGAAACAACCTAAAGCTGAGCACCTTGAAATGGAAATAAACAATAATCATGTCTATATAGCTTTTAAAATTGTTAAAGAACAAGTACGTAATTTAAAATAATTATTTTTGACAATTTTAATAATTATTAAGATTAAAGGTATGAGAAATTGTTCGGTTATTTTACTACATTCTTACTTATAATTGCAGTATCTGTTTTATGATAGCTAATTACTTTCAACCTTTTGCAGTTCTTCTATTGCTACTGACATGATAACAAACAAATGATAATATGAAAAATGCATATTTTAATAATATTTCCGCGAATTAAAAGATAGGAAGGTACATTGTGGCTCAGTTAGCAAAGCAGCGGACTCGTGAACGAGAGGTTGAGGGTTTAAATGCAAGCGAGGCAATATGCCTTAATATTTGATTTTAGCTCTATTTTCCTTTATGTTTATTTCAATTAATTATGCAAATTTAAGTAATTTTCAGTTTCCCATTTTCTGTCAGCCTTCCAGGTCTATAAAGGTCCACGAGTGTATAAAACTAGGGACTCATTCAGTTGATGGTAATTTTGGTTTTTTGGTTTGGTTTTCTAGTGCTACGGTCTACTTTTTGCAACAGGAGGGCTAATGAGACCGGGACCTACTGCTTAAAGCCGATTCCGAACGGCTACGAACACCCATGCCATAGTGGGATTCGAACCCACGAACTCCGGTTTCGAAGGCCAACACCCTAACCATTCGGCCATCGTTCGGCCCAGTTGATGGTAATAAAAAGTCTTGAGTTGATCTTGAGTGATTTCGTTTCTTTTACTACGTTTACCTCATCTACTCATCTATACGACAATATATTTATTATATATTTTAACTTTATCACCTATGTTTATATATTGTTTTCACATTCCTATGTTTTTCGTTACACTTATTGACGAATTCATCTAACCACATAAAATAAATCATATTTGTTACTGTACCAAAATTGGATTCTTTTCTTTAAAAAAGGTAATTTTAAATAATACTAAATCTATATTTGTTGTCAGTTGAAATACATGCTTTAAAATGATTTAGGGCTATTTATGAAAGAAATGCCAAAATTTATAAATGTCTACTGCTATATGTGAAGAATAAAATTAAGATAGAGTTATCAATATGTTTCTAATTTTATTTTTAAGCATTAACTAAGAAAGAACTCGTTTGAAATTTCATCACAATTTTGTCATTATTGGTTCAAGTGATTTGTAACGTTATGCTTTCAGGAAAAAAACATCAATTGTTTATTTCTAAACACAGTTTCTTCTTAAATTGAAAAATTTACTTAAAGGGATTGTTCTAGGAAAGGACATTGCATTTCACATATTCAGAGTACATAGAGATACATGCTGATGCACATTTATGAGGAAAAGTATTAGAAAAAGGTGCATATACAAACTTGTAAGAGTTAATGCATCGACTCTTTAAAGTACTTATATCCCCACATGATAGAGATTAACATACACGTTTATAAAAGAAACGTCCAAATTACATTGATTTTTCCAAAGTTTTTTGCCTGCAGCATTATATAATATTTAAGTTTAGTCATATCGGAAAATCCAATTTTTTTTTAGAAATAATAACACTTGGCATGTGGGTATACTTCACAGCCAACTTACGCTTTTTCGCAAAAAGTTTAGTTATTAAGAAAAATCGCAGTAAATAGAAAACGACTTTGTTTTTATGAGTGGAACATTTTTTATTTAAACTTTAATATATACTGTATGATTATTTACCAAAAAAAAAAATTACGAATTGACAAAAATAAACGATTTTTAAAAAGGAAGTTCGATAACCTATCAGCGCATATTTCTTCATCTCTATCTTTATCACAACGGCTCATTTTATCAATTTTGTATTCAACAATAAAAAACCAAGCTATAAATTGATTTCGACTTGTACGTTCTGGAGCTAGGAATTCGATTGAAGATGAAATAACGAACAAAAGACCGAGTCACTCGACAATCTAACTTGTGGAAAGATAAAATTCACAGCGTTGCATAGCAACGTAAACAACACGCATATAATGTCACACATACATATAATTATACGTAATTAGTAAATTTGTTGTGGTTAGCGGGTATCCACTACAACCCTAATAAATAAGTATTTTTACGTAACCCGCGCTCCAGTGACAGACTGCAAAAAACGTAAAAATACGTTGCTCCCAAGCGAAGTGTTAATACAATACAATTTTAAATCAAAACTAATAAACCTTAAGATTTTTAATGTTTTATAAAGCTCCGAATAACATATTTCTCCTTATATGGACTATTTCATGTGTAAAGTTTTACATGATTAGTATGCTTTAAATGGGACTACAAAATAAAAAAAAATATTTTCGATATTTGCTTTTAAAATTTATTATAATTTCAACCATACCTAGTTAATATTATATCTGAACTAATTTCTAGATATAAATTCACAATAGCATATTTAGTTATTTAAAAAATAACAACTGTCATACATGTATACTATCTTAATGTGTATTACTTGAACGTAAAACATTCAAACAAAAGTAATTCAGTCATGTATTTGAATCAAATAATGAAGCTATAGACTTAAATTAGCCTATATTCATCAGTTATTGTGGGGAAGAAAAAAAATATGAGCTCAGAGAATGTTATTAGTCATTCTTCGCGAGAGAAGTTACAGTTAGGAAAAAAACTTCATTATAAATGAAGTGTATTAGAGTAATCACTTGTCAACATTCTACTGTTTTTTTTCCTTGTGGAAGTTTTTGGTCAACTTATCGACGAATCATATTTTTGTTGCCGTATGATGTATAACATGCAAGGAAGCTCAATTTATAATTATGTCTTTAATATGTTCCTGGAAGAAATAAAATAATGATAAATGCATGGTGGTGTACATTTTTTCTTACAACCTTAACGCTTGTTTAATTATAGCGGGTGTGTAAATCTTTTTATCTGGCAGGAAACGTGACCAATATTAGTAAATTTTTGTTTATAAATTCAGAATTTTTTTTTACTGTTGTATAATCTTTAAAATCTTTTACTTGAAATATGGTGTTATGTACTTTTCAATTGAAATATAGGACAAAAATATTTTGTTTTTCAAAATTTAATTTATCCTTATTCTGCGAAAGTTGTTTGTTATTTTCAGAATTATTTTTGCAAATTCATATTATATAAAAATATTTGAACATTCCTATATTTGTTGTGAAAGATTTATAATAAGATTTTTAATGGAATATTACTGTAACTTATGTATAAATATAAATCGATTAATTTTACAAAGTGATCCATATTATTAAATTTCGACACATTTCAGTCTGTAGTAAAAATACCATAATAAATAATAATAAATTAAAGTAATAATCCTTAATTAAATTAAAGTAGTAATCCTTAATTACATTTATAATTTTATGAAGATTTCTTTTATGTAGAAAAATTTAAATTGCAGTGGATTGTAAGACATTACTTTAGTAATTTGCACTTTTCATAATTTAAAATAAAATTTTAATACCGATTTTTCTTCTTAAAATTTAATATATACTTCTGCTGCGTAAAACTCTCGTTAAACGTTTTCTCTTTAAACAATAACTTTCATACACTTACACTATTGTAATGTGTATTACTTGAACATAAAATATTCACTCAAAAGAAATTCAGTTATGCATTTGAATCAAATCATGAAGCTATAGACTTAAATTAGCCTATATCCATCAGTTGTTGTGGGGAAGAAAAAAAAATATACGCTCAGAGAATGTTATTAGTCATTCTCCGCGAGAGAAGTTACAGTTAGGAAAAAAAATCATTATAAATGAAGTGTATTAGAGTAATCACTTGTCAACATTCTACTGTTTTTTTCTTGTGGAAGTTTTTGGTCAACTTATCGACGAATCATATTTTTGTTGCCGTATTATGTATAGCATGCAAGGAAGCTCATTTTATAATTATGTCTGTAATAGGTTCGTGGAAAAATAAAATAATGATAAATGCATCGTTTTGTACATTTTTTCTTACAACCTGAACGCTTGTTTAATTATAGCGGGTGTGTAAATATTTTTATCTGGCAGGAAACGTGACCAATATTAGTAAATTTTTGTTTATAAATTCATTTTTTTTTACTGTGGGATAATTTTTAAAATCTTTTACTTGAAATATGGTGTTACGTACTTTTAAACTGAAATATAGGACAAAAATATTTTGTTTTTCAAAATTTAATTTATCCTTATTCTGTGAAAATATTTTTCTATATTTTGATGCATTTTTGCCAATTTATATTTTAACAGAAATTTGAACATCCCTAAATTGCTTGTGAAAGATTTATAATAAGATTTTTAATGGAATATTACTGTAACTTATGTATAAATATAAATCGATTAATTTTGCAATGTGCCCCATATTATTAAATTTCGACATATTTCAGTTTGTAGTGAAAATATCATAATAAGTAATGATAAAGTAACATATTTAATCCATAATTACATTTATAATTTTCTGAAGATTTCTTTTATCTAAAACAATTTAAATTGCAGTGGACTGTAGGAAATTACTTTAGTATTTTGCACTTTTCATAATTTACAATAAAATTTTAATACAGATTTTACTTCTTAAAATTTAATATATACTTCTGCTGCATAAAACTCTCATTAAACTTTTTTTCTTTAAACAATAACTTTCATACACTTATACTATTGTAATGTGTATTATTTGAATATAAAATATTCACTCAAAAGTAATTCAGTCATGTATCTGAATCAAATCATGAAGCTATAGACTTAAATTAGCCTATATCCATCAGTTGTTGTGGGGAAGAAAAAAAATATACGCTCAGAGAATGTTATTAGTCATTCTTCGCGAGAGAAGTTACAGTTAGGAAAAAAAAACATCATTATAAATGAAGTGTATTAGAGTAATCACTTGTCAAAATTCTACTGTTTTTTTTCTTGTGGAAGTTTTTGGTCAACTTATCGACGAATCATATTTTTGTTGCCGTGTGATGTATAACATGCAAGGAAGCTCAATTTATAATTATGTCCTTAATATATTCCTGGAAGAAATAAAATAATGATCAATGCATCGTGTTGTATATTTTTTCTTACAACCTTAACGCTTGTTTAATTATAGCGGGTGTGTAAATCTTTTTATCTGGCGGGAAACGTGACCAATATTAGCAAATTTTTGTTTATAAATTTAGAATTTTTTTCTTGTGGGGTATTCTTTAAATTTGTTACTGTAGTAAATTTATTCATTTAGTTGTACTAAAGATTTTCGTACCATTAAATTTAAATATAGCACAAAAATATTTTGTGTTTGAAAATTTAAAGGCTTTGCGAAAATTGCTTGCTAATTTCAGAATTACTTTTGTAAATTTATATTATATCAGAAATATTTCAATATGCCTATATTCTATGTGATATATCTAGAATAAGAATTTTAATGGGATAATTACTGTTTCTTATGTATAAATATATTTCGTATAATTTTACAAATCGCTTGCTCCATATTGTGAAATTTTGACATATTTCATTTTGCAGTAAAATGCTATAATAAATAATATTAAATTAAAATAATAAATTCAATTATTAACTGCATTTATCCTTTTCTGAAAATTTATTTTATTTAGAAAAATTTAAATTGCAGTGGACTGTATGAAATTGCTTCAGTTCTTATCACATTTTAATGGAGATAAAAATTTAATACAAATTTTACTTCAAATTTAATGCTTGTTTCATAGTATTAAATTTTGACATATTGATAAATAAATTGTATTTCTTCAATGTTAATGCTTGCTCCATATTATTATATTTTGACATATTTCAGCTTGCAGTAAAATATCATAATAAATAATGTTAAATTGAAGTAATTTAATTCTTAATTGCATTTATCATTTTCTGAAAATTTCTTTTATATAGGAAAATTTCAATTTTGATGGACTTCAGGAAATTACTTCAGTTCTTAGCACATTTTAATACAGATAAAATTTTAATACAGATTTTACTTCTTCAAATTTAATTTATACTTATGCTGTGCAAAACCTTTTTTCTAGTTAAATAACCTATTTATGCATATTTTTTGCTTATTGATTAACTCAATGTATCCTCATTTAATTATATAAATAATTTTTAATATTTAATAGAAATAAACAAATAATGGTAAATTTTAATAATTTCTAAGATATAAAATGTGCGATTTAACTCTAATTTTGCATAAAAAGTAAGAAATCTGAACAAGGGGGATTTTTTGAGTGTTAATCTACCATTTAATTGTATTATATATAAATTTCCAAGGTCATATATGAGCAAAACTGCATATTTTTACTTACTACATAATAAATAATACATATAGATACATATAAAATAATATAAAATAACTACATATTTTTTCACATTAGCTTTTAATGCTGTTGTATAACTATTAAACATATCAATGAACAAAAATAGCTAAAATATCATAGAAATTCGAGTGATATAAATATGAAATATTTTAATTTATTCTAAAATATTGTTAAATTTGTTCTGTCTTTCGTCTTCTAGTTATACTATTATTATACAGGCTTAATGCGATGTTCTATGTTTTATTTCTAAAACAAAGGAAAAATTGCAAAATTATTTGATGGTTTTTATATTTCTTTTAACGTAATATAATATTTAATATAATTATAAACCAATTACCTAATTTATTACATTGTTAAATTTTGAAATTTTTTAGCGTTAGAAATCCAGACACAATCAGATTATATTATTACAGTACATGATTTATACATAGATTGTTCCATACTAACATCATTAAAAGCCTTCATAAAATCATAGTAACATATAAAAATGTAAACATTTTTAATCTTTAATTCTTAAAATGTTGTACTTTATGAAATGCGACAAATGCTGAATTTGATTTTATTGATACTGATAGTTCTAATGAATTATTACTTTTTACCTTGATTATACTGATACATTTATTAGTTTTTCATTCATTGCTTTATGTTATAGTTTTTTTTATTTCTACAGAAAATAACGAAAATATTGTCAAATAATATTTTCATGAGTTTTTGATATTAATTATATGCATAACGATATTTAAAACTAACTAAATTTGTAGTGTATTAGAGTAATCACTTGTCAACATTCTACTGTTTTTTTTTCCTTGTGGAAGGTTTTGGTCAACTTATCGACGAATCATATTTTTGTTACCGTGTGATGTATAACATGCAAGGAAGCTCAATTTATAATTATGTCCTTAATATGTTCCTGGAAGAAATAAAATAATGATAAATGTATCGTGGTGTACATTTTTTCTTACAACCTTAACGCTTGTTTAATTATAGCGGGTGTGTAAATCTTTTTATCTGGCGGGAAACGTGACCAATATTAGCAAATTTTTGTTTATAAATTTAGAATTTTTTTCTTGTGGGGTATTCTTTAAAATCTGTTATTGTAGAAAATTTATTCATTTACTTGTACTAAAAATTTTCGTACCATTAAATTTAAATATAGCACAAAAATATTTTGTGTTTGAAAATTTAAAAGCTTTGAGAAAATTGCTTGCTAATTTCAGAATTACATTTGTAAATTTATATTAAATCAGAAATATTTCAAAATGCCTATATTCTATGTGATATATCTAGAATAAGATTTTTAATGGGAGAATTACTGTTGCTTATGTATAAATATAATTCAAATAATTTTACAAATCGCTTGCTGCATATTGTTAAATTTCCACATATTTCATTTTGCAGTAAAATGCCATAATAAATAATGCTAAATTAAAGTAATAAATTCAATTATTAACTGCATTTATCCTTTTCTGAAAATTTATTTTATGTAGAAAAATTTAAATTGTACTGGACTGTAGGAAATTGCTTCAGTTCTTATCACATTTTAATGGAGATAAAAATTTAATACAAATTTTACTTCAAATTTAATGCTTTCTTCATATTATTAAATTTTGACGTATTTATAAATAAATTTTAATTCTTCAATGCTAATGCTTGCTCCATTTTATTATATTTTGACATATTTCAGCTTGCAGTAAAATAATATAATAAATAACGTTAAATTAAAGTAATTTAATTCTTAATTGCATTTTCTGAAAATTTGTTTTATGTAGAAAAATTTCAATTTTGGTGGACTTTGCTTCAGTTCTTAGCACATTTTAATACAGATTTTACTTCTTCAATTTTAATTTATACTTATGCTGTGCAAAACACTTTTTCTAGTTAAATATCCTATTTATGCATATTTTTTGCTTATTGATAAACGTAATGTATCCTCACCTAATTATGTAAATAATTTTTAATATTTAATAGAAATAAACAAATGATAAATTTTAATAATTTTTAAGCGATAAAATGTGCGATTTAACTCTAATTTTGCATAAAAAAGTAAGAAATCTGAACAAGGGCGATTTTTTTAGTCTTAATCTACCATTTAATTGTATTATATATAAATTTCCAAGGTCATGTATGAGCAAACTGCATATTTTTACTTACTACATATAATAAATAATACATATAGATACATATAAAATAATATAAAATAACTACATATTTTTTCACATTAGCTTTTAATGCTGTTGTATAACTATTAAACATATCAATGAACAAAAATAGCTAAAATATCATAGAAATTCGAGTGATATAAATATGAAATATTTTAATTTATTCTAAAATATTGTTAAAATTTGTTCTGTCTTTTGTCTTCTAGTTATACTATTATTATACAGGCTTAATGTGATGTTCTACGTTTTATTTCTAAAACAAAGGAAAAATTGCAAAATTATCTCATGGTTTTTATATTTCTTTTAACGTAAGATAATATTTAATATATTTATAAATCAATCACCTAATTTATTCCATTGTTAAATTTTTAAAATATTTAGCGTGAGAAATTCAGGCACAAAAAGATTATATTAATACAGTACATGATTTACACACAGATTGTTCCATACTAACATCATTAAAAACCTGCATAAAATTATAGTAACATATAAATATGTAAACATTTTTAATCTTTAATTCTTAAAATGTTGTACTTTATGAAATGCGACAAATGCTGAATTTGATTTTATTGATACTGATAGTTCTAATGAATTATTACTTTTTACCTTGATTATACTGATATATTTATTAGTTTTTCATTCATTGCTTTATGTGATAGTTTTTTTTTATTTCTACAGAAAATAACGAAAATATTGTCAAATAATATTTTCATGAGTTTTTGATATTAATTATATGCATAACGATATTTAAAACTAACTAAATTTTTAGTACAAACTTAATATTAATTCTTTACATATCTAATATCTGATATTTAATAAATATTTTTATTTTCTAAATTTGACAATTGTTTTAAAAATATTTTTTTCTTTCACTAATAATTGAATTTTGGTATTCGTTTTTCGTATATTTATCAATAATTGTTAATGTTATTTAATTTATTATAATGATACTTAACTCTTATATATTTTACCTGTTTATGTAATTATAAATTAATGCATTTTATTATAATGAATTTTTTATAATCATTCTTCTTTAAAAAAAAAACCCATGACATAGTTGTGACATATTCTTTTAAATAAAGCAAAGTGGTATATTTTAACTTTTACAGGGACGAAATATTAAATATTTAACATATGAATAATCACACATGTAAAAACATCAGCAGTAAAAAATAATAATGTATACTTATACTTCTTACTACAAGGAAAATTTTTTAAAAGAAAATGTAACAGTAATATTAACGTGGTATTACTGAGAATTACCCAGCTATTTTTTGCTTGTGCTGAGAGAAAAAAATTACATAAAAAAAGAAAAAGAGAAATATAAAAAAGAAACGAAAATGAAAAAAGACCACAAATACACTGTCAAACCAATAATAATTGAATAATAATTTAGAAATATTATCCATTTATTTCTATGCAATAAGTATTTTACAAATTTTGAAGCTGATTAGAATGATTTTTGTATTATATTCCTTTTTGTAAAACATAAGACATCTGATACAGAAATAATATTATTGTATTTTAGCTATGTAGATTTAATCAAATAGATATGCATATATTTTAGATTAATTAAATTTCAAATAGAGAAAATTTATTTCAAAATTAACTAAGAAATACCTTGTACACCCTAAGAAATTTGTACTACTTAACGTGCGTTTCATCTTTACGATGAAGAATTAAAATTATATTCTTCAGAAAATGAACTTCATTAGGAAGGACTATATAAGTGACGATTTATAAAAAATATTTCAATTTAAAAATGCGGTTATAAAACATTAAAACTTTGATCATTACTATCACATCATTAAAAAATCTGTGAGATGTTAACCATAATGTATACTTGAATCAATTTCCAGCCTCTAATAATGCAAGTAAACTGAAACAGTATGAAAGCAATTTCAATATTTTTCATTTTGTATAATTAAATGATTCACTATATGTATTAAATAAAAATAAATATTTGAAGTTTAGATTTTATAGTCTAATATAAAACGTTTTAGTATACTGAAAATTTAACTAGATTGAATATTTTTTGACTAATCATATAACTAATTTAACTAATCATTTAACTAGATAATTTAATCAATCATTTAACTAGATTGAGTATTTTAGCATCAATTTAGGTTTAAAAAACATAAACGTCTGTATACCTTATAGAAATTCAAGTAATATTTGTAGTTTAAGGAACATATTATGAGCAATTTAACATGTTAAACATACTGCTGATAAAATATTTGCCAATAAAATACAATTTTATAATCTCATTTTAATTTAAATTTTAAAATTTATATTATTTTTTTTCAAATTTATTAATAAAAATTATTTTATAATTTTAATATTTTTCATTAGTTGATTTACTATACCTATTATATATTTTAATTTTTCAAGGCTGAAAAAGGATTAAGAAACTAAAAATAAAAGAACCATCGTCATCTATTCAGTTTAACAAAACGTTCGAGAGAATGTTATTGACATTACTTAAAGGAATACTCCCTCTTTCGATTAGAAGTCAAACATTTTATTGACTTACAGATGAAGTAAAAAAAAAGTTTAAAACTAGTTGATATTTAAACTGCAAGAAAAAAACTCAACTAAATAATTTAAGTTACTTAAGTTTTAAAATGTAGCTTATAATTCAAGAAATATTAAAGCAACAATGCAAAATTTATTGCAGTTTTATCTTAGGATTGTGATTTACTTATCATTTAAGAAAAAAGGTTAATAAAATCATACAAAATATTTGCAATCCTTATAAATTAACCACTGGTTCTTGTACAATTAATTTTAAGACAATTATTCCTTAGATAGTATTTTAAAAGATTACAAATCATTATCCAACTTGCAATCGAACCGTTAAAAATTACTTTGTTATATTTGTTACCAATATCAAATTCATAATTCGATAGTTAAAAATTAATAGAATAAAATAGTTTCATTGATAGACACATTGATGTCCTCAAGGGTTTTACTAAAACAATTATTATAATAATAATTTTAAGCTAAATATTATTAATTTATGAAAGTAGGAATATACTTTATTTACATTTACTAAAGATATAATTAGTATATAATTAGTATATACTTAAGATTACAAGTCAATATTTTATTGACTTACAGATATAGTTAAAAAAAATGTTTAAAACTAGTTGATATTTAAACTGCAAGAAAAAAACACCAAATAATTTAATTTACTTATGTTTTAAAATGTAGGATATAATTCAAGAAATATTAACGTAACAATGCAAAATTTATTGTAGTTTTATCTTAGGGTTGTGATATACTTATTATTTAAGGAAAAAAGGCCTTTCTCAGAAAAATAGCTGATGTTTGCTTCATTTTATACTCGTTATTTACTGTTCTGTGTAGTCCTGTTTTATAACTTGAAAAAAGGGTGAAAAAAATATAAATCGATGTTTGCAACAATTTTTCTCCAACATAATAAATATCTCGTTAAGTATAAAGGCAGAACATTAGTTATCGTTTATAAAACAATTCATCATCTTAAACGGCTGAAAAATAAAGCAAATCATACAAAATATTCAAACTCCTTATAAATTTATCACTGGTGCTTGTAAAATTAATTTTAATGCAATTATTCTTTAGATAGGATTTTAAAACATTAGCTTTTTTATTATGTTAAAAATATTTATAATTTTTACGACGTTTTAAAAAAAAATCTTACAAAATATTTTCCACCTTGCAATCGAACCGTTAAAAATTAATTTGTTACATTTGTTACCAATATTAAATTCATAATTTGTCTATAAAAATTGAATAAAATAAAATGGCTTATTTCATTGATAGAAACATATTGATGTCCGCAATGATTTTATTAAAATTTTTAATAATAAGAATTTTAAGTTAAATATTATTAATTTATGAAAGTAGAAATATATTTTAATGCATTTACTAAATGTATAATTAGTATATAGTTATTGACATTACTTAGAGGTGTAATCCCTCTTTCGATTAGAAGTTAAATATTTTATTGATTTACAGATAAAGTAAAAAAAAGTTTAAAACTAGTTGATATTTAAACTGCCAGAAAAAAAACCATCCAAATAATTTAAGTTACTCAAGTTTTAAAATTGAGGATATAATTCAAGAAATATTAAAGCAACAATGCAAAATTTATCGTATTTTTATCTTTGGGTTGTGATATACTTATTATTTAAGGAAAAAAGGTCTGTTCTCAGAAAAACAGCTGATGTTTGCTTCATTTTATACTCGTTATATACTGTGTTGTGTAGTCCTGTTTTATAACTTGAGGGTGAAAAAAATATAAATCGATGTTTGCAACAATTTTTCTCCAACATAATAAAAATCTCGTTAAGTATAAAGGCAGAACATTAGTTATCGTTTATAAAACAATTCATCATCTTAAACGGCTGAAAAATAAAGCAAATCATACAAAATATTCAAACTCCTTATAAATTTATCACTGGTGCTTGTAAAATTAATTTTAATGCAATTATTCCTTAGATACGATTTTAAAAGATTAATTTTTTTATTGCACTGATAAAATATTTATCATTTCTATGATGTTTAAAAACATTTATTACAAAATATTTCCCACCTTCCAATTGAACAGTAATAAAATTACTTTGTTATATTTGTTACCAATATCAAGTTCATAATTCGATATTTAAAAATTAGTAAAAAAATGGTTTTATTGATAAACACATTGATGTCCGCAATGGTTTTACTAAAAAAAATATAATAATAATAATTTTAAGTTAAAGAATATTTATTTATGAAAATATGAATATATTTTAATTACGTTTACTAAAGATATAATTAGTATGTAGGTAGTGACATATCTTAAAAGAATAATCCATCTTTCAATTAGAAGTCAAATATTTTATTGATTTATAGATAAAGTAAAAAAAAAGTTTAAAACTAGTTGATATTTAAACTGTCAGATAAAAAACCCATCCAAATAATTTAATTTACTCAAGTTTTAAAATGTAGGATATAATTCAAGAAATATTAACGCAACAATGCAAAATTTATCGTAGTTTTATGTTAGGGTCGTGATATACTTATTATTTAAGGAAAAAAGGTGTGTTCTCAGAAAAACAGCTGATGTTTGCTTCATTTTATACTCGTTATATACTGCTTTGTGTAGTCCTGTTTTATAACTTGAGGGTGAAAAAAAATATAAATCGATGTTTGCAACAATTTTTCTCCAACATAATAAAAATCTCGTTAAGTATAAAGGCAGAACATTAGTTATCGTTTATAAAACAATTCATCATCTTAAACGGCTGAAAAATAAAGCAAATCAAACAAAATATTCAAACTCCTTATAAATTTATCACTGCTGCTTGTAAAATTAATTTTAAGTCAATTATTCCTTAGATAGGATTTTAAAACATTAGTTTTTGTTTATTGCGTTGAAAAATATTTATCATTTTTATGACTATATAAAACATTTCCTACAAAATATTTTCCACATTCCAATCAAACCGTTGAAAATTACTTTTTTTATATTTGTTACCAATATTCAATTCATAATTCGATAATTAAAATTTAAGTAAATAGAAGGTTTTCACTGATAGACACATATTGATGCCCTTAATGATTTTATTTAAAATTTGTAATAATAATAATTTTTATTTAAACATTAATAATTTAGGAATTTAGGAATATATTTTAAATAGATTTACTAATGATATATTTAGCATATAGTTATTTCATTTGCCAAAATTTATTTAACTATGTAAATTAATTTAAATTTCACAATTTCTGATTTAATACTCAATTTTCACATTGATTTTACTCCTGAAAATTCAACGACTTTAGATTTATATCAAAATATACATTTTACAATTCTAATACATATATTTAGCGTTATATTTACAATTTTAACTTCTGGTTGCGTATCTTTTTTTAAATATCCTCTACAATATTTATAATAACGAAATTCAATCCAACGTAAGTTAACGGTGCTTGACATACTTAAAACAATGAATGACGATAGTGAACTGAAATTTTGTATCTTTGACTGTTTTTACACCCAGATGTTAAATTTATTTTTCTATTCTAAGCCACATTGTATACAAAACAATCTTAAACAATTTATTTTTAATAGTAACAAATTATAGTTTTTCTGAAACAAATCTCATAGTCATTCAAAATATTTTCTATTTTTAAGAGATTTTCTATTTACTTAGTACGAAATAAAAGAATATTTTGTGAAATTTAATATACTATTTAAACGCATAAATGGCCAATTTAGTACATAAAAGAAGTGACATAAAAATCCTGTAGCGAAAAATGCTTTTGTTATAATTTTAATTCTTTAGATTTTATAATACTTTACGCTCACAAATACGTTTTAGTAATATGTTTAAAAGTTATCGGAAATATAAATGTCTATATTTATTGTAAAACTAAAGAAGAATAAAGTTAATATCAATGAAGATAATTTCAGATATAATAATTAATATTCTTTAAATAATAAACGTTTTATCTCCCTGTCTTAAACACTTTCTCGTGATATGTTGAATTTTTCAACAAATATATTCAAACACTAAATGTTTATCTTAACAATTGGTTAGTATTGTATAACTTCCTTTAGTATGAATAATTTTAAAATATTTACTTAATATTATTTATAAATATCTGTACCTAAATTTGTAACCGAATCAGACCCCAAAAATTAAGTTAAAAATAATAGCTAATAATTAATAACTAATTTCAATCTCATTAAAAGTACTAATTTTTTTTAATTGTGGGTTAAATATTTTGATTTTTATAAAAAAACATTAGAATATTTTGTTTTATTTCATTTGGAAACCTCATCCACTTTTATAGTAAAATATAATTGAATCAATTAGATTAAACAATCCATACCTATTTAACCAAAAGGAATACAGGATTGTATTAATTATGTGTTGTGTTAAATATTTTTCTTTTGTCTGGAAGTGTTAAGAAATATTTTTTATTAATTTATTTGCAAATGTTATCTATTTTTATATGTATAACCTTATCGAATCAATAATAAATCCACAACTATTAAATTAATTTAATCAATTAAAAACAATAAAAGTTTATGTAATATTTGGGATTAAAACATTTTTCTTTTGTATGTAAACGTTTAAAACTATTTTGTTTTTCTTTATTTGGAAACTTTTACTTACTTTTACTCCATTAGTTCCATTTCATTCATTTAATTTTATCTCATATCATAAATATGAAGAAATGTTTTTTCATTTTTATGATATATTTGAATCAATAAACCCACAACTTTTTAACTGAATCTATTAAAATTGCTAAACTCTTCTTTAATTAGTTTTGGATTGAGTTATATATTTTACTTTTGAATGAGAAATTTAGTAACATATTTTATCTTATTTGGAAATCCCATGTGTTTTTATAAAATAGTGAAATCAGTCTTCAGCCAATAACTGTTAACTTTAAAAAATTGTTATAAAAACCAAAAATATATTTTATAATTGTGGGTTTTATTTAAATAATTTCTTTTCTGACGTATAACTTAGCAAAATATTTTTCATTCTTATTTAGTAGTCTCGTACAAACTTATTTATTAACAAACATTATCAATAATCCATTACTAACGGTTAAGTAAACAAATCTATTAAAATACTAAATATTTGTTTTAATAGTTTTGAATAAGTAAGAATATTTCATTCGATTTGAAGAGTTTAGAAATATGACTTTAAATTCTTTACAGGGTAGGTTGGTGTAGAATCTCCTATAGTGTTATTTGTATAATGTAGTGGATTTACAATCAATTCTCAACAGTTAAATTATACATATTTATTAAATATACTAACAGTTTGTTTTATTAGTTGTAATTAGTACGTAATTTTCTTCTGAATTGAAGATTTAAGAAATATGCTTTTATTTCTTCTAAAAACACAATATAATTTTTATTTATATCATAAATCTTTCAACAATCAATCCACCACTATAAATTCCACACATGCTTTAAAAACATTAAGAAAATGTTTTAACTTGTGTTAGCAGTCTTAAGTATATTTTGTATCGAAAATTTAAACAGCGTCATCTATTTTTGTATTTATAACCTAATCGAATGAGCAATTGATCCAAATATGTAAACTGCATGCGTTAAAAATATTTAATAAAATATTTTACTTCTTATGAGTAGTGTTAAATATTTATCCTTTACATAGAAGATTTAAAAAATCTCATATATTTCTTTATTTATAACCTAATCCTATCAACAATCAATACACGACTATAAATTGCACACATTCAAGAAAAACATTAGAAAAAATTTATTCTTATTTTAATTATTTTTAAGAGTCTTAAGTATTTTTTTTAATATGTTTGAAATCTCCTCTATTTTTATATTTCTACCCTAATCGAATTAGCAATTAATTCACATCTGTAAATTATATGTATTAAAACATAAAAAAATATTTTTTCTTGTGAGTTTACTTAAGAATTTTTCCTTTTTATGGACCATTTTAGAAGTTTAATGTACATTTATATTTGTAATCTAATCGAATGTACAATTAATCCACATTTGAAAATTGCATACGTGCATTAATAGCAATAAAATATTTTAATTCTTGTGAGCAGTATTATGTATTCATCTTTATATCGAATGTTTTAAAAATTTCATCTATTTTTATATTTATAACCTAATTGAATAAACAATAAATACATAACTGTAAATTTCACACATGGGTTAAAAATACTAAAAAAATATTTTAATTCATTTTAGAAGTATCTTTTTTTTGAATCGAAGATTTTAGAAATCTCATCTAATTTCATATTTATAACCTAATCAAATGAACAATTAATACACATCTGTAAATTGCACAAATGCTTTAAAACATAAATTATTTTAATTCTTTTGAGCACTTTTAATATTTATAATTTATATTGAAGATTTAAAGAAGCTCATTTGATTTTATACTTATAACCTCTACGAATAAGCAATTAATACACAACTTTAAATCGCACACATGCATTAAAAACTTAAAAAATACTTTATTTTTTTGAGCACTCTAAAGAATAATTCCTTTGTATGAAAGATTTTAGATATCTGAAATATTTTCATATTTATAACCTAATCGAATGAACAATTAATCACCATCTGTAAATTGCGCATATGCATTAAAATTATTTTAAATATTTTAATTCTTGTAAGCAGTATTAAATGTATTTCCTTTACATAGCAGAGTTTAGAAGTCCCATCTACTTTTATATTTGTTATCTAATAAAATCAGCAATCATTTCAAAACTGTAAAATACACACATGCATTAAAAACATTAAAAAATATTTTAATTCTTTTGAGTAGTATGAAGTACTTTTCCTTTATATCGAAGGTTTTAGAAGTCTCATCTATTTTCAGATTTATAATCTTATGGAATCAACAATCAATACATAGATTTTAATTGCACACATATATTAAAAATATTAAAAACTATTTTAACTGTTGTTCTTAAGTATCCTTCCTTTGTATCGAATATTTTAAAAATCTCATCTATTTTTAAATTTATAACCTAATAAAAAAACAATACACAATTTTAAATCGCACATATGCATTGAATGTATTAGAAAATATATTTTAATTATTTTGAGAGTTCTTAAGTATGTCTCCTTTGTATCGAATATTTTAGAAATCCCATCTATTTTTATATTTATAACCTAATGGAATCAACAATCAATACACAAATGTAAATTACACCCTTGTATTAATCGAATATTTTTACTGTCTCATAAATTTATATATTTAATCCGCAATTAATTCACGTATATAAATTGCATGAATTAAAAGCATTAAAATATTTGATATCTTCTGAGTAGTCTTAAGTATTTTTCCTTTTTATCAAATATATTAGAAGTGTCACCTACTTTTAAATTTGTTACCTAATCGAATCAACAATCAATACAAAACTATAAATTGCACACATGCATTAAATCATTCATCATTATTTTAATTCTTCTGAGAAGTCTGAAATATCTTTCCTTATCGAATATTTTAGAAGTCTCGCCTACTTTTATATTTGTAATGTAATCGAATGAACAAATAATCACCATATGTAAATTGCACATGTGCATTAAAAACATAACTAAATTATTTTATTTCTTGTAAGCAGTCTTAAGTAGTTATCCTTTAAATCAAAGATTTAAAAAATTATCATCTGATTTTATACTTATAATCTATAAGAAACAACATTCAATGCACAACTGTAAATTGCGCATATGCTTTAAAGACATAAAATAAATATTTTAATTTTTGAGCAGTCTTAAGTATCTTTCCTTTGCATCGAAGAATTTAGAAATCTCATCTATTTTTATATTTATAACCTAATCGGAAACCCCTAAAAATTGCTTTCAGAAATATGATCGGAAATCGGGACACACAAGAGAATTCCCCACATTTTCTCATAAACGCACCGATCGCTAAATCCTTCCCACAGACGTAACGAATGACAGAAATGCCAAAGTTTCAGGCCAAGAATGTGGATCAAATCGCTACACCGAATACTTAGTTCACCAGAGATTCCGGAAAATCGAAACCCATCCTCTCGCGCACCCTAGCGAGAACGCAGAGCAACCACGTGGACCGGAATTACGCTCTCCGGACCTGGTGTGCTTCAGTCTCTGAGAGTCCGTCGAACTGACAGGTTGCATTCCGGACTCTCTCTGGTAAAAGTTGAGCGAAATGTGCCGTGCAAGGCGCGTGGAGTTCGTCGCAGGATACTGGATTATTATCATGCAGCTGCTCATGCTATGTAAGTAAGACAAATGCACGTTTATGTGTCATGAGCATGATTAGGGGGTGGCTAATAAGCTTTATATAAATACCAGTTCTTGTAATTAATAGAACATAATACAAGTTTTCGGCGTTTGCATGCTGTCTGTAAAACTTTGTAAGAATTTCTGTTCTTTCTCGGATCGTGTTATGTAATCACTCTAATTGCTCCGGGAATTATTATATCTCAAAATAAACAAACCATTTCATAATTTTACCGTACTTATATAAACATTAACTAAATAGGATGAACTACGATACCCAACCATACATAATATAATAATATTAATATGAAAGTAAGACAAACATATATAACTAAGTTGCATACGAGAATCTAGGGTAGAAGTCAAAAGATATAAATATTTATATATAAAATATATTAGAAATTTTAAGCAGCTGTATCCTGACATTAAAAGTTTATATAAATTTTTCCCTCCTTACTGGACGAATTTGGTGACATATGTATAATAAAAAGAAATGCTATATTTTAAAATATAATTGAAAAATTTAAAATATTATCACATTCATAAATCTTATGGTTTAATAAAACCTACAACGGTACAGAATTGCACTGCGGGTTGTTTAATAGTATACGTCTGTAATCAAATCAAATGCTCGTTTATGCATTATAAAAATACATGTGGGTATAGAACAGAAGTGTTATTTTTTCTTAAGTGGGACCTTGTAGAATAAATTATTAAGTGACTCAGTGCTTTAGGTAAAATAATATAAAATAGTATGGGCAATTTTCGAACGATATTTTGTGGATACTTTTCACTGACATAAATAACTCTCATATTTTATCATAACAAAAAATTCTCCAAGATTAGCACATTTATAAAAGTAATACATTGTAGGAAACATTTTAATGCGTAATTATTTAAAAACATGCTATATAAGAAAGACTTATTCACAGGGGTCATAATCTTACAAAATGGTATTCTTTACTTAAAGGAAAAAAATGATGTTTTCATGAATATGAAATCTTTTAGTTAGAATATTAGAATACGGGGATCTAGAGTAGACTTCGATAGAAATAAAGTTTTGTAGATAAATTATTTAAAAAAATTTAAGCATCTGAATCTTGCCAGTAAAAGTTTGTAGAAACTTTTCTCTCATTACCGAACGAATTTGGTGATATTTTTATAATAAAAAGCCTTTTATATTTTAAAATGTAACACATTCATAAATCTTATGGTTTAATAAAGCCTAGCACGCTATGGAATTGCACTGCGGGTAGTTTAAAAGTATATGTGTGTAAGAAAATCAAATATTCGTTTATGCATTATAAAAATACATGTGGGGGTACAACAGAAGTGTTAATTAGTCTTATGTTATAACTCGTAGAGAAATTATTAAGCGAGTCAGTGCTTTTAGTAAAATAATATAAAATCATATCGGACAGTTTTTGAACGATATTTTGTGAATATTTTTAACTGACAATAAAATTAACTTTCAGATTTTATCATAACAAAAATTCTCCAAGATTAGCACATATATTAAAATAATGGATTATAGGAAACAGTTTAATTTCGCAATTATTCCGAGCTTTACAAACATGCTATGTAAGAAAGTGAAATCCATAGGGGTCATAATCTTACATAAATAGACTTACTCAAAGGAAAAAATAATGTTTCCATAAATATGAATTCTTTTATTTAGAACATTAGAATACGAGGATCTAGAATAGACGTGGATAGAAATAAATTCTTGTAGATAAAATATATTAGAAATTTTAACCATCTGAATCCTGCTAGTAAAATTTGTAGAACTTTTTTCTCATTTCCGAACGATTTTGGTGACATATTTATAATAAAAAAGGCCTGTTATATTTTAAGATACAATCGAAATTTTTGAAATATTAACACATTCATAAATCTTATGGATTAATAAAACCTAGCACGCTATGGAATTGCACTGCGTGTAGTTTAATAGTATATGTGTGTAAGCAAATCAATTACTCGTTTATGCACTATAAAAATATATGGGGGGTACAACAGAATTTTTAATTAGCCTTACTTTATAACTCGTAGATAAATTATAAGCGCGTCAGTGCTTTTAGTAAAATAATATAAAATCATATCGGACAGTTTTCGAGCGATATTTTCTGAATACCTTTCACTGACAATGACAATAACTCTCATATTTTATCATAACAAAAAAGTTTCCAAGATCAGCACATTTATAAAAATAATGGATTATAGGAAACAGTTTAATGTGCAATTATTCCGAGCTTTAAAAACATGCTATGTAAGAAAGACAAATCCATAGGGTCATAATCTTACATAAATGGATTTTTAATTAAAGGAAAAAGTTATGTTTTCATAAATATAAATTCTTTTAGTTAGAATATTAGAATACTTGGATCTAGAGTAGACGTCAATAGAAATAAATTCTTGTAGATAATTTATTTTAAAAATTTTAAGCGTCTGAATTCTGAAGGTAAAATTTGTAGAAAGATTTTCTCATTATCAAAAGATTTTGGTGATATATTTATAATAAAAAAGAGTGTTATACTTTAAAATATAATTAAAAATTATGAAATGTTAACACATTCATCCATCTTATGGATTAATAATACAGCCATGGTACGGAATTGCACTGCGAGTTATTAAAAGTATATGTGAGTAAGTAGAGCAAATGTTTGTTTATGCATTATAAAAATACATATGAAGGTACAACTGTTAATTAGTCTTGTTATAACTCGTAGAATAAAATATTAAACAACTCCGTTCTCACAGTAAAATAATGTAAAATGATATGGGAGATTTTTCGAACGATATTTTGTGCATACCTTTCACTGACAATAACAATAACTATCAAACGTTAACTCATAACAAAAATTCTCCAAGTGTTTCTCCAAAATGTTTCCAATGTACATTCATAAAAAGAGTTGATTAAAAAAATAGTTCAATCCGCAATTATTACAAGTTTTCGAAACAGGCTATGTAAGGAAGGCGAATGTACATGTGTTATAATCTTACATAATGGGACTCTTTACTTAAAAAAAAGAAATAATGTGTTCATAAATATCAATTCTTGCAGTTAGAATAATATAAAAAAAATTTTTAAGCATTTAGATTTAATGTCAGCTCAATTATTATAAAGTTTTTGTTTTCTTTAACGATATAGTGTAAGTATTAAAAACAGACAAAACGCTAAAATATTGTGTTTCAAAATGTACTAATAAGTTTTGAAATAGTTGAACATTAGGGAGATAAATTCAGTTCGCAGTACTATCAATCATTTAAGATACGATAATTATGTTTGTAAAAAATATAAGTTTTTATCATGAGGAGATAGAAGAATTGTGTCAATCAATATCATTTCTTATAGTAAAATTTGTAATATTTTGTCATGCCAGAGTTAAACTTGTCTACTTCTTAACAGTCTTCTCTACTTTCTCGGACACTACTCGGTAAAATATTTTTGATTGACAATAGTAAGAATTATGTCATATTTTAAAATATTATACCCATTATAATCCAATTATATATATAGCAGAAAAATAGGATATCTGTTAGGATGCAATTGCACTAGAATGTTTATTTACCATGGTGTGTTAGAGAAATGCATTTTTATGTACCATAAGTAAATCCAAGAAATGTGCCTATAATTATTTGTTATTGTGATCAGAAAAATATAGAAAAATTCTTCTGTTTGAATTTTGTAGGTGAAGCTATTCAAAAGTTCAGATTTTTTTATTCTGATCTGTATTTTACAAAACATTTTACGCTATAAAATTTTCAAAAATATCCTCTTCATTGGAGCAACCAATGGACACACGACGATACGGATATTTTCCAAAATCTTTTAATAATGAATAAAAAAACTTTTTTTTACTAAATAGGTAATATTACTGCCGATAATCTTAAATAACATCTAAAATTAATTTTTAGATCTTTACAAAAAGTGTTACTATTGTTTTCTCAAAGTCAAAATTTGGAATAAAATGTGTTTAATAGTGGTAATTTTTCATTAGCATTTGCGAAATATATTCATAAACTTGAAAATTTTTCTCTACCAATTTGAAACTTTTATTAATGCATTATAAACTAATTAATAAAAATTACACGGGAATGTTCATTTACCATGGTATGTTAAAAAAATGCGTTTTTATGTACCATAAGTGGTTGAAAGAAATAAGCCTATAATTATTAAGTATTATGATTAGAAAAATATAGGAAAAATGTTTAGTTTGTGTTTTGTAGGTAAAACTTTTCAGAAGTTCAGCTTTTTTATTCTTACCTCTATTTTCGAAATAGTTTAAACTATAAAATTTTCAAAACTATCCTATTCATTGCAACAAACGATGAACATTCATCGATACGGATAGTTGCCAAAATCTTTTTAGTAATGAATATAAAACTTTTATTTTTTACTAAAAATTGGTAAGATTACTTCCGATATTCTTAAATAACATTTAAATTTAATTTTTAGATCTTTACAAAAAGTAATACTATTTATTTCTGAAAGTCAATATTTGGAATAAAATTTATTTAACTGTGATATGTTTTCATTAGCATTTGCGAAATATATTTATAAACTTGAAAATTTTTATCTGCCAATTTGTTTACGTTTATTAACGCTTTATAAACTAATTGATAAAAATTACGTGGAAATGTTCAGTTACCATGGTATGTTAGAAAAATGTTTTATGTACATAAGTGGTTGCAAGAAATAAGTTTATAATTATTAGTAATTGTGATTATAAAAATATAGGAAAATGTTTTGTTTGCATTTTGTAGGTGAAACTTTTCAACAAGTTCAACTTTTTTATTTTGACCTCAATTTTACAAAATATTTTACGCTATAAAATTTTCAAAAATATCCTATTTATTGGAGGAACCGATGGACACAAAACGATACGGATATTTGACAAAATCTTTTAGTAATGAATATAAAACTTTTAATTTTTTACTAATGATTAGTAATGTTACTGCCGATATTCTTAAATAACATCTAAAATTATTTTTTAGACCTTGACAAATAGGTAATACAATTAATTTAAGTCAATATTTTGAATGAAATGTATTTAAAGTTCCCATTAGCATTAGTGGTTTGGTTTTATTGGGCTTTATGGCACTGGATCCTGAAAGGACATAATGTGCCAAACACGTAGCATTAGTGAAATATATTTATAAACTTGAAAATTACCATCTGTCAAGTTGATACGTTTATTAATGCGTTATAATCTAATTAATAAAAATTACATGATAGAAGAAATATACAAAGGATACAATTTTTATGATTGTTTATATATATATATATATATATATATATATATATATATATATATATATATATATATATATATATATATATATATATATATATATCATGAATGATACATTTTAAAGTGTGTTAAAATTATAATTGAATCTTGAATGTTTTATCACGTGCCAATCTCATAACCAAGAATTGTAGTACCACATGACTTCATATAATCAAAATTTTTTAAGTTATATAGTTTTATCTTGTAAAACATTTAAGATTAAAGCCAAAATTTTGTAACTGTTTACAGAAAAAAATTTGTTTTGAAAATATATTTACATCAACTGATAAAATTAGTAAGTTTACTTCCGATATTTTTAATTATCATCTAAAATTAACTTTTAGATCTTTACATAAGGTAATACAATTAATTTCTAAAAGTCAATATTTTGAATAAAATGTATCTAAAATTTTTATTAACATTTGCGAAATATATTTATAAACTTGAAAACTTTTCTCTACCAATTTTAAACGTTTATTTATACGTTATAAACTAATTACTAAAAATAATTCATGATAGGAGAAATATACAAAAAATACAATTTTTATGATTGCTTTTAAATATTTCATGAATGATAAATTTTTAAGTGTGTTAAAAATACAATTGAATCTTCAGCGTTTTATCACGTGACAACCTCATAATTAAGAGTTGCAGTACCATATGATTTCAAGTAATCGAAAAAGTTTTAAATTTATATAGTTTTAAAATGTAAAAGTTTTAAGATTAAAGCCAAAATTTCTTAACTGCTTACAGAAAAAATATAACGTTTGGCCATAAATATACTGCAATATAATTTCCTGTTCTTATATCATTTAATATGAGTAAGTTATATAAAAATGATTAATGCATGGTTTTAAAGATGTTTTTAACATGGAATATATTTGAAAGTTGCTTAGAAAAATTATAATACTTAAACAGAGATATGAAACAGTAGTAAAATTAATACAGTTATTTCATATAATAAATAATTATATTTTTGTTTTGAAAATATATTTACATCAATTAATAAAATTCTTAAGATTACTTCTGATAGTCTTAAATAACATCTAAAATTAATTGTTAGATCTTTACATAAGGTAATACCATTAATTTTTCAAAATTAATATTTTGTATAAAATGTATTTAAAATTTTTATTAGCATTTGCGAAATATATTTATAAACTTCAAAAGTTTTCTTTACCAATTTCAAACGTTTATTAATATATTATAAACTAATTACTAAAAATTAATCATGATAATAGAAATATACAAATAATACAATTTGTATGATTGTTATTAAATATTTCATAAATGATAAATTTAAAAGTGTGTTAAAATTATAGTTAAATCTTCAACGTTTCATCTCTTGCCAATCTGATAAACAAGAGTTGCAGTACCATATGAGTTCAAGTAATCAAAAAAAATTTTAAATTATATAGTTTTATCTTGTAAAACTTCAGATTAAAGACAAAATTTCTTAACTGTTTAAGGAAAAATATAACGTTTGCATATAAATATACTGCAATATAAATTAATGTTCTTATATCTTTTAATATATGTAAATTATAAAAAAATGGTTGATGTATGGTTTTAAAGATGTTTTATAAAGTGCAATATATTTTTAAGTTGCTTAGAAAAATTATGATACTTAAACAGTGATATGAAACACTCGTAAAAATGTGACAGTCTATTTCATATAATAAATAATTCTATTTTTGTTTTGAAAATATATTTACATCCACTGAGCATAAATATTATCGTATAAAATTATAAATATAAAAATATGGAAGAACACTCTGCATGTAAAATAATTTATTAATATTTTAAAACCAAGTGGTATGTAGGTTAATGCGTAATGAAATATTTTAACACACTAGTGTAAATAACTTGCTTTATAATACAACCATTTAAAA
>CM063511.1:26228983-26246483 GCA_032207245.1 Pardosa pseudoannulata
CATTTGTTTTTATAACGGACATTGCTAGGGTAAAAGAATGACTTTCCTCAAAGTGTGTCCTCGTAATTTAGAACTGGGATTCAAGCAGAAAATCCCTAGGCTGTGCCTGTCACACACAGAGGTATCGTTTGAGATCTTGGAGGACACTGTGACCACGAACATATTAATGTGCCCCAGTCATCTTTAATGAACACGGTGGATTTTAGGCTGGCTGGAGCCTAACCCGCAACCTCTCAAATTTTGCTGTCTTTGACAGCAAATCTGAGATCTGATCCCCCTCAAGTGAGCTGATCTACTATAGCTCACTTGAGGGGTAAAATGAGACCGATATCTACTGCAGACATTGATATGAAAAACAGTATTTAACCCCGTGACTTACAAGTAAAATGGAATCCGATGTGCCCAAAAATACTATTTAGTTCTAGCTCATCTGAACAATTTTAGAAAATTTGAAAAAGAGAACATTTTACTTTGATATTTGTATTTCTGTGTAACATTTAATGAGATTTATATACAATAATTAAGTAATAGTATAAAATTTTGATTTAATATAATGCCGCATGACGTCTATCAGAGACAGCTATCGACGTTTCGGAGAAGTCAAAATCTACTTTGTAACATGAAAAGACTGACATGTCCCAGACGTCATTGTATGCCAAGTGGTTAAACTTCCCAAATACGGTATTGAAAAGTAGAGATCTACCATTGTGATATCACTCGTTACTTATACAGGAGAAGAACTAAGCTTACGATTGAGCTAATTTTATGTCAACAAAAATTATCTCATATTGCTTTTCATATTATGAATTTGCTATTGATTTCTTTTAAATTTACTTTTTCATCAATAAACACTTTTCAAAATACTATGTATGAAAGAAAATTTTTAAGTGCATACTTGAAAAGCTATGTTAAAAAAATATATTTTCAATTTTCAGAATTTCTTTCTTTTCAAAAAACATCGTTTGATGTTTCACTCATTTCCAAGAATCCTTTACATTTCAAGAATGCATATTTTATATACAAGAAAATTTGGTTGCATGTTTTTTTCCTGTCAAGCTAAGATACATAATTAAAAATAAGGATTACTTTTAGAAGGTGGAGTATTTTATAGTAAGAAATCCCGTTGCACTGAAATAATAATAATAGATATAGTTGAATCGAGTTATAATGAATATGAAAATACAAAATAACCTATTCGATATATCAAAACATTTAAAAAAATCTTCAATCAAACAAAACGAAAATTCCCTATTTAATTGGCACAAAATTAAAGTACAATAAAAGACAGATAAAATTTTTTATTTTAATATATCCTATACGATATAGGGGATTAATATTTTGGAACGATAAATAGTGTAAAAGTGAAACATGTCTACGGAATAGTGGAAGCAATTGTACGGATATTAGCGTAATAGTGAATCCATTCTATGCAAATACGTTTTGAAATACTTCTAAGAAACATGCGAATTATCAAAATATTTATCAAAATTTTGAACACTGCTCATTAATTGGATTGACGAAGATTGCTGAATACTAATGAAGTTTGAGTAGGTCACACAGGATGTAATACAAGAAATCAAAAGTAAAATGTTTAAACATTGCACAGGTTGTTATTTTTCTACATAAATTGCATTTGAATTGAACTGCATTTTAACTGAAAATTAATAGACAGTTTTAATTTTATATAAATACTAAATGTAAGTTAGTTACGTATTATATTAGAACCCTTAGTATTTAGTTGTACTATAATAGGCAATTTTTATGAAAACGTTATATCATTTAATAAAAAAAATATATGTAAAATTTAGAGTAATTTATATTTTATGTTATAACATAATAGTCGTTTCTATCAAAAATAATATAAATTGGAATGTAATATCAGTATATTCTTATAGGTTGCTTCTTTGCGCAATGCAAATTTAAATTCCTTTACGATCACTTAACTTTTCAAGGTTTTTAATCAAAGCTTGTACTAAAACTTTTTGGGCAATCTGAATACGGTTAGCAGCACTGACAATATTAATATATTTTGAAATATTCCTATGAATATTTCTATGAATTATGCAGGAGATTATTAGTAATTATATTAAATTATATGTTTACAGAAAGTAATGAATATATTCAAAGTGTATTTCAGCTTTCATAATAAAGAAAAACATTACTATCTCTACAATATATATATATATATATATATATATATATATATATATATATATATATATATATATATATATATATATATATATATATAATATAAATACACTTATATATATATAGGGAATATACAATATCGTGCACTTAGACAATGTGATTTTGCACACACACACACTTTTCATGTAGGATTTAACCCGCTAACTATTGGTTCAAGTAGTACAGGCAGAGGCTGAATTAAATCTATAGCTTATCTGGTGGGAAAAATCAGAATTACCGCTGAAAACCCCAACATACTTTATGAACAAAAGATATGAAATTAATATTAAAATATGTAAATAAGATATTTTAATATTATATATATATATATATATATATATATATATATATATATATATATATATATATATATATATATATATATATATATATATATATATATATATATATAATATATATATATATATATATATATATATATACCTATTTATTTTAATGTACAAGTGATAGGTAGAAAATTGTTAGTGCATGTTCATTAATAAGTAAATTAAGACAGTTGTAATAAATTTCGTGGTAATAATAATCCTTATTTCTAAACATCGTCTATAAAATTATGTCTTAGAATTAAATGCATTTTTTTCCTTTCTGAAAATTGATAAATCCCTCTTGTTGATTAAAGCATAAAGAATAGATTAAAATTCCAAACGCAGCCTTCACTCTATAAGTAGCTTCAATTCCATGGAAATTTATCGGTTTTATTTCTAAACAAAACGGGCTTCTTACTAAAAACAAATAAAATAGAAGTAAGTTTTCGTCAATCACTTTAATATTAAAACCTTTGTATCGTCCAAATGCAGAATATTTAAGTATAGAAGTTTGAAGAAATGCAGTCAAAACTTCTATGTTTTTCTGTTTAGATGCACTTTTATTTGAAACTATAATTATGATATTCGCCGTTTTAATGAGTTTAGAAAAAAGTAAACATACAAAAAAATGCTTTATAAATTTTCGTGAGAATTATCAATTATATAAGTAATATGTAAAATATCTACCAAAATTTATTTCCTCAGCATCCCGTTAGTTTAAATGTTCTGTATGTTGTTTACATATCTTTAGGGATACCTGTCTTTTTAAAGTGCAATTTAGTTTTTCTATAATGAACCGTTCTTTCATAACAAATAAAAAAGCTGTTTAGAACATACATAATAAATATCTTTGGATAACTTAAAATATATTAGCAAAGCAATCTATAGATTTCGGTACTTTAAAGGATACGTAAAATGTAGGTATCACTCATACGTTCCTAAAGTATAAACATAACATTTTAAACTCAGCAATAAAGAGTGATCGACAAACAATGTGTCAACACCTTTTATAAAAGTTACTCTTACAGGAAACAGAGATGATAAATGGGAAATTACAATGAGTTTAATGAATGGTATTATAAAAATAGAAGCCTATACTAGTGTTATTAAATTATGTTAGAGATCAGTTAGTATCGAGGATTGCTATAAAAGAAGCCCTGAAATACAAGAAATTGTCATATATGTTGGTGATAAAATGGAAGATATTATATTGGTGAATAAATATTGTAAAATATATGTCGTGGCAGATAAACCATGCCTATTAATTGAGGTTCAAAACTGTATATTGAGATTTCGCACTTCTCAAAATGCAAATGAATTAGTATCTAACGGTACTACGTGACTATAGAAGAAGATATAGGGGTAAATTGCTTGCGCACATAATATTTAAATGATTTATATTAAAATTAATAACAAAAAATATGGCACATTTCAGCTATTGTTTAGAATAGTATTCGTACCTATAGATATTTAAACAGGTTCATAAACCTAATTTTAAGGAACATTAGTTTGAAATCTTGAAAAAGAAGTGTTAAAATCCAAAAAGGATAAATTCATTGCAAATATCTTAAAGAAATATCTCCAGAACTCTTTTTTTTTCATTTGTAGTACGCTTTTCTTTTTTCTACTCTATTAAAATCATGGCTATTGACTATGAATTATGTGTATATTCTTTATACTTTCTCTGTCGTAAAAAATATGAAATGCAGTGATTAAAAATTTAACATACACTTTTAGATTTGCTTTTATATTACTAGTGTTGAAAATACATTATTATTCAACAGATGTATAACGAATAGTAATATCAGTTAATAGGATAATCTTTTATAAAATTTAAATACAAAAATACTCTTTGAATAACATTAACCTTCACCAATTTAGTGTGCCGAAGGAAAGGGGAGTTGTAAGAGCTGTGTGCAAAAATTATATTTTGAGTAAAGTGCCATCCTGGGTGAAATGTTATTGTCTACTACAAAAATGATATTGTACATATATATTTCAAAACGCACACAAACACACACACATACATAATACATACACACACACACACACACACACACACATATATATATATATATATATATATATATATATATATATATATATATATATATATATATATATATATATATCTAGTTAATTATTATTTCAATTATTTTTTATAAATACTTATTCAAACTTAGTAAGTTGATTAAAATTTTCCACTCACTCATAGATATGGAGAGTCAGTGAGTGTGTATGTGTGCATATATACATTTTAAACAATCAACACAATAATATAATTCTGCAGTAAAAAAAATCATAATTTTTGTTCCCGTTTAATTATTTTTTATTTAAATTATTTATTCTTATTTATATTGATAGCAAAATGTATTATGAAAATTTTTTAATTAATTGCAAGAATACAATGTAAATATCACCTTGTTAATATAAAATATTGAAGGACATAATAGCATCATTAAAATTTCTATTAAATATAATTTCATATAGAATTTAATTTTAACTGATTTCCAACAGAATTCAAAATAGTTTCATTAATGAGATATAAGACACATTTCAACTTGTACGTACAACATGTAAGTCCATTTTTTAACTTTACGTCGCGTTTTACAACACATACGAAATTCCTTTCAGAGATTATCGAAGAGAAATGTGTAATTACAAACTTTCCTCACAACTTAAAGAAAAATCAAAGATTATTCAGAAAACATACATTCCGTCTTTCATTAACGAAAAGTGGAGAGTTACGCAATTTATGAAGAACATGATATTGCTTTAATGAGAAGCATTAGGAATTCATTATTTTTAAAAGATGCCCATGTACTAATGAATTTGTTGAATACTGTTGGAGGTAGGAGTTACTGTTAATGAACCTAGATTACTTTTATGGTAAAATTTGAGTAGATATTTCCTTTTTATTAATTATCAAAATTAATATTCTGGTTTCTTCGGAAGTGCATTTATTTTGATGTTTAAGACAAATTTTTAATGCATTTCGCATTAAAAATATTTCACAGAATGGTAAAGCTTTGAACTGTTAGTTCTTTGAACTATCCTAAAATGGTTTAAGAATTATCTGCAATTATAGAGAGTGCTCAGAAAAGTTGCCTTAACCAGCGTTTTTCTCCATAACCATTGGTTTAACACAAACATTTATAAAAAGAAATAAGCAATTTTTAAATAACATAAAATTAATTTTTTGTGTTTTTAGTATAAAAGTTTAAGTTTACGAAAATTATAAAAATTATTTTTATATCTTATCCGTTCGCAATTAATATGCTTTGTAAATATTTTAAAAATGTTGTGCGTACATATAAGGTTTTAATTTTTATTTTAAAAATATTATCATTTGATATTTGCTTTATTTTGTCGCTTCGTAAGCGGGCAACGTATTTTTACTTTTTTTGCAGTCTGTCACTAGAGCGCGGGTCACGTAGAAATACGTATTTAGTAGATTTGTGTTGGATAGCCGCTAACCACCACAAATCTACTAAATACGTATAATTATATATATATATATATATATATATATATATATATATATATATATATATATATATATATATATATATATATATATATATATATATATATATATATATATATATATATATATATATATATATGTGTGTGTGTGTGTGTGTGTGTGTGTGTGTGTGTGTGTGTGGCATTATATCCGTGTTGTTTGCTTTACTATGCAACGCCTTGCATTTTTCTTTCCACAAGTTATGATTGTTGAGTTACTCGGTCTTTTATTGCGTTATTTCGTGAATTCCTAGCTCCAGAACGTAGAAGTCATGTTTTGTCAATTTGTAGCTTGGTTTTTAATTGTTGAATACAAGATTGATAAAATGATTCGTTGTGACAAAGATAGTGAAGAAGAAATATGCGCTGACAGATTATCAGGCTTTAATTTTCAAAATCATTTTTTTTGTGATTTCGTAAAAATAATGTTTTTTTTTGTTAAATAGTCATAGAGTATGTATTAAAGTGTAAAATAAAAAAAAGTTTCATTCATAAAAACAAATTAGTTTCCGAGTTATTGCGATTTTTCTGAATAACTAAACTTTCGCGCGATTCACAAAACGCCCTCTGCAACGTTAGTTCGCGATGAAGTATACCCGCATGCCAAGTGTTAAATTTTCTTTTGTGGTTTGGCAACTTTTGAAAAGAAAGAATAATACGTTTTCTCATTTAATTTGAGTATTGTAAGATAACGATAAAGCGTATATGGAATTGTTAAGAGATTTTTTTTATCGTTATTCCATGAAAACCGTCTGTAACTTGCAGTATTTTGATTATAAAATAAAACATTTACTAAGAATAGCGACACAAACTACTCCGTTTACATGACAATTTTAATGTGCATAAATTCAAAATAATATAATTATATGAAAACAATGTAATATAATAAGTTTAAATTCAAAATGAAAAGAATTGTTCCCTGAAATTCGGGATTAAATAAAAAAGTATTTATAATAATTCGAGGTTGAAGCCAGAATACTACATACCCTTTTATTATAAAATATACTAGTTTCCTTTTTGAAAAAGGGGTGTATAAATAGTAAATTTGGTATAAGATGATCCTACACCATTTTGTCCCACTTCTGATTTTAAACTCTTTTTATTGTAAAGAATATAATAAATGATCCTTCAAACAAAAAAACATATTTGCAAACCTTGAATTTGTTTTCAGTGATAATTTATCGATTTTTTTAAATAATTTAATTATTGGATATTCTAAATGAAACTAACTTAAAAAAGTTCTTTTATGTTACATTTAAATTCAATATCTTTTACCTATATTTAAAAATAATTTAATTATTGGATACTTTAAATAAAATTAATTTCAAAAACGATCTTTTATGTTACATTTAAATTCAATATTTTTTTACATTTGAATCCATTATTTAAATGAAAAAATATAAATTATAGTATTTTTAAGATACCTGTAATTTAGTAATGAATTTCAAAGTATATGAAAAGTAAAGTAAAATCTCGGAAAAAAATTAAAGTTTGCAGATTTAAAATTCCAACATATCAAAATTGTATTAATTTCCTATAAAATTTGGAAAAAATGATTTTCCGATATAAATTCTTGCATCTCTATCATTTAGAATTTATAACACCTTTCAGTTTGAAGAAATTTCCGATATTGGTATCGTCTTTTGAGTCAAAATTTTAAATAAATAAATAGTGTTTAGAAATATAATAAAAATGTGGAGTTATATCTACAGAAATGTATACATTATTTTTAATCAAAATATTGAAAATATATTTATTTAAATTTGGAATTTGCATATGAACTACTTATATCTAATAATATCGGACTGATTAAATAATAATTATGAATGGATTTTTTTATTATAATTTAAAGCTTAACTACATAAAATTAAAAACTAAATCTCTTTTACCAAAAATGGCTGATCGGATTTTAATTTACAATTTACATTAAGCTTTTGTTACATATTAAGTGTAATATTTTTTGGTGGTGGGTGATACCATTATCTTATAATAATTTTATACAAAATATCATTTTTACGTCAACAAATTTCGTCCTATTCTTTTAATACAGTAATTACAGAAAGTGAAATAAAATTTAAAACATACCGGTGTACAGTGAATTTGGTGCTGTACAACCTTAGAAAATGCTAACCAAAATTTACTAACAAGCAAGCAATTTTTTTTCTATGTTAGTATAAAGGTAAATACTTTATTTATTGTTTAATAGAGTTGACGAGAAGTGTGAATTAGGTTTTTAGGAAAAGATGATCTCTAAGACCTTATTTCTAAACACTGTATACATTTATTACGATGCAGGTAGCTTTTTTAATAAAGCATACCTACAGTCAAGTATGCACTGCAATAGAATATAAATTATGCAATATAATATATGCAATTAGAATGCACTGCATGAATATAACTTAAAAATTTGTTAATTTTAAGAGTTTTTATGTATTAAAAATAAAAATCGTTAAGAGATATTTTTACTATTGAGAGATTTTGTTTTTATAAAACACAAATAAAAACACTGATGATTATTTAAGGCTACCTGAAAAGATTCTATAAATATTTTCAAGTGTTGACACTAAAATTTAGATAAATTGAAAATTGCCCAAAATAAAAGCAAATTTATCGTATAATAACTAGATTCAGGTAAATGAAATCTGTTAAAAGAAATGTATAGAGATAAAAATTTAAGAAAATGACGATTATATTACAGTAGCCTAACAAAATAACCAAAGATTATATTCAAAATTTAGCTCGAAAAACTTATACTACATCTTAACAAAAATATTATGATTTTAAGGAGATATTTATTAGTCTCAATCTTGAATTAGTGTCATTTTTATTGTAAAATAAACTAAAAGGTTCAACAGCCCCTACAAGGCCAATCACTTCCCGATACCAAGGGGAATTGGGATGTAAAACATGTGTTTCGGTTAGGTGGTCAACCTTACGTGGAACCAACAAGTTTAGTTCCCAAGCATAATTGGTCCTCAGTTTATCTACACCCTGAAGGTGTGTATCTACCTTGCAAATTTGGGGGATCAAACCTACGACCTGTGTCGTGGACCTGTAGCATGGAGCTTAACTCCAATGCCACTGGGCTTCAGTTTAATAATAGTTACCGTAACTATAAATTAGTCGTGTTAGTTTGTAACGTTTGCCTAAATTTTACAGTTGAGAACTGAGTTGTCCGTTCTAAATATCTAATAGATACACTTGTACATTGCAAAACAAGTAGAAAAACTTAGTTAACCAATACGATTAGTCGTATTCTACACTTACCAACAAGGATGATATTACTTATTATCATTAACCAGACACGTGTTTTAGAAAATAAGTATGGTAATATCAAAGAAAATTGTACAAGCAATAAAAGAAATTCTAATTTTGTAATTAAGTTAGCACTAAAATTAATTCATATTGATATATACAGAAATAAAATATTTATGGAAGTGATTGCTTTAAAAGCAAAATTGAATATAATAAAGAATGAATCATGAATTAAAAATAACGCTAAAAATTTCTACAGTGAGATATACAATTCTATCCTGTGTTTTAATTTAAAATCTCATATGTTGCATTTAAATTTTGTATGAGTTCGTAATAGTTTTATAGTGAAGTTATCTGCAACATCTCATTTAAGAAGGATAAAATGTAAATAAAAGACCTTAATAAAGCTAATAAAAATTCTTCTCAAATATATTTCTCAGTTAATCTTCTCTGTACGTACTACTTAAATTTAGTCCTGACGTAAAAAAATCGCATTTAATGCAGCTCTTATCTTATTTAAACGGCTGTCGGTATTTTAATTCTCTATATCTTTCGGAAACTGGTAAAAAAAATTACCTTTTACTGATGCTGGGACAAGATTGTGCTTAAAAGTAGACAAGAAATAACATGTTTTTAGCATATAGAAAAACTAAACTTCCGAACTATAATTTATTTACCTTGGCTGCTAATGACAACAAAAGCAGAACTTTAATTACTTAACTATTCATTCAAAAATTTTTTCCTCATTTTTTTTTACGGCAGAATAGCTGATCGACGCTTAAACAGTTTTCTCTCTTCATCGTAGTGGAGAGCCTCCCATGTGTATTGCATTAAAACACAATGCATATTCAAATTCTGAGAAAATGAGGAGCAGCGTATAACATTTTTAATGGCTTGGTTACACGCTAATTTCCCTTAAGATATTTAAGAGCAGTGTATATTTAACAAGAGACGGGAAGGAAGTATTTTCGAGAAGAATATACGTTCTATTATTTTTTTACGCTAAATGGCTTACAGCATTATTTATAAGTAAAAGCTTAATTTTATTCATAAATTTACCCTTTTATAATATGGTTATTCCATGTCTATGCATTGAGAAATATATATAGTTACATACGCAATACATATATACACACATATATGTATATAATGTATGACTTTATACATGCATATATATATATGCGTGTCTCTAATCTATTAATTATACAACTACAGGACAAGGTGAAGCCTAATCAGCTTATCTGTAATAAAAATGCAGTCGGCCCACATTAGCGATAACTTCACAAGTCAAATTAAAACTTTATTTTAGAGCTGCTAAAAATGGGCATCTTTACTAGACAAGAAAGGAGAAATACACAAAAATTAGTTTGCTCGAACAGAGGTATACTTATTCATAAACCAAATAGCTAAAATTATATACCTGGGACTTAATTAATAACTAAAGTTTGACTATTCATTCCAATGTGAATCTTTAAATAATATGCAAACTGAGACAAATATTTTTAGAACTTATTTATAGTAAATTACAAATCATTTTAAATATTTTTTATGCTTTAAACTTTAATGACTTGCAATGTATTGATGCAACGATGAAAGATTAAAATTGTAATATTACTTAGCAAAATATTTATTTTTTGTACAATATTACTATATTAACACATCATATGCGGGACACGTACTTGTACGTTTTCTGAAGATTGATACTTGAGCGGGGATCACGTACTAGTACGGGTTAGTTTAACAACATGGTTTGTTTGTGGGTACAGAAATAACGGTATATATAGTAAAACGAAGCCGAACGTTCTACGTAGATTCTGGAAAAATTTAGACAAATGAAAATTAGTTTTTACATCAGTCGATGCTGTACAACAGAACGGGAAGTTTGATTAAAAATAATCTTGGATTTAAAATTTATTTATCCTTGTAAAAATGAGTGCACATAACGAAGATTATTATGATGAAATATTTATATATGTCTATTTATGTATTTGTTTACATATTGCAATAACAAATACAAAAAATTGGTTCAAAAAAGAAATAAATTTCAATCTAAAGAGATTTAACTGAATAACCAAGTTTACGCCCAAAACGCCTGATTCCCGTTACAATTCCACTGCGAAATGTACCCTCATAAAGTTTTTAAATAGAAATATTTCATTTACATTTTACTGTTTGGTAAGAACTAAAATAATGCGAATAGGAGATCATGTGAAACTGATACTAAATTTACCCTCGATATTTAAATTTAGAAACTATTTCAATATCATTATTTTAAAATTTACGTTTTATTTCATGCTCTATACATATTTTGTTTAAAATACTTTTTTTACACATTTTGGAAATCAATCTTGAATATCTTCGTAAAAATTATAACTTTAACAATGTTTAGCAACTTTATTTAGCAATATTAAAGAAAATAGAATAAGTTGGCGTATGCAAAAAGGAGGTTAAAATTACAGCTAGCAAACTCTGCTTTAAATATTAAAATTTAAACGTACATTAATATTTGGGCAAAATGAAAATAAATAATGCTTCAAAGCAATTAAATGGAGTTGGTAATGTCTGTCAGATCTTTATTTTCAGAAAAAGACCTCATAGGTAATTATATTATATATGAAGCTTATCCGATATTATCGTATGATGTTCACTATGAAACAAAATATTATATATCTCTATGCTTAAATACTGTAACAGGAAGAGATGATACCTGCTATTCTTTATAAATATCAAACATAAATATGTACAGAAAAACTACAACAAAAAATGTTAGACAAAAGTTACTATTCCTTACCAGATTCGAATCTTGTTTTGAATATGAATGTTCATACATCTCTAAACTTTCAATAAGCATTAGAAAACAGTAATTAAATTACATGTAGCAAAAACTGTTTTTATGTCTTAAAATCTACTTAAGCTATTCTGTAATATATCACTTACTTCTACAGTCAAATGCCTAACACTTTAGAGTTCTCTTAGAAACTAACTGTAATGATATAATCTTATATTTATTCGAAGTCTTTTAATAAACGTTTCAAAGCTTATAAGCTTAAAGTGCATGAGTTCTTAACAAAATATAATTTAAATACAATGCACTAGCTTAAATTGGATTTAAAGTATAATTGAATATCTTACAGTTAGTTTTGCATTTATAAATATTAAAATAAAAATTATATAATGATTTCCAAAAGTTAATAATTGATATTGTAAATCCAGTTATAAATCTAATAATTTAAGAGTCTAGAACTTGCTCTAAGATTTTAAACATAAACAAAATAGCAAAATTGGACTTCAATGAAAAATCCACTCCAAAGCTGCCTACTTTAATTAAGAGAGCAGTTTCAATTTTTTTATTTATTTGTTCATGCGAAAAGAAATTTTTAAAGTAATCGACGACTAATGTTTTTAATCCAATTGTAGCTATATTTCTCAAAACACATTAAAATATTAATAAAAACCCTTCATTAAAGAGCTTATCATTCAATCAGTTTTTATAATTACTTAATTGAAAACTAAACAAAGATTATTTTAATTATATCTATTAAAATTATTAGGTAATCAGTTTATGTCATTTTATCTGAAACAGTAGAAATTGACTTATATAACTTTATTAGTCAATTTTTTAAAACATATTTGTCTACCTAAGTGCCTTATTGTCTTAACAGTAATAAGTAAAATATGTAAGAATTACCAATAGAATTTCAAAATTTTTATATAATATTGATACATTTCAATATAAATTGAATTAAAAAAAGTATCTATCTATTTATTTATTTATTTATCCCCCCCACACACACATATATATACATATATATACATATATATATATATATATATATATATATATATATATATATATATATATATATATATATATATATATATATGAATATATATAGATGTAATTGTTTAGCGAAATTTAAAATAAAGGATTAATGTTTTTAATTATGAAAAATAAATTGTAGAATATGTAATATAGTTTACAGTAACCCATTTTCAAGATTTCTGTATAATCCAGTTTTAATTTTCCCCATTTGTACACTGTTCTTTATGAATATTAAAGCAATATTTTAAATTAAATTTTATCCAGTATTGATATTAGAAACAATAAGGGAAATCTATTTTAATTTCTATAAATCGTTTTTCTTAACTCAAAATTCTACCTTCCATTGTTAAATTTTTGGAATGTTTATTGTGTTAAACTTTTTAGTATTTTTCTCAGAACAACTTCTGAAGAAGTAGCAGTTTTGTTATAGAGGAAAATTTTCGAATGTTTGCTCAGACATTCAAATACAAGTCCGCTTTTCTTAGAAATTTCAGTTGGCATTGTGAAAGTGATGGTAAGACCATTTCTGAAAATGAAATTCATCATAATTTCTGTTTTTCATCTATTTATAGGTTTTCTATGAATTAAATTAAAATTTCATTCTACTATTTCATTTTTTAATATTTGAATTATATAGATTTATATCAAATTCATCTCGTTAATATACTAAAAATAGAGTAAAAATTTAAAGAGTTTCATATGATTACATACATGAAAAATTAAAATGATTTGGGTTGCTGTGTATAGTATTCGCGCACTTAATCATTCTCCCTTTCTCTTTCTCTCCATCTCACTTAGATGTTACCAGTACAAAAACACTTAATCATTCTCTCCAACTTAATTTATACATCCTCATGAATAAAATGGGAGAACCAAAGGAAATACAAATACTTCCTTTATTAAAAAATATAAATGATTTAATATTTTGCCTTATTTCAGTGTGGCTCATGAGATTTTACGGAATCCTTAAGATTCTAAACATCACAAGAACAACTTTTTCTGACTATGTGAATTTGCCATCATACAAAATGGCTTAATCTAGGATACACACTCAAGAGCCAAAACATTATGACCACCTGTCAATAAATAGTTGGCCCCCTACGGCGAGCAACACAGCTTTAACTCGCCTTGGCATGGATGACACAAGTCCTTAGTAGACGGCCAGATACAGATTGTAGCAGATATTTAAGCAGTGGTTATGGAAATTAGAGATATTGCGAATTAGTGGCTTTGAACTCTGATCTGCCGTCATATGACATCCCAAATGTATTCTATCGGATTGAGATCCGGTGAGTTAGGTGTCCAGTGAATTAACTGGAATTCAGCACCATGTTCCTGGAACCACTCCAACACAGTTTCAGCCTTGTAACACAAGGCGTTGTCCTGTTGGAACATTCGATTTCGAGTTGGAAAAACAGAGGCCATGTAAGGATGCTACTGGTACTCAATGATGTTCAGATACCTTGTAGCATTCATGTCATGATCCGCTGTATCACAACCATGGGTCTCAGAGACCCCCAAAGATGTCCCTAAAAGCATAATATCGCCACCACCGGCATGTGCATAACCTAAATAATGTATATTCAGGGAGCAACTGTTCGCCTGGAAAACGGCGTATCCTGACACGGCCATCGCCGTGATGAATTACAAACCATGATTCATTTGACCAGACAACTTTTTCCCACTGATTCATGGACCTGTCGTGATGTTCCCGGGCCCAGCGTAGACGTAGTTGGAGATTACACTTGGTCTTCAAAGCCACACGAGTGGAACGTTTGCTGAGTAGCCTCATATCCAACAGTGTCCGCTGAACAGTGTGGAATCTATTCTATTGATACTATTCTACATGGCCCTGCAGTGTATTGGGTTGTCAGCTGAGCCGCCGACTGGCTCCGGTTTTCCTTCACCATGCGAGACAGTCTCAAACGACATTTTTCTTTGATAGTGTGTGGACGTCCAGTACCATGTCGTCTACTGCTGGTTTCACCATCATTCATCCACTTTGCATAAATACTAACAACTGTAGATCGCAAACAAGAGAGTTCATTGCAAAATGTAGGAGTGGTCATAATTTTTTGCTCTGGAGTGTAAATTTCATGGAAAAGTATTAATCATTTTCTATTTTACACTGACAAATTCTTCTATAACATCGGTTTCAAATTTAACAGTATATAGGCGGTTAAAATACTGTTCTGTAAAGACTTACAATAACTGCATCTGGTTCAAGGATGATGAATTAAATTGTGATATCAATCGATATATATTCACAACTCTTTATTTGGTTTTGGTGAGAATTTTGTAAAAACAAGATTAGTTGTGAAATCTAAGAACGGCAAATAAAATATATAGGGAATACTTACCCTGAAATCATATGTTCAAAAATTAAGTATAAAGTATATTATATTATATAATATTATATATCATATGTATAAATAATTACTAATAATGAATATAATTATTACAACTTATTACTTTTTAATTTTATATTTAAAATAAACTACGATTATAATTGGATAAATTAAATTTGATTTTGGGGTACTTTTAAAATCTCGATTATAGTAATGAGATACTTTTTACTGTAGGCTCAAATAACAATGATTAAAATGTATCTATATTCTCAAAAGCAAAAACATTCGCACCGTGACTTGTTTTACTATACAGATTTTGGTAGATTTTAAAACAAAATATTAAAGGGACACTTAGTTTAATAAGTTTAATGTATCTTAAAAATATATACCTCTCCAAATTAAATGTAGAACCTTATCTCTGTTTCTATGTATTGATTCAAATATATATATATAATTTAACTGACAATGAATTTATGACAATTTCGAAAATAATTTTGTAAATTAAAACTTGTTTTTATTTTTATAAAATTAACTAATAATGACAGTGTAATAACATAAGATTACATTATTATGTTTTTCAAATATGATAATAAATAACTTAGAGCAATATTTTTTATGTCAATTATAAAATTGTATAATATAAAATATAGTTTATATAAATAAATTATATAAATGTTTATCTTCAATTAATAAGGTTTACTTTGCAATTTGTTTTGCGAATTCATAACGTTTCTAGATTTAAAAAATAACTAATATTTAAAATATGAATTTATATATTATTGTTTCAAAACTGTGATAAATCGTAGTTGCATGAAAATTCATAGTATATAACTAGCTGATACGTGGCAGACACGATATTTTTAATTTTTTTCTTTCCTTTAGAAATAAATCATTTTAGAAGTAAACGATTTTAAATTATAATAAAAGGTAAGAAAATCAAGATAGACTAAAGAAAAAGGGAAAATCAATAAGTTACTAAGTTTTCATTACTTAACACTTTCTTATTTTCCTGTTGTTCTATGTATATGTGTGTGTAAGTATATAAATAGCTGATAAGTAGCAGACACAATATTTTTACTTTTTTTCTTTCCTTCACAAATAAATCATTTTATAAATAAATCATTTTACAAGTAAACCATTTTAAATGAAAATAAAATGTAAGAAAATCAAGATAGACTAAAGCAAACAGGAAAATCAATAAGTTACTAACATTTCATTACTTAACACTTTCTCCTTCTCCTGTTGTTTTATGTGTTTGTGTGTGTGAAAGTAACCAGTAACAATTATTTTCTTTAACCGATCAAGCCTAAAAATAACCCAATTTTATTTGGAAAGGCATAGTTGGTAAAGTTATTTAAAAGCAGTCAGGTAGTAAATAATTGAATGCAATACTAAATAAATCAGATACTTTTAAAATATTCTTTATTTTCAAGTTAGAAAACTGAAGAACATGTCTAGATACACAATAGATTATGGTATATTTGTTGATTTGTCAGAATAGCACACTGAATACGACAATATTGCGTAATTAGCATATCATGTGATACAATTTTGAACAAATACACTCTGCTCTAATTTGTTAAAATAAACGGAGCAGAAAAAATGCAAATAATTGCAAAATATAACAATAATCCTAGGTTCTGTTGGAGAAATCGACATATGGTTCATAAAAAGGAATAAGAATGTCCTGTACAGCTATTCTATACATGTGGCTGATTCAGTGCAGAAGGCAGTTGACTGTTTGAGATTAGAAACATTACTAACGCGGAAATTTCTGAAAAAAGAAATTGGATCCCGCCATTAACAGATTGTTAACATTGAATTAGATTCAATGCTTATTGCATTTACTTCTTATTGCTTTTTTTTTTTGTAAGAGATTGCATGTTTTTAGCTGAGCATTCTTACTGCATTTATTTATAGATAATATTCAACAACAATTTAATATTTAACTAACGATTCTGGAAGAGTGATAGAATATTTACCTTTTGAAGGCCACTGGAAAGGTATGTATCTTGTAAAGGTGTCCAGAGAAC
>CM063511.1:26251483-26333983 GCA_032207245.1 Pardosa pseudoannulata
CAGTCCGATAAAATAATCTTGCCCTGAAAAATTCTAAAAATATCCATTCTTGCCTATAAAATACTCATTACTTTAGTTTATTGAAAAAATTTTATTAACTCTAACTTAGGTGAGTGGGATCGGCAGCTTGCATAAATGATGTATAATACAGTATATACTGGTATCAGAACTGCTTGCATTAATTTCCACGGAAGCATTTATAGTAAGTGTTTCACGAACGTTGTTGACAGTTATTAATAGCGCTACATCCATTAAATCTACGGAACACATTCAGTTTGTATATTCCACCCTCATATATCTTGTCCTTTGATGATGTATTGTGACGTTATTACAAACACACCTCATGGTTCTAACTTTATTGAGTGGCAATGAGATTCAGATTCAACTGCATAACTTGGGGATGATGCTGCACTAAATGCAAAATTGTTACGTGCTAACACGCTTTGCATTATACGCTCAGAGATTTTCAAATTGCGGCCTTTGAGATTCGACGATGGTATCGGGATAACCGTTGCTTAATTACTAGTCACTGCATAACTATTTACTTTAGCGAGTTTTACAGTTTAATAAGTATCGTAATAAAATCTGGTGTTATACTTATTAATATTGAGTTTTCAATAAATGAAACCTGTTTATCAGCAAATATTAGCATTATAAGTATTGTGTAGACATATATATGTATTAAATAATCTGAATAATACTTACCTCAACATAGATATGTCTGAAATTAATGCTAAACTTATTAACACTTAATACATACCTATAGCTTTTATTGTTTTTATTTTATTTATTCATTTCACTTAATGCATACATATTTCTTTTATTTCTATATTAATTCAGTACACATTGCATTTTTATATGCACATTGCCGTTCATTTGACCGGTATGTATATGTAAAAAATAATATGTTTAGTGCTAAACATATTTTAAAAATCCCGAACAAATAAAATTTTTCAAATGTTGAATATTTTATAGTTATGATATAATTTTGAACAATAATATGGAATTTTACTAGGAAAAAATAAATTATCTACAAATAAAATCTATATTTATAAAAACACCTAAACTATCTTTCAACAAAATTATTAGTTTTTTTTTAGTTTTTATGAATTATCCGTGTATAAAAAACCTTAGAAGCTTTTGAGATAGCTGCTTCTATTGCCTCTAGATATTTTTAACAACATCAGTGTAAGTTTCATTAATAACAATGTGTATATTTGTAAAAGCCGAATGGCAATGCAGAAATTTAATATAGTACCTCAGTTGTATATATATTAAAAATTGTGTTAATTTTTGCGTTATGGGATCTTAAAATTCAACGAAATCTTCTTTTAAAGCTAACTGTAAAAAATGTATACATTTTTCGGTACGTTACAGATTTGTAATACAGGAATAGAACGGATAAAATCAATGTTTTTCATTGGTACAGAATGAAATTATAAGCACTGTATAATGAAGTATTCTATTAAAAGAAGCAGAATCTGTCTTATATATACTAAAATTCTTATTTTTCTTTCGTACAATTGTTATCGATAATAAATAAAATATTTTAATAATACATTTATTTCTCATCAAATAGTTAAAAGTCTAGAAAATGCCTAAAATTTTGATTTTATTATCTCAATGAAAGATATTGAAATAAATTCTAAAATATTTTGGACAAAATTCTGTATTTCAATCAAATTATTTAATGTGAAAGTAAGATGCATTTTTTTTACAAACGCAAGAAAAATGCAGGTAGCATTTTAATACGCAATCTACTACTTTTTTGCAATTTTTTGTATGATGGCACTATATAGTTCCCAAAAGAAACATCGAGGGTCAATACACAAGTCATCCTTACTTAAGAATAGAACCAAAAACCATCGATTAGGAGCATAAGACGCTAACCACTATTTAATATGTGGGCCTACAAAATAAACCTTTTCTGAACATAGGTAAGTCTTGTACTTATAATTAAAAAAAAGTGATTTTTTAAACATTTTACAGTATATGGCCATGTTTAATTTTAAATTGTTAAGTTTTTCATTCATTTCTGACAATGAATGTTGTTATATTACTCAATTTATACTGCATTACTTACACCCATATAAATACACCAATGTAAGCTGTTTAACATAATTGTATGTGTGTATGTAATAATGTACGTGTGATTTGTTTGTCTATAAATACCTATAAAAATAAACTACATCCATTCTGTATAAATAAGTAATATGCTTAAATACAACTACACTGAAAACACATAATAAAAATATGCAAAAAATTAAATTTCTCTTTAACACTTCAAGTGCGGGCAACGTATTTTTACGTTTTTTGCAGACTGTCACTGGAGCGAGGATCACGTAAAAATACGTATTTAGTATATTTGTGGTTGATACCGTTTAACCACCCCAAATCTACTAAATAAGTATAATTATATGCAAGTGTGACATTATATGGGTGTTGTTTGTGTTGCTGTGAAACGCTTTGGATTTGTTTTCTTTCAGCAAGTTATGATTGTCGAGTTACTTGGTCTTTTGTTGCGTTATTTTGTCTTCAATCGAATTCCTAGCTCCAGAAGGTAAAAGTCGTGCTCTGTCAATTTGAAGCTTGGTTTTTTATTGTTGAATACAAAATTGATAGTAAATAGTTCTATTTGTACAAGTCATGAAAAAAAAATTCTCGAATACATTGTAAAATTTTAAAAAGTTTATTTTTTTGATTTTTTAAAAATACTGTTTTTCTTTTGTTAAATAACTATACAGTATATATTAAAGTGTAAAATAAAAAAGTTTCGTTCATAAAACAAAGTAGTTATCGATTTACTGCGATTTTTCTGAATAATTAAACTTCCGAGCGATTCACGTAAATACGCCTGATCACGCGTAAGTTGGCGATGAAGAATACCAGCATGCCAAATGTTTAATGAAAAGTATTAGTTTTTCTAGGACATTTTAATTACAACCATTATATATATATATATATATATATATATATATATATATATATATATATATTATATATATATATATATACTTAAAATAGTATTTCAGTACATAAGATATAACTTTACTTTATCATATCGTTAGAACAATCAATAATATAATCATTTCCTTATTTGATCAAACATCTACAAAGTATCCTTCGCAGTATAAATAACACTTAAAAATAAACTATACTATGGATTTTACATATATGTGTTTAAAATCTTTAAATTACAAACTATATAAAAAATAATTTACCCCATAAAATAGATTAAAGTACGTAAGTAAATATTTCATTAGTTTATCCAGAAAGAAAAAAGTTAGAACTATACTACATTGTAATTAAAGCAGTAAAAAAATTGCTAACTATAAAGAGGGAATAATTACACTTTTTTCAAATACGCTTTACCTATTTGAGAATTTTTTTCCATTAAAGCTAAATTTTTCTTTACAGCTCTGCAACTTTAGTGAGCCTAGCGGAAAGGAACTCGTATCTTTTAATGGTAGAATAGCCGATTTGTTTCTTCTCAAAGACGTTATTACAGTAAAGGTTAAAAAAACAAACATTCTTGGTTACTGGTAAATTCATTGCAAGCACTTTACCTTTAATGAATACTTTTACCTCAAGCCATAAAAAATATTCTTTAAAGACGCTGTAAAACAAAAACAGATGCTATGAATATTTAAGAACCGTTCACGAAGAGGCAAATGTCTATTGAGGGAAGTTTCGAAATTTTAACTTCGGAAATATGCGAAAATTGCATCTAAATTTTAAATGCACTTACCGCATATGTTCTTTACGAATAGAACGGAAAAGTGAAAAGTTATTTTTTCAGCATGCTAATGTTAAAATATACATTGCATAAATGTTTATAAATTAAGTTACGTGTCATATAGCCTGACTATTCGTATGTAAATATTCTTAAAGTTAATAATTTCATAGTGTATTAAGAAATTAAATATTAAAATATTGTATGAACATGGTAAATCGATAATAAATCATTATGAATGTGTATTTAATTTCCTATAAAATTTAAAAAAGGAACATATTTAAGTATGCTTAATATTCTTTGCACAAAAATAAAAACAGGTTATAAATGTAAAATTCTATTAGCAAAATTATGATAGTATTATTTTATGGTTTGTTAAAAAATTAACTATTAAAATGTTCTATGTACATGGTAAAACGATAGTAAAATTATTACTGTATGTGTGTTTAATTTTCTATAAAATTTTTAAAAAAACGAATTTTAGTACACTTAATATTCTTTGTACAAAAACAAAAACAGGGTATAAATGTAAAATTCTATTAGCAAAATTATGATAGTAATATTTTATAGTTTGTTAAAAAATTAACTATTAAAATATTGTATGTACATGGTAAAATGATAGTAAAATTATTACTGTATGTGTATTTAATTTTCTATAAAATTTAACAAAGAAACAAATTTTAGTATGATTAGTATTCTTCACACAAAAAGTAAATACAGAGTATAAATGTAAAATTCTATTAGCAAAATTATGATAGTATTATTTTATAGTTTGTTAAAAAATTAAATATTAAAATGTTGTATACACATGGTAAAACGATAATAAAACTATTATTGAATGTGTATTCATTTTCTATAAAATTTTAAAAAGGAACAAACTGTAGTATGCTTAGTATTCTTCGCAAAAATATAAATACAGGGTATAAATGTAAAATTATATTAGCAAAATTATGATAGTATTGTTTTATAGTTTGTTAAAAAGTTAAATATTAAAATGTTGTATGCACATGGTAAAACGATAATAAAATCATTATTTAATATGTATTTAATTTTCTATAAAATTTTAAATAGGAACAAACTATAGTATGCTTCGCACAAATATAAATACAGAGTATAAATGTAAAGTTCTATGAGAAAAATTATGATAGTATTATTTTATAGTTTGTTAAAAAAGTAAATATTAAAGCATTGTATGCAGATACTAAAACGATAATAAAATCATTATTGAATATGTATTTAATTTTCTATACAATAAAAAATTTAATCAAATTTTAGTTTGTTTAATATTCTTCGCAGAAAAATTAAAAATGGGGTATAAATATAAAATTCTATTAGCAAAATGATGATAGTAAAATTTAATAGTTTGTTAAAAATTATACAGTAATATGTTATATGCACATGGTAAAACGATAATAAAATCATTATTGAATGTGTATTTAATTTTCTATAAAATTTAAAAAAGAAACATATTTTAGTACGCTTAATATTATTTGCACAAAAATAAACACAAGGTATAAATGTAAAATTCTATTAGCAAAATTATGATAGTATTATTTTATAGTTTGTTAAAAAATTAAATATTAAAATGTTGTATGCACATGGCAAAACGATAATAAAATCATTATTGAATGCGTATTTAATTTTCTATAAAATTTAAACAAGGAAAAAATTTAGTATGCGTAATATACTTAGCACAAAAATAAATACAGGATATAAATGTAAAATTATATTAGGAAAATTATGATACTGTTATTTTATAGTTTGTTAATAAAATAAATATTAAAATGTTGTATTTACATGGTAAAATGATAATAAAATCATTATCGAATGTGTATTTAATTTTCTAAAAAAAATTAGTATGCGTAATATACTTCGAACAAAAATAAATACAGGATATAAATGTAAAATTCTATTAGTAAAAGTATGATTGTATTACTTTATATTTTGTTAGAAAATTAAATATTAAAATGTTGTATGTACATGGTAAAACGATAATAAAATCATGATCGAATGTGTATTTAATTTTCTAAAAAAATTAGTATGTGTAATATACATCGCACAAAAATAAATACAGGATATAAATGTAAAATTCTATTAGTAAAATTATGATTGTATTACTTTATAGTTTGTTAGAAAATTAAATATTAAAATGTTGTATGTACATGGTTAAACGACAATAAAATCATTATAGAATGTGTATTTAATTTTCTATAAAAATTAGTATGTGTAATATACATCGTCAAAATGTAAAACAAAATTAAACTTTTAGTTTGTTAGAATATTAAATATTAAAATATTCTAAACGACCAAACAAAAATGCAAAAAAAACAGTGTATTTAAAACGCAAAAATCAAAAAACAGGGTAGAAATGTAAAATTCTATTAGAAAAATTATGGTAGTATTATTTTATATTTTATGTAGAATTAAATTTTGATTCATGTCGAAAATTTTATTCATAGACTTCTTCTCAGTCGGCAAAGTCAGCACTCAAGTAACTGGGGGGTTGAGGATTCGAAGCCCGATTTGGCATAATATCCGTCGTGTTCGCTAAAGGTGACTGGGACACGTAAAATAATTTGTGGCCACAATGTCCTTGAAGTTCTCAATCATTACCTCTGGGAGTGGCAGGCCAAGATTATGAGTGTTCTGGTCGGTCCCTGCTTCTAAGTTATGAGGAAAAGCTTGAGCATTAGTTCTACTTTCACCCTAGCATTGCTCGCTAAAATGAAATACACAACCCTTTGCATTAATACCAGTAGCTCATGGCTCGTTCGTGCTTGGTTTCGCCAAATGATATCAAAAACAACAATAAAAAAGGTGAACAAAGTAAATAAACAATATACTTACACTAATGTGGTTTTTTTTTATTTTATGGATTGTTAAACCTTTGTGTTACTCATATGAGCTAATAATTAAATTTCGTATTTCATTCTTCTAACTTAAAAATATAACTAAATTCAAGTCCCTGCACCAGATTATTTAACGCTTAAAAACATTTTGTGTATCACGTGACATAAGAATATAAAGCATTAAATGTATATCATATGTTATTAATAGGACAGACAGTGGATTAACAAGAAAACAATTAAAGTTTCAACTTAATTAGAAGTAATGTCATTAAAATATAATTTATAAAATATCGATAGAAGGTGAAATTACAAATGGTTTACGAAAACGTTTTTGAAAATAGGGTTAGATAGATTGTTTAATCACAAATTGACTCCGTACAATTCGTTCTCTCCGCTCCTTGCCTCAGCTTATCATTGGTCAGATCCGATTGATCCCTACGTACGTTTGAGAGCGCTGGGTTTCCTTGGCGTCTGGCAACAAACTGGATAGCACTTTTTTGAACGCTTTCGGTGTGATGGCAATCTAAAGTTTTTCGTAATTTTTAGACACAGAGAAGAGAAATTTTAAGAACCTTGCAGACGCGTTGGGACAAAATTTTCCGTTGGAGCTCACTCTATCTTCGGGCCTCAGCACTCTTACCTTTTCCTTTTTTAGTACGACGTTCCTGGAGTTATTTGTTTAAATAACCGACTCTTCTTAATCATCAAACGATCTCCGTTACCCACCATACGATCAGGTTAGAAGTAAAATAAGCTATTTGGACAATATTAAGGAGACATTACGTAACATCGAATAAAAAAAGCCTGTGTCTCAGGACCTTCAGGGAGGTAGGGCAAATGGATTGTCTGGGCCTAGCTTTCTAATACAGAGATTTCTTACACTAAGCAGAGAAATTGACAACGATCAGAGCATAAAAACAACTAAAAGATAAAATATGGGGATAGAATGATGGATTCGTGAGTTCGTAAAACAGTAACTAAAGAGTAGAGAGTCTAGGGATAGAAAATATAAAATATTTTTGAGGCCAGAGATATCCGTACAAAATACGCGAAGATAATAAATTAATATTGTAAAAAATCTATAAAACTTGAAAAAAATTGAAAAAATAAAAAATAATTGTCTTAAAAATAATTAAACAGCATTAAAAACTCGCAAATGGCATAAAAATAATAAATAAATATAAAAGAAAACATTTTTTATTAATTTAAATTAAGTCAGGTAATTTTTGTCATCGTCGGGAACAGAACTCCTGTACCTCCAAATCAAAGTGTTTTTATCTACCGTCTATCTACCTGAGGTGAATCCCTTTATTGCTCGTCCTGACTTCATACTTATAGTTCCGATTCCAACCTACATAAGGCCACGAAAACACATTCCTCTACAACCACATAAATTTTTTCAATATTTCAACACTTTTAAAGAAAATAGATTTCAAAATATATTTACCTCGTTCAAAGGATAAAAGTCAGTACAAGATACAAAATAAAAATTCAAAAGGCTTTTGTAATTTTTCTTGTAAAATTGGAAATACTGTCAAAATGACGAGTCCCGTAAACATAGTGTTAATGGTAGAATAGACAGTTTCTTGCTCCAGAAATACATGCACCTATTGCAAAGAAAATAATAAACTTCTATTTTCTGAGAAATTTATTGGAGTGGCTTAATGTCATAATAGATATTTTCATATCTAAACTTCATATATGATTTTATGTTTTTACGATGGTAGAAAATATTAAAATATATTCATTTTAAAGAATAATTTGTGAAACAATATATTTCTTTACACATTTCAACTTTGTGAATAATTAAAATTTGCATATAAATTTTAAACTCACTTAGTATTAATTATTCAGGGAAAAAATGCAGAAATAAAGTGTTATTTGAAAGAATGTAAAAAAAATTCCTAATGTATACTTTATTATAAATTTAAATACATATTACGTAGAGTTTCGAAGCCACCATATATTGATTGCTCGTGAATATAATCTAATGGGTCATTTGGATGATTTTAAGTACATTTTACAATGAAAAGAACGGATTACTTGTTTCTGGTAATTTTATTATCAGATTTATTTTATTTTTGAATATTACTTTCATCTGTAACTATAAAATCAAATTTGAAGACATTTCAACGGTAAAAACATAAGGCAGTATGAATGATTTAGAATTATTTGTCAAATTTCAAATGTATATACATACAATTTTAAAACTTTTTATCTTAAAATGTATATGATTAAATAGAATCTAAATTTAAAAAGGTCTTACCATATACGCTCATTTAGACATAATGCATAATTAAGAAGGTGTGATCAATCAGATGATAAAAAAGGTTCATTGTATGTTAACAAATTTAACAGAAAAAGATGTATATTGATGTCATTTTAATATATTACTTGGAAATATTGGTTTTTTTTGGTCAAATATGAAATTTAGCGTCAAAAATGAATTCATTTTCAAATAAAAAGTCTAAATTAGTACTAGTAACAGTAGCTGAGGAATGTGCTAACCTCTTCTGAATCCTTTTAGTGTTGGGAGATGAAATTTTCCTAATGAGTAATTCAGCACATTAAAATCGCCAGGGTTTGATGCTTGAATAATGTACAAACAATTAAATGAATCATCAATTTACAAGATATCTATTATTCTGAGAAATATATTATTTACAATACAGTGACATTTAGTTTTATGAAATTCACCTCTAACAATCCATTTTCTATTTCTTGACCACTTTATTATGCAACTGTACTATAGGTGGTTAACATAACTCCATAAGGTAACGCAAGTTGTGCGCTCGTAATTTAACCCCATTCCCGGTTTTACCCGAGCTGAACACGGGCAGGCGAAATGTACCATCCTGGCTCATCCCGAATGTAGCTCGGGCACTGTGAAATTTTACACTGTGCAAGCAGTGTTTCCCGAATTATCTCACATGTCCTTTTATGGTTTCGAATGCTTTTGCTTACTTTTCTAGTTACTAGATAATTTGCTGCTCAAAGAGAGACAGCAAGGGGAAGAAGGAAAGGAGAGAAACAAGGTTCTAATGTCCAGATTGCGATGTTGGACTCTGTGCAGTACCGTGTTTTCGATTGCATCATACACGATCAAATTTTGATTAATAATTTCATGATCATTTATGTAAATGCATAAGATATAAATAAAATTTATTCAAGGTAAAAGCTAGGTATTCTAAGCTATATATTTATAGTTAGTGTGAATCGACTCCAAAGTCTAATAATTTCTGAAGCACAGAAAGCGAACTATACAGGTAAATTACTCATTTATTTAAATTGATTTTTTTACATTAATTTTTAGGAAATTTCTTATGCGAATAATGCTGTTATGTTTAAAAAGCTATATATGTACGAATATATGCATAAAAAGTTGACATTTTTTGACCCATAAGCCTGAAATAAAATGAAATTGGAAGAGGTTAAAAAAGGGGGTAAAGCTGATGAATCACAGTTTTGGCCTGCCAATTCCAGAGATATCTTTTAAAAAATTAGAGGTTGTTTTACGGAGGATGAACCTATTTTTCGTGCCCCAGCAGCCTTTAATTAACACGATTATTTGGTTTTTGAATGATTAGAACATCTAATTCCCATACCTCCGGTTTTGAGAACCATGCCACTTTCGACTGCGCTGATGCTAAAGTTAAAAATGCATTTTTCAATAGTTTATTTTCTTAGCGTTAATTATTATGCTATATTTGTATATATATGTACATAAATACTTATGTTTATATAACAAAAATCCCATTAAAATAAATATTTGCAATCTTCCAAAGAGCTGTATGAAATAATTCATTTTTTAATATTATACTAGAAATAGCCAGCTTCTAAATCTCTTAATCAAAGGAGTGTCCTCGACTTAAAATTCTTTCGATATATTTCCCAAAGATTTCTGTCCTATAGATGTAAATTTCTGTTTATTCAACACGTTTACCACCTGTAACCAGCAAATGGATCAGCATTTTTCCTGATCTTAACACATAAATACGCTGAGTAAGTGTCTTGTTTCTGGGAAATTGCTCTCTCTCTTTCCTCTTCTGTGCCACTGTGTTTGAGTACAGTTATTTTGTGTCTTTCTTTGCCTGTCGTTGACTAGTAAATTTGTCCATTTTAGCAGCTCTACAATAAAGTTTTAACTAGACTTGTGACATTCTCTTAAATGTAGCAGACTGCATTATTATTACTGCTAGCTATTTAGGATTTCTCATTGCCCAGTAGCCCGGCCAAGTAAAACAATAGGGGCTACATAATTATTGTGATTCGAGAAAATTATTTATCATATATATATATATATATATATATATATATATATATATATATATATATATATATATATATATATATATATATACACATATATATAAATATATACACATATATACATACATATATACATATATACATATACACATATATATACATACATAGACATATACATATAATATATACATATATATATATTATATACATATATACACATATATATACATAAATATTAATATATACACATATATATACATATATACATACATATACATACATATATACACATATATATACATATATATACATATATATATATATATACATTTATACACATATATACATATACATATATAAATATATAATATAAATACATATATACATATACATATATAACATATACATATATACATATATACATATATATATATATATATATATATATATATATATATATATATATATATATATATATATATATATATAAACAACACATTTGATATTTCATAACCTTTAATATTTGTAATAAAATGTATCAATGTCAAATGTTTCGTTATAATGTATTAATGAAACCCCCAAAAATTTTCGTGAAGTCAATTTCAGTTAGTTTACTAAATGAAATCGAACTAATACGTTGAATTAAACTTCTTGCAAACAACTTAAAAGAGACGAAAGAAAATTTGCATCATATATTAAAAAATGTAAAATAAATAGATAAAAAAAATGCAAATACAACAAATTTATATATATACATACATATACATACACACATATTTTATATATATATATATATATATATATATATATAAATAATATATATATATATATCACTTTTGATATATTCATAACCTTTAATTATTTGTAATAAAATGTATAAATAAATATTTCGATAATAAAATTAATAAACCCCCAAAAATTTTTCGTGAAGTCATTTAGTTATTTACTAAATAAATCGAACTAATACGTTAAATTAAACTTCTTGCAAACAATTAAAAGAGACGAAAAAATTTGCATCTAATTACAAGAAATCACACACAACAATAAAAAAAAAAGATGCACAAAACAAATTGTTTATTTACAAAACTGTTTTAAAGCTGAGTTTATATTATAGATTTTTTAGAAGAACTAAATTTGTTAATTACTTTTAGCGATTAGCAAATATTTCTTTAATGGTAGAATAGACGGTTTGTTTCTTCTCAAATACGTACTTTAAAAAAAATAGAAAACTACGTTTTAGTAAATTTCATTAGTTTTCACTCTTAAAGATACTTTAAGCAGAAAATAAAATGTATTTAATTACAGGAAAATAAATGTCAAAAGCCATGAATATTTAAGATATATTCTTGAACTATCTTCAAAATATATATGGGAAAATTGCATTTAAATTTCAAATGTTTCTTCTGTATCTGTTCTTAAAGGCTGAATGCAGAAAATAGATGCTATTTTAAAGGATGTAAGAATAAATAGACGTTTAAACGTTTATAATTTTAAGTACAGACAATGCTGATTATACGATATTAATGAGTTATCTAGTAGTATGTTTATTATACCATTATTTTGCAAACACTTTGAAGATTACTTTTATTCTCTACAATAAACTAATTTTAAAATATAAATAGAAACATACGTCAATGATTTTGAAGTATGTTATACCTTTTATTTTTCAAAATTATAAATGTTTAACATAATATATAATAGCATTTTTTCAGATTTTGCCTTTGACTATCTTCTTACACTATATATGGGAAAATTTCATTTAAATTTCAAATGTATTTATCTGTATCTGCTTTTAAAATCAGAATTCAGAAATATGATGTTGTTTTATAGGACGTAAGAATAAATAACCATGGACGTTTTAACTTTTATAATTTTAAGTACGGACAACGCTAATTGTAAGATATAAATAAATTATTTGATAGTATAATTATTATACTTATGTTTTCCAAACACTTTAAATATTGCTTTTATTTCTACAATAAATTAATTTTAAAATATAAATCTAAACATAAGTTAATGATTTTGAAGTATATTTTTTAGTAAAATTCACAGTCATATAGAAAATACAAAAAATATACCTTTTATTTTTTAAAATTTATTAATGTTTACAAAATTATTTAACAGTAGTTTGTTAGATTTTGTTTTTGAATATCTTTTTATAGTATATATAGGAAAATTTCATATACATTTCCAATGATTTTTCTTCATCTGTTCTTAAAAGCAGAATTCAAAATTAGAATGTTATTTTAAAAGACGTAAGAATAAATATCAATAGACGTTTAATCGTTTATAGTTTTAAATACAGACAACTCTGATTATACAATATAAATGAATTACTAATAGTCTAATTATTATACTAAAGTTTTGCAAGCACCTTGAAGATTACTTTTATTTCTACAATAAACTTATTTTAAAATTTAAATCTAAACATGTTTTGATGGTTTTCAAGTATATATTTGTTTAGTAAAATTCACAGTCTGTGATATAGAAAATACAAAATATATATATACATTTTATTTTTTAATTTATAAATGTTTACAAAAATATTTTACAGTAGTTTGTCAGATTTTGTCTTTGAATATCTTCTTACAGTAAATATGGGAAAATTGCAACTAAATTTCAAATGTTTTATCTGCATCTGCTATGAAAGTATTCAGAAATAGGATGTTATTTCAAATCACGTAAGAATAAATATAAATAGATGCTTAAAAGTTTATAATTTTAAATAGAGACAAAGCTGATTATAAGATATCAATAAAGTATCTAATAGTAAAAATATTATACTAAAGGTTTGAAAACACTTTGAAGATTACTTTTATTTCTTAAATAAACTAATTTTAAAATATAAATCTAAACATACTTTAATGGTTTTGAAGTATGTTTAGTAATATTCCCAGTGTGTCATATAGAAAATAAAAGAAATATAACTTTTATTTTTTAAAATTTATTAATATTTACAGTAATATTTAACAGTATTTTGTCAGATTTTGCCTTTGAATATCTTCTTACAGTAAATATGGGAAAATTGCATCTAAATTTCAAATGTTTTTCCCCATCTGTTCTTAAATGCAGAGTTCAGAAATATGATGTTATTTTAAAGGATATAAGAATAAATATCAATAGACTTTTAAATGTTTATAATTTTAAGTACAGACAACGCTGATTATACGATAGTAAGGAATTATCTAATAGTATAATTATTACACTAATTATTACACTACTGTTTTGCAAACACTTTAAAGATTAATTTTATTTCTACAATAAAATAATTTTGAAATATAAATTTAAACACACGTTAATAGTTTTGAAGTATATATTTGTTTAGTAAAATTCACAGTCTATCATATAGAAAATACAAAAGTACATACCTTTTTATTTTTTAAAATTTATAAATACTTATAGTAATATTTAACAGTAGTTTGTGAGATTTTGTCTTTGAATATTTTCTTATAGTAATAATGAGAAAATTGTATCTAAAATTTCAAATGTTTTTCCCCATCTGTTCTTAAATGCAGAGGTCAGAAATATGATGTTATTTGAAACGACATAACAATAAATATCAATAGAAGTTTAAACGTCTATAATTTTAAATAGAGACAATGCTGATTATACGATATTAATGAATTATCTAATAGTTTCCTTTTTATACTAATAATTTGCAAACACTTTAGGAGATATTTTTGCTATTCGGCCAGCATATGGTTTTGAATTTTTGAAAGCTAAATTCGGACTTTGTGTAATATTCGGAGACTGCATGTCAAGAACAATTTATTTAGATGTCTTGCAAACTGTAAAAGGCAACGGATGCAAGTATAACAGATATATTGATTTTTTTCTTCAAGTAAAATGTGTAAAGAAATAGTGATATTATTCAAAATTTCAGTGTTTAAATTTCAAAGAAAATACCGATATTTAACAATGTCTGACTGAATAGTGCCGAGTTTTAAATTTATGCTTGTATGCCATAGGTACGAGAAAAATTAATTTTACATTGTTAAATATTTATTTTGAACTTTCTTGAAGTGGTTTTGGTTAGTTTTCTTTTGATGTCTGTATGTACGTTTGTATGTATATCGGCTACTTTAAATACTATTAATTGCAGGTCATCCAATATTCTACTGTACTAATGCTAAAATATCTAACTGTACATTTTCCCAGGTCATTGTATTGTAAATTATATACGAGAAAAAAATTCAAACAAGTGGTTCGCTGTAAGGCATTATAATATGAAACAGAATTTTTAGCCATATAGAATCTAAATATTGCATTTAAGAGTAATATAATATCTCGTTTGCCTTCTATTCGTTTCATTTGCTCTCTGGAGTCCGTATAATAAAATTTTCAGTATAATCTGTATTTAGTCTCTACAGCCTAAATCTCTAAAGACTATAAAGCCGTGAAATAGTAAGCGTTTGTATTTACGATTATTATAATATTTTCATATTCACATCATCAATTTTCTTCTTTCACATTTTTTTTAGGTCAGCGAAATGTTTCAATATGGCGTGTATCAATGATGTAAGGCGTAAATAAAAGATGATTTAAGGAATGTTGAATTTTTGTATTTGGGACTGTTATAACGTCTCATTGTGGACTTTTCTATATGCACTTGATACGAATATTTGAATAAATTGTGGATTAACATATTGGGGAATAGATGAAAAACAATTTGCCATAAAACAATGAAATTTAATTTTGGAATTATTTTAAAACTTTTTATGTTCCACCTCTTTTAAATGGAATCTGTAATTTATATAATGCAAATTTTAAAGTTAATATTTATTGGCAGTCATAACTCAAAAATTATTTGCTAAAAATATTGATAATTTGTGTTTATGGCTAGTATAACACTTAGCTACACTATGCACTCCATATAACGAAAAATCTTAAAACGAATGTTAACATCCTTATTGAAAATAATACAAACAAATCATATCGGACTGTTTTTATTTATGTGTATTTGAACAGTTAAAACAATGCTTTAAAATTTATCGCATGAAAACAAAAATTAAAATTTACTTATTATGGAAATGATGATGATATTTTTGTGTCTGATGTGGACTATTTTCTGATATGGAATAAAAAAGTATGAACAATGACAATTATTTTCAATTTAAACTCAAAATCTATGTGCATACCGAATTCCTACTTTAGCAATCATACTGACTATTCACATTAAGTAGTTAAATAACATCTTGTATTGATAACTGATGCGATAAGTAAATTTTAGGGTGAAATAGCAACTTAGATAGCATTTTACGGAACGTAAATATTATGAATCATGCTTATAATCTACTAAATACAATTGAAATATGATTTTTTTCTGTTTGATATGGGCTAGTTTCTGATAAGGAATAAAAAAGTATGAAGAATGACAATTATTTTCGTTCGAAGTCAAAACCCATGTGCATGCCGAATTCCCACATTAGCAATAATACAGACTATGCACATTAATTAGTTAAATGAGACCTTGGAATGATAACTGATATGATATAAGTTAATTTTAAGGTAAAATAGCAATTAAGATAGCATTTTAAGGAATGTAATTGTTATGAATCATGCTTATAATCTACTTAATAAAATTGAAGAATGATTGTTTTTTAATTTGATGTGGACTATTTTCTGATATGAATTTAAAAAAAAATATAAATAATGACAATTATTTTCGTTTAAAACTCAAATTCTTTGTGCATGCCGAATTCCCATATTAGCAATCTTAGTGACTATGCAGATTAATTAGTAAAATGACACCTTGGATTGATAATTGATGTGATGTATTAAATTTTAAGGTAAAATAGTAATTTAGACAGCATTTTACAAAATGTAATTATTATGAATTATGCTTATAATCTCTTAAATAAAATTGAAGATCAAGCAATATTAAAATTTTTATAAATATACTATTGCCTTTTTCATTTTTTACTAAGGTGTAGTAGTAACAACATACAATTATTTGTAACAGTATTGGTTCTTTAGAGAAATATAAATAATATTTTAAGACTTAAAAGCATAAGAATCAAAATGAAATAAGAATTTTAAATGCATTCTAGTATTTTAATAAAAAAAATCTCTTAAAAGGTCGAATTAGCTTAAACCCTGAGTCAAATTTCGTTTAGTTTGGAGTTGCGAGGTTTAATTTTGACACACCTAAGAAACGTAAACTATCTGTTAACCCATAATGTACCACACCAACTAAATATTTCTGTAAGTTATTAAAACTTCATCCTTATCATTAATATGGTTTAACTAAGCATATAAACCAAAATTTAGAAAACAATATTTTTAATTTTTTAAGTAATTAGCTGTTTTATAAATAGGACAACGGTTCAATATACTACTAAACTTTAACAAATATAACTTTCATTGCATTATTTATGATTTATAGGTGATATTTGGGGAAACAGTCAAAACAAAGTCAAACATTATATTTTAAACACACTGTTGTTGGAAGAAAAGAATGTGATTAGAAAATAAATAGCGAATTCGTGGAAAAATAATCGGGATTGGACCGTCGTCCGAATTTTAGAACACCTATTTATAAGTACAAAATCCACGTGTAAAATATTTTTGAACAAAACTTTCAGCTACATTATTAACTATGTTTTTAAACAACAAGTAACTGCCACTATGTTTGAAACAAAATAATAATAAACATAAAATTAAAGATTAAAAATGACAGTTTTTAAGGGGTTAATAAAAATAAATTTTACAATACAATATATTTTGATTTCATAGCTTTTTTTATTACTATACTAAAGTGTTTCTATTTTACAGATGTTAAAATAAAATCCACTCATAAAATATTTACAGCTTAATTATTAAATGGACTTTTATTTGCTGTCCCGTTTATAGGACAGTGGTCCAATATGGGTTAAAGACCCATGCCATGAGTGGGATTCAAAATCACGAATACCAGCACCAAAGAGCAGAGCCATGCTGATCCATCCCTCATACGTCCAATCGATATATTTGAGTTACATTGATAAATTCTGATATACATTAAATAATTATTTTTCAACTGTCTATGATGCAATCCTAGATTGTATTCGTAGAAATTGAAATTTTCGAGAAACACTGCAAGATTACTGCCCATTCACCTGTCAGTTTAAGTGATAACACAGTTAAGCAAATGAAAACAGTAAAAGATGTAAAAGCATGCTCTGTTACATAACTCAATACGTTACTTCATAAATCTTCAATAAAATATTGACTAAAATATGAAAGACAATTCATAAATATAAGATGAATTAAATAAAACATTGATACCCTAATAACATGATGTATACAATCATTGTTTCAGTATTTTGTTTTCATTTGTCGGCATCCGGAATTGAAATATACTTTTCAAAAGATGATTTCAACATTTTACTTAGCATATCAAACTACTCTAATTAATTAGAGGATATTTGGTCTGGTGATTTAAATGACACTCCGAAAGGTATGGATTTTCAAATGAAATTCCATAAATCAATTTACTCTTAGTCCAATTTTTAACTCTGTTTCTGAAAGAGTATAATTAATTGTTATTGATGAATGGATCCATCTTTATTAAATATCATTGGTGTAGTGACAAATTTATCAATTCATAAAATGTAGTGTAAATCAATATTCAATTAGAGAATCAGGAAATGTATTTTTAAATGATTAGTGTAATATCTGGATATTCATATAAAATATATTAACAAAGTGATTCTTAACCTTTCAGTATTTGTGGCTCAATTCTCAATCAAAATTTTCATCGTCCTCCCACATTCAATAAATTATATACTAGGCGCATCCAAAAAGTAAGTTTCCCTATTTAAAAGAAAAAAAATCTCACTTTCACGGACATATTTATTTACAACATGTACATCAAAGTTTCAGCTGTTTTTCAACATAACCAATACCAGAATTGAGAGACTTGTCGTATTATTGGATCAACTTTTGTATACTTCTGTTGTAGAACTGTGCCGTCTGTGAATGGAACCAGCCTTCCTGTCGCAGAACACCTTGAACATCCCTTTCCGTACTGACAGAGTCTGTTTGAATGTGGTCCTGACCGAAGTTCCACTATGACGCAAACGCATTGACTGCTGATTGGTTTACGGGGTAAAGTGCGAAATCCAAGTGTCATTGCTCGTGACGATCCTGCTGAAAAACTCGTCGACGTTGTCGTGATCCCGTAGCAGAAGTGTCAGTGCTGCTCCTAAGCGTTGAATTTTGTGTTCGGGTGTCAGTTTCGGCTCATAGACCTGAAAGAGCTGGCGATGAATTTCAACTGGTGCAATGCTTTGCGCATTCAAGATCATCGACAGAACCTTGCAGGAGGCGGGAGAAAGAATTAAGAGTTTCATTTCGAACGACTGCTACCCCGCTACTGGCACGAATCGGGACTTGTTCAGCTGGCTTATGATTAATACGTCATAGATCTGTTATGCACGCACAATTGGCACGGCTAATTAACCCTCTGACTGCTTAATTTGTAAACCGATATCTGGATGCTTCAAAAATTGCTTATTTTTTTGTTGCATATTTTAAACACATTAATATATATATATATATATATATATATATATATATATAATATATATATATATATATATATATATATATATATATATATATATATATATATATATATATATATATATATATATATTATAAAATTGAAATACGCATTTGTTTCTAGAAAATATTTTTTTATATTGATTTTTATCATGAGAAACTAAACTGTCAGAAAAACGTATTTCAGATGTTGTCACTAACAAAATTTATTTTTTAATACAAAAAAAATTTCAGTTGAATTTACAGTTAATTTGTATTTATAACAAATATCCATAACTTTATTATTTAATATAAATATAGTTCTCGTCCACAATTCTATTTATTACAAAATTAAACGTCTAATACTGTATATAATTTATTCCATTGGTTAAACGGTGAAAAGTCGGAATGTGCTTCTTCATAAATGCAGAAAAACACATGCCCGCGAAATTCGTGGTATGAGCAAATTTTGCTACATTTGAAATGCCCGTGAAAATCGCGGGATGAGCAGTCAGAGGGTTAAGTTTACGTTAAAGGAAAAAAAATCGGAAAAATTACTTTCTGGATGCGCCTCGTACAATAATAATGCATTTTGTGTATGTTTGTGCTAAACCCACACTCGACCTTAATACTTTTAAATAATATTTTCTCTTAGATTTGCTTCCAACCCCCGCCTATTTAATGTTATCTAGCCCCCTACGGAGGCGCGCCACACAGATTGAGAATTCCGGTAATGACGCCTTTCCTGTGACTCCTGAACTCCATTCGGGCAACGTAAATGAGCGAAATTTGGATTACCCGACCAGAGTACGGGCAAGAGTAAAAACGGTTTTTCAATTCCGTGAAGCCCAAAATTGGTTCATCTAGTGCATAATATCTAGTTTACCGTTTTCCCAATAGATATAGATACTTTCGTTTGAAATGTTAGGTGATTTCGCTCCATTTATCACTATTTCTCTAATATTGTAATTGATTTGGTAAATTCAAAAGAATCTTAGGGACATGTGTTTCATGATACTTGATATAGATAATAATAATGTTGTATTTATTTATTATATATCCAGAAATTCATGTCACTTGATTTATTGATTTAATTTGATTTAATTTGAGTAAAAAAGTACTGTACTCTATTAACAATTACATATATGTTCCCGTGAAAATATTGAAAAAAAAATTACATTTCTCTTTTCAAATATAACCCAATTATAGCTTATTTATAGATAATGACGAACAAAATTATAGAATTATTTTTTCATTTTTGGCGTGTTTTTCTAAAATATATTCCACAGGTAAGGGGATATTATTAACCTCTTGCCTGAGGAATATATTTGATTACTAACATATAGCCTTACATATGACAGGATCAGTAAAATTTTTAATTTTCCAGAATTGTAAAATACCTTAGGAAGCAGATAAAAAATGGTTTGTTTTATGACTGAGAACTATGCTGATACACGCTCAATAATTTGTTTATCTTCTTACTCCTCTAAAGTCTCCCGATACTGTGAATGCAGTTTAGAATCACGTTGAATTCATTTAGAAAAATAATTCGTAGCCCTTATTTCTACGTTGAAATTATCGTTAAGTTCTTCCCAATTATTTTTACTACTGTAATTAATGAAAATAAAGGAAGGAAACTATCATTTCCACTACAATATGGAGGTAGATAGAAATTTGTTATTAATCCCAGTGATAAATACTTCATTGCAAAATATAATAACCGATGACTACATTTAATATTATCACACATGTGTTTAATCTATTATTTAAGATAAATATAAAGGAAAATGATTTACTTAATATATAAGTTCAGTGATAAAGCGTATGAAAATAATGCAAGCTATATTTAAATAATTTAAAATAAGAAATGATAAAATGATTTAATTAAAGGTATAACGTCAAAATCCTAGAAAAAAAAATGTTATTTTTACCTATTTATTTTGTGGAAAATTGATAAATTTAATTGCCTGGTCTTAAGTGGGGAAAATAGGGTTTGAAATAATGGCTTTAAAGGCTAGAAAAGTGGGGAAGGGGTGGATTTCAAACGTTGCTAACTCTAACTCCTCAAGAATCTAATATGGATGCCTGTATTCATTCCTGGTACAACCGCTTCGTAATTTCGAGGACAGACGGATAATTAACTTAAGCTATTATTATTTAGGGCATTTTTGTTTATTATTTGCTGCACATTTAAATTTTGACCAATTGTGTTAAAACATTAACAATAAAATAAACAATTTATTCACAAATAAATACTATTTTTATCGTAAATCGTAACTTGTTTGAAAATCAAATCCTCTCTGCCTCAGAATTCATTGGAGAAATAAATTATAGCATCCAAATACCGTTCGCTTTCAGCATGCAAGTTTCTACATGGTTTAATATCAATCCATTTTAAGGGGCAAGAGAGATACCTCTTGTCATTTATAAGATGATGCTAAATTTAATGAGAAGATTTAATGCTGAACACAAAGGAAAATAACACAGTATTTATTTCAATGATCGTGACTCAAATAACTGAAGTATAAATTCATTTAATTGCCGATTTACAGCCCAGTGATTACTAACACAACCGTAAATAGTATAATATTTTACACTGGCATTATAAAGTCAGTGATCTGAGTTTTGCCATGTTTATTATAGATGGTCGAATATAGGTTTGAAATAGGTGTACCAATTTATACTGTTTGTATAATTTATGTTTTTTAAATGACATAAAATAAATAACAATGCTGATATTCAAGAATAAATGTTATTAGGGACTGAGAAATCAATGTAAACCAAAACACTTAGGCATATAAACCAAAATTAATCTTTATAAAACTTTAGTTAACCCCTTCCGGTATGATTTAATAATGAAAAACTGTGCATGAAATAACCATTTAATTTTTATTTAAAAAACTTGTTTCATTTTACAATTCTTACACATTCTTAATTAAAATCCACTTTTTACATAGTGTTAAATAATATCAGAAACAGTAAAATTAAGAAAATATCAGAACAAAACATTAATAAGGTATACAGATAATAGTCTTCAAGCTAGTGGTACTTTTCAAAACAAAGTGCAAAGGAATTCTTAATTGTTTACACCGCCAAGTAGTCTCACTTTTAATTTGATTCTTGTAACACACACGGCATTTCTTAGTAGGTTTACTTTTATTCTGACTCATTAATTTGGCAATGACTTGCACCAAGAAATTATAAGTAAACAATATGCAATAGTGACTTGTGATTTTCACAAGCGATAAAAGTGTTGCCAAATTCAGTACACTAGAAATTTTAAACTAAATTAATTATCATATTTAACAGTAACTTTAATTGCATGACGAGTTTAGCTCGTCATTGTGCGGTATGGAATGAAAAACTAATGACGAGCTAGACTCATCATTTTACCAGAAGGGGTAAAGCCAATAATTATGTATGGAAGCGAGTGTGGGGCTATGAAGAAAACTGTTTTTTATGTGATATACAATAAATAACAATGCTGATATTCAAAGAATGAATGTTATTACGGACTGAGAAATCGGTTTAAGTCAAAACATTTTGGCATAAAAACCAAAATTAATCTTCATAAAACTTTACTTAAACCAATAATTATGTATAGGAGCGACTGTTAGTCTATGAACAAATCTGTTTTTTTTAAATGATATACAATAAAGAACAATGCTGATATTCAAGAATTAATGTTATTAGGGACTGAGAAATGGGTTAAGCCAAAACATTTAGGCATAAAAATCAAAATTAATCTTTATAAAACTTTAGTTAAGCCAATAATCATATATGGAAGCGAGTGCTGGTCTATGAACAAATCTGTTTTTTAAATGGTATACAATAAATAAAAATGCTGATATTCAATAATTAATGTTATTAGGGACTGATAAATCGGTTTATGTCAAAACACTTAGGCATAAAAACCAAAATTAATCTTTATAAAACTTTAGTTAAGCCAATAATTATGTATGGAAGCGAGTGTTGGACTATAAACAAATCCGAGGAAAATAATCTATTAATATTTGAACGGAAAACACTAAGAAATATAATTGGAGCTTTCAAAGAAAATAATGTATGGAGAATCAGTTATAATCATGAACTTTACTCTAAATTCGGACAACCAAATATTGTGTAAACTATAAAGATCTATCAGTTAAAGTCGTTGGGACATATTTATAGATGCAGTAATTTAAACCCAACTAATAAAGTTACGTTTCAAAAAGTTGAAGGAAAAAGGAAAAGAGGTAGACCAAAACCCAGGTAGATTGATATGATTGAGAAAACGTTGCATGAAATGGAGTCAACCAGTGGAGAACAGTGGCGGCGGATGGTTCTAGATGGAAGAAACTTTTAGAGACAAACTTGGCATTTAGAAGGCTGTTTTGCTATAGAAGAAGAAGGAGAAAAGGATATTCAAGAATATAGATCTAATTTAACCCTTTGACAGCTTCATTTTTTTCCAGAATTCGGTCAAAAAAATATCACATTTTTAGTGCATTTTTTTCATTTTAGATTTTTAAGTAAAGATATGTTATTAAAATTGATATTTCTAATATTTTTATGCATTTATTACTTTTTTTCTTTCTATGAAAGCATCATAGAACTGCTTTAATTGCATGACGAGTTTAGCTCGTCATTGTGCGGTATGGAATGAAAAACTAATGACGAGCTAGACTCATCATTTTACCAGAAGGGGTAAAGCCAATAATTATGTATGGAAGCGAGTGTGGGGCTATGAAGAAAACTGTTTTTTATGTGATATACAATAAATAACAATGCTGATATTCAAAGAATGAATGTTATTACGGACTGAGAAATCGGTTTAAGTCAAAACATTTTGGCATAAAAACCAAAATTAATCTTCATAAAACTTTACTTAAGCCAATAATTATGTATAGGAGCGACTGTTAGTCTATGAACAAATCTGTTTTTTTAAATGATATACAATAAAGAACAATGCTGATATTCAAGAATTAATGTTATTAGGGACTGAGAAATGGGTTTAAGCCAAAACATTTAGGCATAAAAATCAAAATTAATCTTTATAAAACTTTAGTTAAGCCAATAATCATATGTGGAAGCGAGTGTTGGTCTATGAACAAATCTGTTTTTTAAATGGTATACAATAAATAACAATGCTGATATTCAATAATTAATGTTATTAGGGACTGATAAATCGGTTTATGTCAAAACACTTAGGCATAAAAACCAAAATTAATCTTTATAAAACTTTAGTTAAGCCAATAATTATGTATGGAAGCGAGTGTTGTTCTATGAACAAATCTGTTTTTTAAATGGTATACAATAAATAAAAATGCTGATATTCAATAATTAATGTTATTAGGGACTGATAAATCGGTTTATGTCAAAACACTTAGGCATAAAAACCAAAATTAATCTTTATAAAACTTTAGTTAAGCCAATAATTATGTATGGAAGCGAGTGTTGGACTATAAACAAATCCGAGGAAAATAATCTATTAATATTTGAACGGAAAACACTAAGAAAAATAAATTGGAGCTTTCAAAGAAAATAATGTATAATTCGTTATATTCATGAACTATACTCTAAATTCGGACGCCAAATGCAGTGAAAATTATAAATATCTATCAATTAAGGTCGTTAGGACATAGTTATAGATACAGTAATTTAAGCCCAGCAAAAAATGTTACATTTCAAAAAAGTTGATAGAACAAGGAAAAGAGGTAGACCAAACACAAGGTGAATTGATATGGTTGAGAAAACCCTGCATGAAATTGGAGTCAACCAGTGGAGAACTCTGGCGGAGGATGGTTCCAGATGGAAGATAAATTTAGAGACAGCCTTGGCCTGTAGGAGGATGTATTTCTATAGAAGGAGAAAAGGATATTCAAGAATATAGATCTAATTTAACCCTTTGACAGCTTCATTTTTTTCCAGAATTCGGTCAAAAAAATATCACATTTTTAGTGCATTTTTTTCATTTTAGATTTTTAAGTAAAGATATGTTATTAAAATTGATATTTCTAATATTTTTATGCATTTATTACTTTTTTTCTTTCTATGAAAGCATCATAGAACTGAAGTTTACCTTTAGTCTCATCGATATCCAAGTTAATTTTTGGAATTCCAGGGAAAGCAAATATAGGAGGCGGATCCGAAGGATTATCACAATTAATTTTAAAAAATTGTCTCGCTTGACTGATTCCATCTGTACTACTATCAGGGTCACTACTATTCAGGTCATCTAGTAAACTTTAGTATACTATCGTTTACAGATAATTCAGTTTCTGATTCTGAGTCACAGTTCGAATCACAAGAAATTAGCTCATTACGCTCTGAATTATCCATTATTTGAAAGTAAAAATATATTATTCAAATCTTACATCAATACAATTATCAGGCGGTTAGTAAAATATAACCAGAAAGCTATACACTGAAAGATAACAATTCGTCTTCTGATACAAAACATGCGAAAAAACCCGCGCTTTTGAACCAATCAGAGTTGAAAATACAATAAACTGCAAACTATCATTTACTGGACGAATAAATTACTATACGAATAATTTGTTACTAAAACTGGAAAAATACTGCCAAAACAGTGCAAGAAAAATGTAAATCAAATTGTCCATCCAGCTTACGGGAAAAACAGGGAAGAGGTTAAAAGTATCTAAACAGTGATTTCCTTATATGTTGTTATAATAATGAGTTTATACACTACGAAATGGGCTGAACATGTGTTGAAACATACATGTATAACTCTTGTTATGATTTTTAATCATTTAGTAAGTTCGTGTAACAATAAGTTACATGCGATCACCCCGTGGGTCTTTGGGGACATGCCGGGGCAGGACCGGTTTGAATGCAGAGCGACTTCGGACTTCTCCCAGCGAATAGAGGTGTCCGTTTGGGGAATTTTGACTCCCTCCTCCCGCCGTTTTGGAGTGCACTCTTTTTTTGTCTCCGCGGAAAGTGGAAAATTTTTTTGGAGCGGACAAGGTTGTTATAAGAAGAATGAGAGGTGAAAGGCTGGCATCCGCATTTTGTGGGAGAACCCTTGGCAAAGAAATTTTCGCCATTTTTCTTAGGATCGACGCCGACTCGAGAGCAGTCTTCGATCTACAAATGATAAGTTGATTCAACTATTTGTACTTAGGCATTTATTATTGTATAAAATCTTTTAATCAAGACCTATTTTTCATGTTTTTCTTAATGAGTTTTAATTTCTTTCTCAAACACTAGGCCAACGCATCATTATTCTTTACATTTTTTGGTGCCGTGACCAGGATTATAATAACTTCAAGTATTATTTTTATTCTATCAATTCATTTTAAGGGCAGAGGAGATACCGCTTGTCATTTATAAGATGATGATAAATTTAAAGAACCTCACTAAATTACTCCACCTTTCATGAGCAAATCAGGAATTTGATTATTTTCATTTTATAAAAAGTGCAACAGTTTGTGTTTTAGATTCATAGAATATAATGAAACCTAGAACATATAGACTATACCAAATTTCTAAAAATAATCACAAAACCATTCCAGCAAGTTTATATGAATCCACAAACTTTGGTAACAATAGTACCCTACATATTCGACAAACATTTAACTTCTTCCTTTAAGGCCATACAAGTGGGGATGTAATGCACGAAGTTAGTAATAAAAATAATAAATTTACTTTTTCAGTGAATATCCAGCAAACTATTTAGCATCGCACTAGAGTAGTATTACACAAAAGTCAACTATTACGAATAGGTGAATTTCATTAGAAAAAGTTTTAAATTACTATATTTTTTTTGGAAAAAAATATTATCATGTAGATTGTTTAGGCAATTTTTGTAGTAGATCATCTAAATACTCTAGAAATTAGATCACTTTCTATAATGCTAGAAAGTCCGTTAGAGTCATGTTGTTTCCAAGTGATGTATTTACTTTTATATAAATGGACAAAAATCATTTATGACATGGAGAGTTTCAATGGCAGTTCATCCTGCAAAAAGGATAAGGTCGAAACGTATGAAGATCACTTAAAAGAAGACACAAGGTTGCAGAGATAAAATTATTGGTACAATTCTTAACAAATAGTGTAAAAAAAACCTGAAATTATGTCGAAAAAAATTCAGAGGTTGTGGATTCTCAAAAAGAATTAAATTGTTCTGTCTTGCACAGAAACATGATAATGGCAGTAGTAATTTAAAACAGATATAAATTATGACAACTTCAGAGAAGTAATATGGGAAAAATTTTCCTCAATACTTTTGATGTGGTATCACTAGTAAAATATTACACAAAACTCAAATATTACGAATAGGTGAATTTCATTAGAAAAAAATTTAACATACTAGATTTTTTTGAAAAAAAAATTATGTATATTTTTTAGGCAATTTTTGTAGTAGATCATCTAAATACTCTAGAAATTATATCACTTTCTGGAATACTAGAAAGTCTGTTAGAGTCATGCTGTTTCCAAGTGATGCGTTTGCTTTCATATAAACGGTCAAAAATCTTTTATGACATGTAAAGTTTCAAATGTAGACCATCCTGCAAGATGGATAAGGTCGAAACCGATGAAGAACACATAAAAGGAGATAGAAGGGTTCAGAGATAAAATTATTGGTACAATTCTTAATAAATAATGCCAGAAAAACCTTAAATTATGTCGAAAGAAAGCTGTGGATTCTCAAAAAGAATTAAATTGTTTTGTCTTGCACCGAAACATGATAATGGCAATAGTATTATAAAAAAAAAGATATAAATTATGACAACTTCAAAGAAGTAATATGGGAAAAATTTTCCTCAATACTTTTCATGTGGTACTACTAGAGTAATATTACACAAAAGTCAACTATTACGAATAGGTGAATTTCATTAGAAAATTATTTATCGTACTAAATTTTTTTTTAAAATTATCATGTAGGTTTTTTAGGCAATTTTTGTAGTATATCATCTAAATACTCTAGAAGTTTATACAATGCTAGAAAGTCCGTTAGTTTCATGCTGTTTCAAAGTGATGCATTTACTTTTATATTATGCAGTAATATTTATCTATACATATGTCAGACTATCCTGAAACTATCTTTATTTAACTAACAGTCTATTTCGTCTATCTATTCACCCAAAATTTTTTATCTCTACAAGCGCGCCCGACACTCACACACACACGTGTGTGTGTGTGTGTGTGTTTGTATATTTATCTACTTGTGTTTATATACACAGACAAAAATAGAGAGTGGAGATTTGGATGACATGGAAAGAAACACATGCATATATATGTATATGAATTATACACTTTACTGACTTATTTATAGTAATTATATTATAATAAACTATATATCAATACATTAGAAGCTACTAACAGATATGTATGTACGTGTGTTGTCATATATAATTATACGCATATATAATCGACTTTCTAATCAAAAATGTGTAGCAAGTCTCCGAGAGTTTGAGTGATAAATTTATGTACGCATTATGCGTGCCAGGAGTGTTAAAGTAAAGTAATTGGGATAAAATATCACACGTTCCCAAGCAATCTTTTATTACTCAAATCGATATTTATACGAAATTATTCCTCATGAATGAACACGAAAAACCGATATACAGATAACTTTTATGCGAAATTCTTAAGTATGCAGTAAGATGTGTGATTATATTTTCAGTATCCTTTGAAGCGTGTTTTTTTCTACGCCAAAGTCTCTATTGAAATAATCTTTTTATGCAACTTGCGTTGCACAGAGGATTCAATCTACGAAATTGGGAAAATCTAAAGCACTCTCAACGGTAAAAAAAAGCTAAAAGGCGCCTTGAATAGGTCCTTCATTCAAGATCCTGGGGCTCTCAGAAGGTTTTTCAACAACCACCGTAAAGGATTTCGAGTGTAACATAACTCGTGCCAAATAAATGGCGTCAAAATACATTTTTATACTCATATGAAAGATACTTTTAGTCAATAAAAGGGCGGAAAAGAATATTTTTGAGTTTTAAAGGGAAAATATACTATTTCATGTAGCTATGAGACACAAACACTGTAATGCAGTTTTTAAAAGTAAATAAAAGTAGTATATTTCGTTTTTTACTTAATATATTTTATATTATATAAATTCTTGCTTGTGCATATTATGAACTGTTTTTTAAAGGGTTGGTATACATCAAATATCATATATAAATATCGCTAATGTTTATTCTTTGCTGTACGGCAATAGATATTTCTGAAAACACAAATTCAAAAGCGCAATTTTAAGTTTAAATTACTTACTTGTATAACAAAGGAAATTTTTTGTAAATTCTTTCAGCAGCACAGTAAAGGTTTGCCTTTTCATATATGAGATTTATTTCGTTTTTATAATATAGAATTATGATATGAATTATGTCATAGACATTTTAATGCCATAGAAAATGAAAATGTCCGAATTCTTTACATATTCTATTATTGTGATGAATTGTGCAAACCATATTCATTTCTACCTTTGTTTTGTAATTTAAAAATACGTTTGTGATAGAATCAAATACTCTTTCCTGTAAATATATGATATAAACGCTATAATATTAAGTGATTTTTATTTTCTCCATAAATTTTTAGCTGAATCTTTTAATTTTAATAATAATAATCCCATGAATAAATCCTTGATTTGTTGAACTGTTCCCATTGGCATAAAGGAAAAAATTGAATATACAGAAAGTGTACATTTAGGATGATAAATTCAGTTCAAACATTACACGTTATTACTTAATTTTGATTCTTAAAAAAGAAAATTATTGTAATTGATATATGGGGATGTCAACCATAAAAAGTCTCAAATTTTAAAACATTCTCATGTAAAAATATTCTTTTTATGAATGTTAAAAAAAAATTAAGTTAAAAAGTATAAGGAGACATCGAATTCTCAAATTTTAAAATATTAACATATAAAAACATTCTTTTAATAAGTGCTGTTATACAAAATAATAATAATAATAATAATAATAATAATTCCAGGAATAAATAAAATATTTGTTGAATTGATCCCATTGACGTAGGGAAAAAATTGAATATACAGAACGTGTACATTTAGGATGATAAATTCAATCCAATTATCTCACTTTATTACTTAATTTTGATTCTGGACACTAAAACTACCGGACATTTTTATTAGGTCAAAAATAACGAAAAATGGGGTCATTTGACAAATCTTGGTAAATTTAGAGTTAAAAAAGAAAATTATGATAAATGATATAGGGCAGTGATTCTCAACCTGTGGGGCGCGCCCCCTAGGGGGGCGCGAGCACACTAATGGGGGGGGCGCGAGCATATCCAAGAGAAAATGTTATTTAAAAAAATTGATTAAGTGACTGAAAGGAAAGAACACACACACACACATACAAAACAAAATACATTTCGACATATTTAATAATTAACTTATTAAATTAAAACAACTTACTAAATTAAAAACAAATTTAATAATTATTAGTGACTTCCTTGGGCCTGTCTTTCAGAGCAAAGTTTTTCGAAGGAGGGTTTAATATTAGAAATAGACACTCTCAGTTCTTTTTCTATATTTAGCTGAGATCTATATTTTGTCTTCAAAGAAGCCACCGCAGAAAATCCAGTTTCACAAAGGTAAGATGTTGAAAATGGTAGTAGAATGCGAAATGCCCTTGTTTTTAGTGCAGAAAACTCATCATCCACTCCTGCCCAAAATTCAAAGAGTGATTTATTACTAAATTGTCTTTTGGTTTCGCCGCTTGCCGTGAAGTCTATGAAGGTTTCTTCCTCTTCAATTGAGAGTCCTTCGGGAGTATTTTGAAATGGATCCCTCACCCACTTGTAACTTGATATCAGTTTGTCGTCAGCAAGAAAGTACTTTTTAAAATTCTTTGCTAGCATTGCTAAATGATTTTCAATGGTTGCAAAAACAACTTTTACATGTTGTTCTTCAGCCTTGTAAGTTTTAATACAATCATTCAAATTTGCAAACATTGTTAAGTTTTCTTGCTTTAAATTTCTGCTCCACAATTCCAATTTCCTACAAAAAGCATTAACTTTATCACTCGTATCCAATATATGTGTATTTGCTCCTTGCAGATGAAGATTCAAGTTATTTAATTTCTCGAATATGTCGACCATGTAGCTCAATTTCATCACAAATAAACTATCGCGAAAATTCTCAGCTTCCGGTCTGTTTTCCTCTTCTAGGAAAACGGCGATTTCTTCTTTTAATTCATAAACACGTTGCAAAAATTTCCCTCGTGATAACCATCTTGCCTCGCAATAAAATAGTAACGCTGAATGTACTGCACCCATGTCTTTACAAAGTGCGGAAAAGATTCTTGATTTCAGGGGTCTCATTTTTATATAATTTACTACGGTTACAACCGTAGTTAACACAATATTCAAACCAGGACTCATTTCTTTGGAAGCCAAAGCTTCTCTGTGGATCATGCAATGTGTCCAGACGCACTGTGGCGATTTTTGTTTCACAAGTGCTTGAATACTTTGGAATCTTCCGGACATAGAACGAGCACCATCGGTGCATATTCCGACGCAATTTTTCCATTCTATGTTTGCCTCGTTCATAAAATCATTTAAGATAGCAAATAATGCGAGTGCTGTTGCTTTGAGTTCTATTGGTTTGCAGAAAAGTAATTCTTCTACTACTGACAAATCATCACAAAATCTAACATAGGCAATGAAATGAGCATCTTTATTACTATCTGTTGCCTCATCGAGTTGTATTGAAAACAATTTGTCACGCAACTTCGACAAAAGCTGACACTCTACATCTTCAGCTATATCAGCAATTCGACGGGCAACAGTATCATTTGAAACAGGTATAGACTGCAATTGTTTTGCAAAATTATCTCCAAACATAATTTCTACAATCTCAATTGCGGCTGGCAAAATAAGCTCTTCACCAATGGTGTGAGGCTTTTTACATCTGGCTATTTTATATGAAAGTTTGTAAGAGGCAATTAAAGCTTTTTCATTCACAGACAAAGTTTTTTTAAACAATGATTTTTGCTTTTCATATGATTTTAATTTTAATTCGAAGAATTCTCTGGGTTTGTTTACGTACTCACTATGAAGCGTTTCCAAATGTCGTTTAAGTTTATTAGGTTTCATGCTGTCTGCCGCCAACATTTTTGAGCAAATGATACACAGGGGCCTTTCTTCTTCATTTACTTCAGTACTAGTGAACCCAAAATTTAAGTATTCTTGAGAATATTTTCTTGATTTTATTTTCGGAACCACGCTCGTCTGTGTACTTGTTGATGCTTGTCTATCGTCTAATGCTCGCTTACGCCCGCTTAAAAATTTATCCATGATTCTGCATAAGTCTGCTGCCGTGAATATTTAATACCGTGAATTGCAATTACACGAAAATATATATAACATACACATTAAGAATAGATTCAATAGCGATAAGAAGGATCGACTCGAATGAGATTGTCTGGAATTGAAATTGGCGTCATAGAACTTTCTCCTTCTCCCTATGAGAAAACATTTGTTCACATCTGCGCACGCTCCTAACTTAACTTTTAAGCTGACCAGACAAATTCCAGACAAATCGAAACTTCTCGCGAAACCGTGAGAATGCCCGACATGGCGGGACGCAAGAGCAATAAAAAGGCATAGGATTATTGTTTTTTCAATGCTGAGTATCAGTGTTGCAAAATGTCAATAAATTTCCGTATTCTTGGTAATTTGCAAAGTTTAAAATTAAGGTTGTAGTGCAGGTTTAGCGCCATAATGCTCAAAATACATTATTATTGTATACATTTTATTGTACGCGGTGGGGAGGGGGGCGCGATGAAAATTATGATTGAAAATTGGGCCGTGAATACTAAAAGGTTGAGAAACACTGATATAGGGGATGTCAAAAATAAGAATACAAAATTTTAAAACATTCGCATGTAAAAATATTCTTTTTATGAATGTTAAAAACGAAACTTATGTTAAAAATTAAAAGTCATCAACCAAAAGATTTCTAAAAGTTTAAAATATTTACATATAAAAACATTTTATAACGAGTGTAAATAATGGTGCTATACAAAATAATAATTCCAGGAATAAATCAAAGATTTGTTGAATTGCACACATAGACGTAGGAAAAAAATTGAATATACAGAGCGTGTATAATTAGGATGATAAATTCAATCAAAATATTACACATTAATACTTAATTTTGATTCTTAAAATTGAAAATTATGATAAATAATTTAAGGGGACGTCAACCAAAAGAATTCTAAATTTTAAAACATTCGCAAGCAAAAATATACTTTTTTATGAATATTAAAAAAGAAAATTATGTTAAAAAGGTATAAATCATCAACCATAAGAATTCTAAGATTTTAAAATGTTTACAAAATAAAACATTCTTGTAATGAGTGCAAATAATGTTGCTATATAAAATAATAATAATAATAATAATTCCAGGAATAAAACAAATATTTGTGGAATTGCACCCATTAACGTAGGGAAAAATATTGATTACACAGATTGTGTACATTTATAATCATAAATTCAATCCAAATATCCCACGTTATAACTAATTTTAATTCTTAAAACAGAAAATTATGATAAATAATATAAGTGGACGTCAAATGTAAGAATTCTAAATTTTAAATTTTAATTGTGTACATTTAGAATGATAAATACAATCCAATTATCACACATTAGTTAATTTTGATTCTAAAAAAAGAAAATTATGATAAATAAATTAATGATAAATAATATAAGGGGACGTCAAACATAAGAATTTTAAATTTTAAAGCATTTGCATGCAAAAATATTCTTTTTATGAATGTTAAAAAAGAAAGTTATGTTAAAATGTATAAGTCATAAATCATAAAAATTCTAAAATTTTAAAATGCTCACATATAAAAATCTTTTTGTTCCGAGTGTATATAGTGTCGTTATAAAAATCGTCAAAACAATAATTTTTCGTTAAAATACAGTTTCAAACATTATGTACAAACTAATGTTAGAATCAATGTACAGAAATATTTAAACGTTAAATCAACTTCGTTTTCTGATATCGAAATTTTATCTGAATTAAGTTTCACATTTTAATTACAAGTAGCAGCTAAGACGGTAAATTACATTCAAAAAACCTAGTGAGATTTTCTGAAACATCATAGGTTAAAAATGCTTCACACGCCGATCTCCGTCTGGTCTGAAATAACCCCCGAGAAATTTAAACTCAAAGATCTTTTTAAATAAAATGTTTAATTAACTCAAATTAGGCAGGATTTAGTTTACTCGTTTAAAAATATTCCATGACACATCATTTAATGTTTACCAGACAAGCGTTAAGATTTAACTTTTTTATTTCATTTTCGTCTCAGCCTTACAACGGTAAAGTAATACTTCCTTAGATTACATGCCTGATTTTAAAGAAAACTTTGCACTTTACATGTCGTCTTTTAGTTAATTTTGGAAATTTAAATGTAGATTAAGTACTTATAAATTGAATTTATGTTTGTTTAAAGATAAAACTAAAATTCATTTTACATACATGGTGATTATGATTAAAGTTATCCCGCGAGTATACACTTCCCACTATCACGTGAGATAGCGCATTTGACCTTGGAAATCCAATGGATTTTTTTATACAAAATAAAAAAAATAGATTTTGATGATGAATAAAAAATGTGTACCCCGTCAAATATAGTTTATTAAATGTTTAAAATATATTTCAGATTATTTTAAATATTAATTTTTAAAAGTGTTTTGGATTTTTTTAGCAAATCGAAGCCACAAACACATCGAAGACATACACAAGTTAAAATAAAGTTAAATCATTTCTGCATATTTCACCTTTATATGTCATCATTTTAATCACATGACGATGCATTTTTGACAGCATTTCTTCTTCGACCACAAACTCTAAATAAAAATGCAAAAGTATATGTGCATGAACTGGGGCTCTAATGCCCGAAAAAATTAAAAGTATTTCATTTTGAGAAAAATATTCTGAGAAAATTGTGGAAATGCATGTTATTGATGTCAAAAAAGCTATTGAAAATTTAGGAAATTTATTGTTATTGGGGGTTTTGTGTGGAATGTTTTTATAAGCTCAGGCCTGAGAGGCCCGTCGCGCGCCCTCACTGTTTAAAATATCAGAAGTTGTGGAAAAAAAAGACTGATCAGAATGAAGTTAAAGTTGAATGGAACATTATTAAAAAAGAGGAAAAACGTATGGAATAAGAAAACAATTCTAACGCGACAAAAAATGAAAATAAAAATACATGTCATTCTTACGACTCATTTCAGTTGTTACAAAAATGTCAAATTTTCCTTGTTTTGCATCTAAAATATTCGCCATGACTGTATCGTTAAAGGACCTTTTTCTGCTTGTAAAATTCTATACAAGAACAAAGAATATGCACCAGTAGTTTTGAAGAAGCTCCGGACACTAAAAGGTATAAAAAACCGCGTTGGACTTATGACTACCAATGGTCTGGAGGAAATGATTATGAAGTTTAAAAAGACAGGTTCTTTTGATGTGCAATCTGGAAGAGGGAGGAAAAAATTGATAGATGGTCGTTAAAGAATTGGCAATAGCAGTTCAAAAAGAATCGAACGATGTTGTGCACCCACTCTTAGTGCGATCCAGTGCGATGTGTCCACTAGGTATTGTCCGAACATTGGACAGGCCTGTGAGATCGGTGCATAAATTTCTACGAAATATCCTGCATGCAATAACTATCATATCCTTACGAAATTAGAAATTGACAGGAGTAATTTTCTTCTGACCTGCGAGTATGAGAGACTTTTGCTTTGGAATATATTGTTAAATGGAAGTGGATAATGAATGATTCTGGAAAATTATGTGGACAGAGGAAACCCATTTCCATCTAACTGTCAATGTCCAGAATAACCGAAAGTCGATCACAGAAACACTACTCGCAACTTAACCAGTACCACTTCATCCTGCTAAGGTCACTGTGTGGTGCAGTTTTACGACATCATTTAGTGTCTCACATTTTTAAAGATACTTCTTGTTACCTTTACCATCAATGGCCAGCACTATGAGTGTCTTTTTGTGAAATCAAGTATTTCAGATCTTCAACAGGATGTGTGTGTGTGTGTGTGTGATAGTTTTTATATCTCCGTACATTGCAAAATTCTATGAAACAGCTGCTGAAGTCGCATTTCGGTAATGCTAGAATTATCAACCGTCATTTCCTTACAGCCTGACAGTCCCGATCATCTGATAATAATCCGTATGACTTCTCGCTGTCTATCTATATGACACATGCTGTGTGTAGTGTTCCTATTGCACACTTAACTAAGCTGAATGCACAGGCTGCGCACATTCTGAAACTGGGCCCGGATACATTTCAGTTATTTGTGGAAGATGCTGTTTCTCGATTTCATTTTGTTGCACACAATGGTGGATAGCATATTGAACACGTTTTGCACCAGTCTCTCGAAATTTCAAAATTGATTTGATGGATAATTTTTAAGCCGTTTCTGGCCTCAGAACAATTAAAAACCACTTTTTCCATCCGATGTGGTACGACATGGATAGGCTTACGTAACCAACCAATATCACAGGTATGCAGTCATGCACACTGAACAGCACAGTTAATTTGGCTTGTAATTTACACCCTAGCCGTTATTTTACGATTTACATGTCATTTGTAATAGAACCCTTTTCAATTAGGATGCTTACACCTCCATCCGTTGCTAAAATTTTGGATTATTTTTTTTTTCTTATGCCATATGATTTCTCTCTTCTTGCTCAAATGTGACGTCACTCTCATCAGTCGTTCTTTTTTACAGCGTTTTGAAATTTTATCTTTAATTATAATCACCCTGTATATAAATCCAATATTTGATTCGGAGTACTGTCTTTGTATATAAATCCAATACGTAATTTGGAATATTGCCTTTAGTTCTAAAATATGAAATATAATGATATGTAGTAATTTAAAATAGTTTATATTTAATATTATAAAAGTTCATATTAAAATATTTACTAGCATTAAAATTATTTGAGGATTATCTCATATATATATATATATATATATATATATATATATATATATATATATATATATATATATATATATATATATATATATATATATATATATATATATATAAACAGATAATACAAGCAATGTAATTCATTAGAATTTTCATTCGATTTAAGGTATTAAAAAATTAATTCTATTGAAATGTGTATGCATTTCAATAAATAATTATTAACACTAAACCTTTGTTTAGTGTTAACAATTATTTATTCACTAAAAATAAATAGTTATTTTTTATTGACGAAATATTCCCCGTATGGCGAAAGATGGGTCGGGTGTAGAAGTTACTTATTGACGAAATATAAATTGAATCAACACTCAATATATACATAATACATACCTATTTCTTTAATTTCTATTTTAATTCATTACCCATCACATTTTTTACATATACATTACCGGTCATTTATTTACTTTAAATACAGTATGCATTTTAATTAATATATATATTTAAAAAAATGATAATTACAAATTTAATAATACAGGAATCCTTTAATTTTTAAATTAAGTTTATACCAAATAAATCTTCTATATAATATTTATTTCAGGATTTAATCTCTTTTGAATAATATTAATAATTAAGTTGTGTATTACAATATTATGCATTTCAATCAGTGTTAAATGCCATCAATTAATTTCAAGTAATCACTAAGTGTGTATATAAGACTAGAAAAACTCAGTGGAATATTCTTAACTATCACCGAGTAAAAATGCTCTCTGTACTGAAATAACCTTCTAAGATTGAAAGTCTTCTAAGTTCTTTTTAAAACAAGTGTTTAATTAACTCACATTCGGCAGGATTTAGTTTACTCAGTTAAAAATATTTCATGACACGCCAAGTGATGTTTACTTTAAAGAATTACCAGACAAGCGTTAGGATTTAATTATTTATTTCATTTTAATTTAAATCTTACAACTACAAAACTATTGCTTTCTTAGATTGGATCTTTGAAAGTTTAGAAAATTCTTCACTTTTCTTGTCGTTCTTTAATTTCAAATTTGAAAAAAAAATGAATGTATTTTAAGTGCTTTAGGTCTTTTTTGATTAAATGTTTAAACTATCACTTTATATTTAAATATAAATTGAGTAAATTTCACTTTGAGTTTTACAAAATAGAAAATTAGTATATAAAAGTATTGATAAAAATTACTAAAAAACTGCGAGCGTGTTAAGAATTTAATAATTATGCCTGGACCACGAATGATACTTGAATGTTATGGTTGTGGTATTAAGATAAGTTTAAAAAAACAAAAGAGCACATAATAAACAAAGTTGTATAAATTTAAAAGTAGGGAAATTATTACTAAAATTTTAAAAATATACAAAAAACGATGACTAATAAATGTTAAAAAATTAGATGAGATTTAAACACAGTGCGATACAGAAAATCAAATATATGAGTCTCGCCAAAATTATTTCAAATTAGGATGAAAATTTTTTAAAATATATATAATAGCGTTTTATTAGTACATGATGTTAAAAAACTGAAATCATATGACAATTGAAGAATGATACTTGAAATTAATTTTGAAATGAAATTAAGAATATTTAAATTTGCTGAAATTATTAAAAGGTTTTACGAATGAAGTAGTTCATATGTACTGCTGTATTTAAAACCGACCAAAAACATTGCTAAATAAATTATCACAAAATACAACTCTGACTTTCAAAACAACCAAAATTAAAGACATAAATTGACGACCTATTATATCAGCAGCTAAATAAACTTATGAAATTCCCAAACTGATTTCGCTATCAGCGTGATTACCAAATTAATTAACTATAGGAGCCGTGAGCCACCCATAATTATTAGCGTCATATAATAATTTCTCAGAGAAATATTAATAGCTTGCTTATTTTATTAAAAACTAGATGTTCATAGCCACCCGTTGTTGTGGCTCAGTATATTTCAATGGTTTCGGTTTTGGTTTGGTTTGAAGTGCTATGGTCTACTTTTTGCAACACGACTATGTATACTGCTTAAAGCCGATTTAAATAACGAACATCTAAAAATGTACGAAACGAACTAGTTAAGGCCAGAAACCATTCGGCCATCGTTTGGCGTATTTCAATGGAAATAAAAGAAAAAATCGCACATCTTTAGCCTTTAATTTGGGCCGCTACAACGTACAATCAAATAAATACAATCTGGCTGGTTTTATTTATTTGATGAAAACTTCTATACGGCTTAAATATCTAACAAAAACTTTAAAATATATTTCTATTACTGTAAAAAAAAAATAAAATTCTGTTCAAAATAAAATTATTTTCCCATGCCTATACAGACATGGGAAAATAACATAAATTAAAAAAATATTTGAAAACGCATCTTATCAAATTAAGGGTTAATATGTTTAATTTAATAACACTGCGTCTGGTGAGATTCGCACCACTGCTTTCATTCTTCAGTGCTAGGAACTTTACCGAACCAAACACACATCAGCTAATTAAATTTCTGGGAGACACACACTGATTTTAAAATTTATATAGAAATTTGTGTTTATGGTGGCATTCGAACCACTGCAAACATTCTTTTGTGCTATGAACTTTACAACCGAGCCAAACACACAGCAGCCAATCAAATTGCTCGGAGACACGCACACAAAGATATTTTAAACTTTATATATAACCGGTGTGGACAAAAACATACTCGGACTCTAGTATAAATTTATTCCAAAATTTCAAGAAAGTTAGTGTAATGTTTTCAGAGATTTATAATTACGAACAAACATTTACATTTTTATTTATATAAGTTGTTAATATAAAATAAATTAAGCCATAGTTAAGCGAGAAAATGAAAAAAAAAACATTAGAATTTTAATTATCATATAATATATATCTGTCTTTTGCAACAACAGTTAAATGTATTATTCAACGGCCTAGTAAGTTAGCTGTTATGTAAAACATATGAAACAAATAACTGAATTTGCTACAATTTACGACGTAGAACATTTATTTTTGAAGTTCATTTTCAATGTTAAATATGTCATTTTTCTTCAACTTTATGTGCAAAAACTGTTGTCAAATCCTCAGCAAAAGAGCTATAAAATGTCAAACTCCATTCATAATGACCTAATAGCGCTATGAACATTATCCTCTGTATTACAGCTATTAAGACATATCATTTTCAATTACAAAAGAAAGCTTCTTTACGTATTGTGGTGACTTTTGTTGAACTAAATCCTTTTGAAAGAAAATATCAAATTCCACCCTAACTTTGAGTATTTTACTGTTGCTGTTGCTAATGCCATTTGGGAGAGCGTAGCACGTGGGCCTCTGACTCACATGCGTTTTTAATTTTAACATCTTTCGTTAGTGCGCCTTTCGTTTTAACGAGTATCGCTTGCGTAAAAGAATGGCTTAGTTAAGTTGGTCCTCGTAATTTAAAAGAAGTGTTAAAACATGCATCATCCAGGTTTCGCCTTCATTTTTTTAAAGGTATTCTGGGATAATATGACGGACATTGAGATCACGGACATATTTTAAGGAACATTTTAGTCAACAATAACACACTGCTGTTCTTAGACCGCCTTGAGATCCGAATCCGCAACCTTCCATTTATGAGATTACTGCCATTTTGTACTGCGCTTCAGTTAGTCCTCACTTCTTGTATTCCAGTCCCAAAATGCAACTAAATTGTGAATATCAATATTATAGACAAAGTAGAGACTTTCATTCATTCTTATCTTTAAATTAAACTTTAAAACTATGTTAGTGGTTAGCAGAAGTTAAAATTGCAAATGCAGTGCTACGCTTTATTCAATGTTTGCCAATCGCTGACTGTGAATGAAGCTTACTATATGCTTTCATCCCATACTGTCAAGATATTAAACTCAAAATATTCGCTATGCAAAGCGTAACTATAATGAGATATTGAAGTATACTATATTATATAAGCGTAAAACATATGTGATAATTTTCATACAAGTATTTTAAATGCTTATTAATAAAATGGTGGGGTAGAAATAAACTTTAAAAACATCAGGAAATATAAAGGAACTTCGAATCCCAAAATAAAATTCCCCTTTTGCGTATTCAGATTTAAAGCATGATATAAAACACTCTAAATTTCTAAAATTTACTCGCAAATATTGTCACTCCTTAAAACATTTGGTTTTGTAGTGATACCTATTGCTAATTAATCTCTTACTAGTTACGGTTTAAATGTGTGCATAAAAATAGTAATTGGCTAATATTTATTTACATACACAATCGAAAAAATATATTTATGTAGTAACTGGATTAAGTTTGAAATTTTAAAACATTATTTTATCAAATTAAATATTACATAAGTTTTTACAAAAATTGATTATTTACAATTGTTTATTTTGTGGTAAACCTTCCTGAAAGGAAAATAGTGAATATTTTGTGAGATAATAAGTACAGTTTGTGAAGCTTTACATCAAGTTATAAATTAATTGTTTTGCGTTGCTCTTAGGTGCAGGAATTTGTGTTTTCAGTTTGTCTCTTTCATGTTTATAACCAGTCAAAATCTGCTTTAAATAATCATGTTCTAATTAGCCCTTAAGCAGCAATAAAACTAAACCATAATTCTTTCAAACTAACTAAATTCAAATAACACAGGCAGTTAATGAACACATTATACCTTTTAAGAAATCTAGAATTAGATGATAGTGCAAAGATAAGGCATACTTGAACAAGTATTAAAATTTATTCCAGTAGTAGGATAGTAAGATTCGAAACAAAGAATATAGGGGATCAGATACAGGTAAATCATTTTTAACGATTTAGAAATGTACGATTGCTTTGTAATGATTTCCTACATAAAACTAAAAACCAAGTTTTAAAAGCAAAATTTTTGAAACGTATTTATGTCCATAAGCAGCATAATATGGTAAAAAAAGTTCTTACATATGTACATAAAAATATCCCTAGTTATACATGCATAGTATTCTAAAACTTATGCAAACTAGAAAATGTCATGTCTTTTACTATTCAAGAATCAAACATTGACAAAAAATGTGCAAGGAAATAGTCTAAAATGCTTTAAATAAAAATATATAAACTTTTATATTTACAAATAGTGTGGTTAGTTAATGTATGTTTAAATATTTCATTGCTTTGGAAAGAATAATATAGGTTTTTAAGGAAACTATATACGCGCGAAAAGAATGAAAGTTGTTACTACAGTCTAGAACACACTGGATAGGATTAAAATAAGAAAAGTTAGCAGGCCATTACATGTGCGGTATAATTATCTTTTTCAGGAAAGAAATATATTATAAGATGATTATATGGAGGATATATTATCTTTGAGGCCATTGCATATACAGGATATATTAACTTTCTGGTAAAAAAAGCTTTTAACCAGAAGCAAACGATGACAAGGCGTTGCATTATAATTCTATATATCCAGGATCGTCATTATCTTGGTAGCCACAAAAATTTTGTCTTTACAAAATTAACAGTGTCTGCATATCTGAAGAATATGCCGATTTTTGCGGTTATCTAACACTGCGTCTGTAAGAATGATAATTCAAAAAGACATGCTCGTCTTTACATAATGTTTTCTACTTAAGAAGGAACTTAATGTTATATACATAATGTTACCCAACAAGAATAAATGTTCAGATTAAAGCAGTTTTCAATATAGGTCCTTTGATTCAAATGCTAGGTTTGATGTTTCAAAATTAAATTTAACACTTGTATTTAGGAAATGTATCGAACACAAGTCTCACTGTGAGTTGAATAACTCAGGTACTTTTACTATTGTAAATATAGACTACATATTTATAACTTAAAATTGTTAATAAAAATATGAATCTACTTTTAGTGACTCCGTAGAAAATATTTAAGTCTACTACAAATTAGTATTTTATTAATAAGTTAAAAAATGTTTATAAAAAGTGACATAAGTAATTACTTTAATAGATAAAAATTTATATAAGATTAAATAAACAGATTTTCAAATGGTTTGTCATACATCTAAACATTTATTTTATTTGCGAATAACTTTTTTCTATAATTTGATTTAGTATGATATATATCAAATGCACTAGCTAATCAAATAAGAACGACAGAAATCAGAGTTTCTTACCTTAGATTTTCCAATTTCTTCCTTTGATTTACTGTAAACCTGAAGGCTCTTGATTGTTAAATACTAAAGATAGATATATACTAATGAAATACACTATTATTGAACTATCGAAACATTTATATATATGTGTTTAGTTCAAAAAGTTAAAGGATGATCCAGAGCGAAACTGACCTAAATCATACCGTCAAAAACATCAACCGCCAAAACTTTCCAAACTAGACTACAAAGTTGTTGAAAGAGAGCATGTACATACAGATGATAGGTCATTTCAAGCATTTAGTCTGTCATACAGACCAACATTAACCAGGTTTATATATATATATATATATATATATATATATATATATATATATATATATATATATATATGTGTGTGTGTGTGTGTGTGTGTGTGTATGTATATATATATGCATACAAATATACACAGAAACACACATATATACATATATACATATATATATATATATACATACATATATACATATACACACATGCACACATACACACACACATATATATATATACATATATATATATATATATATATATATATATATATATATATATATATATATATATATATATATATATATATATATATATATATATATATATGCAACACTCATAATTATGTAATCTTAAAGTTAACTTTACTCCATCGACGTTATAATAAAGGCCTTTCGTTCACTGCATTTTATCCCAACAGTGTACCTTTTCTCAACTATCCTGATTTCATAACTCAAATACAGTAAGAGACTAGCTATTTCAATCTTTTAAAAGCATGCTAATCGGCTTACATTAGTTTAGATTCAAACTTTAGAAATCATTAATGTAATGACTGTGTCAAGTTTGAAATTTTAAAGTATTTAGTTAATCACCATACAAATGACATGCTTTTAAAAATGTCAATATCTTACTATTGATTATTTATTTTATGTTTGAGTTTACTGACATAAAAGTAGAGCTTTTTTTTAAATGTGAACTTGAGTAATAATATGTATATTTATTCTACCTCAAATCAAGAGACACCATACATGGCCGAATTGTTAATGTATTTCTCTTCGATATCAAAACTTTATATTTTTTATTTGTATTTATTTATTTATTAACAGATGTCTTGGATATTGTTAGTCATTCAAAATTAGTTTAAGAACCGCTCTCGTAAAAGTCGTTTAGCGTCTAACCACGATTAATCTCTGTTTAAACTGAGGATTGCTTCCTACATTGGTTGCCGTCATGGGTTAACCACGGATTAACCCATGACGATTAAAAAATTGATTTTTTTGTCCGGTCTTTTTTGAAAAAAAAACTGCATTAAGAGGTTAAACATTAGAAAGAGATTATAAATTATTTTACGTTTTTACCTTTTGATCTCTTTTTAATGCCACAAAGTTTTTCTTTCAAATTTGCCTAAACTCAAGTATATTTAAATTTTTTCTGCATGTCAAAATCATTTTTGTAATTCAGTTGTCAAATATAACTATCCTACCTTTAAACGAATTTAATTTATGAAAATTAAAAATTCAATTGTGCAATGAGTTTACTAAACTATTCTAGATAATTTTACAAATCTCAAGCACACGTTAGAAATTGAGTGTCTCTTATGACGAAGAAACCGATCATTTGCTTACAATATATAATTTTATAATGTGCACACTCGAGATAATTCGATCGGCGTTGTACTTAAAGATGGTAATGTTATATCCAAAAGGAAAGTGGTAATATATTATAAATTAACGGTGAAAGCTGTTGATGTTCTATATCGACATTTACATGACTAATCCATTACAAAAAATGTGAAAATATTATTAAAAAAAGTGTTTTTCCATTTGTTAGGTATGTGTATTTGTATGTAAAAATTGGAGGTGAAAAAAAAGTTTAGAATTCAGAAGCGAATTAGTAGAAAAAAGCGGGTAGACCAAGATCACCTGGAATTCTACGGTTAACGGAACGTCATTTTCTCAGTTTTGTTCCACCAACACCAAAAAATGAATCAACTGCAAGATATTGTTCTGTGTGTTGTGCTAAAAAAGATAGCAAATAAAAAAGGAAAATAAAAGAGAGTCGTTACATGTGTAATAGTTGTAATGTTGTGCTTTGTACTGCACCTTGTTGTGATGAGGCGATTTAGATCTGATATATAATTGTTTCATTCATAAAAAAAGTAAAATGTTCGGGATCTAAATCTGACCTCATCACATCGTCAGAGATAGAGGACCATAATTTAACGGAATATTGTAGTCTTGTACTGGGGTCTGATTCCAGTCACAGATAAGAATCCTGTCTCCGTACTGGACATTAAATAAGAATGTACCTTTGTGGAGTATTTATGAGTCCCTAAGGGACAGGGCCAAATTAGAGGTGATAATGTTACTCACGTTGGTGGTCTCAGGGCGGGGTTTGCTGAGACCAATGACTTTCTGGCAACGATCCCGATTGGGAGTCAAGAAGAAGGAGGGGACTAAAGCTCCCAGAGAATTGGAGGAGAAGGCCCCAGAGAATTGGAGGAGAAGGTCCCAGAGAGTTGAAAGAGAAGGCCCCAGAGAGTTGGATCGGAAGGCCCCAGAGAATTGGATGAGAAGGCCCTAGAGAGTTTGGATAGAAGGCCCCAGGGAGAATTTATAAAAGTTAAAAAATTAAATTGTGCAATGAGTTTACTAAACTATTCTAGATAATTTTTCAAATCTCAAGCACATGTTAGAAATTGAGTGTCTCTTATAACGAAGAAACAGATTATCTGCTTACAATGTATAATTTCATAATGTAGGAAACTTATTTAATTGTACTACCATATAGCCCGTCTTATGAAGGTATCATTAAAATTTCAATTTTTCATATTTGTAATGTACCTTATAAGGCAGGTAAAAATGGTTTATTTTTTTACTGTCTTTTGATTGTTTTATCTGGTACAATCTCAATAATTTGTTTACCTTTACTGACAGCATATCAGTTGCTGATTATAATTTATCTCGTCATATTACGTGATAGGATGGACAGCAGAGGTTTTAATAATGACAGTGATTATTTGGCGGTATATATGAATGATGTCCAAAACTTAGCGAATCGATTGCAAACAGTATGGTTATGTATGAAAAACAAACACACAAACTTACAAACTTCTTAATTTTGAAAGATATATAACTTAAACGCTAGATATTTATTTTTCCGAGAAATAGACTCCTTGACTTTATGAAAAGAATTTGGTGTTAATACCTGCGATAAAATTTTCCTTGCAATAAAATATAATCGATGATTAAATTTAAAATCCTTACATAAGTACATAATTTATTACTGAAACCAAATATAAAAGAAAATTACGTAATATCTAAGTTCAAGGATAAAATGTATAATATTAATGCAAACGTTATTTAAATAATTTAAAATAAGAAATAATTAAATGAGATGTTTAAAACAATGACGTCATAATGCTAGGAAAGAATGTTATTTTCATCTTCTTATAATGTGATAAATTGATTATTTTAAACATCGCCTGCTCTTAACCGGGGAAAATAGGGCTAAAATAATGGCATTACAGGATCGAAAAGTCGGGAATGGGTGGATTTCGAACGTTTTTGAATTCATTTTGATTTTTATTAACACCCAATGCATCAAGAAACCAATAAGGATGCTTCTGTCTATTTCAGGTCCAAACGCTTCATAAATTTGAGGACAGACGGCCAAATAACTTAGACTAGTATTATATAGGGGATTAAATTAAATATGTAAATTTTCATAAATGGTATAAGAACTTTAGAAAAAATACTTATTTCATTTTACAATTACGATAGATTACTGAAGTTTAGGCTATTATTTTATAACTAATTAATAAAGTAAATTGAATATCCAAAACTGACTTTCTGTATGTATGTGTTATTTAAAAAATAATTCTAGAATATTCCATATGGTTTGAGTGAAGTTTGTTAACAGCTGTTAAAAATTGATGAAGTAATTAAATTAGAAATCTTGCAAACAAGCTAACACTATTTGCTTATAGAATTAGAAGTCTTGAGATAATATAAAATGAAGTTTGGATAGAATAGTTAATGAATTTAGAATTTCATTGAGGTAAAAGGATATGTAAATGTTCAATATTACTGAAGAAGTAAATAAGGTAACTGCTTACCTTTTGTATGCTGGGATTCTCATGACTGTATAAATCCAAACACAGCTGTTGAAACACACACACCTTTTATTTTACAACACTTCACGACACATAGAGAATAAACTGAGACATGAATACAGAATTATGAATTATGTTACGCTTTAAACCCGGTTCATATATGAATAATAGTAGAATACATGAATAACATTTTAGAACCGACGCCGAATGTCCAACGGTTTTTCTCCTCGACCAAGTTTGTTTTTCCCACCGCTCAATAGCGCCATCTATCTTTCGATGGCGAAATTAATCTAACAAAGTTTACATATGTTTTTAAATCACAGAGATTTAAATTTAATGTCTTTTGTATTTTCAGTACATCATAAAAAAGAACTCAAACATTTTCATTTCATCTGACAAGAAAATACAAGCAACAAATTACACTTTACTTTACGAAATATCTCTAACCGTTTTACTTTAAATAATTTTACAGACTTCAGGAATTTTATGTACAATTTTTTCTCCACAGCATTTAAAGTCCTACAAGCACGTAAAGTTTAATGAAGAACTTATATAATAAGATAACACCTCATAAATTTCAAAATTTTATCGTTTTATTTAATCGAAATTCACATCCTAAATCCCCCACTCAGAATATAAACTGTTTTCATTATTGCTTGTGACATGGCTTTAAAAATAGCTTTTTTTCTCTCCCTCCTTTTTCAAATAAGTAGGGAAAAATTGCATTTTCCCTGGGAACTTTAAATTCACATAAAAAACAATTCTGGAGAATGCTTAAGAAGAGCGACTTTCCTTTATAGTCGTGTCTTTCCAAATAATGTAAAGTTCTGTTGGCCAAGGTTGTTGCCTGGCAACGACATGGTAGTACTTCAGCTTTAACCGAGAAAGTAAACCTCCTTTGCAATTTCGTAAAAAAAAGATCTGTTATTTATATTTTGTTCCACTGCTGCTAAAAGCAACTTTCGAGCTTGCTGTGCCAACTAAATAAACTATTCCGCACTGCATTGTAGCAAAACAGCGTTGAATGTAGTTTTCCATACATTTCGAAGAAGGCACCTTGGTAGGGACTAATGGCCATGTCTCTGGAATGGTTTGGGAGGCATAAAAAATTCAAATAGAAACTTTCGGCCCTTAAGAAAATAATCTTGATATCGAAAAAAATATATTATACGGGACGTTTCATGTAAGACCTAGATATTCTTTGAGTTGAAATCAGTTTTTTTTTCTTTCACTTGGGTAATATCCTGCCCTGAAAATTTATATATATTAGTGTGTTTTTTTATGAGTGTGTTAAAAAATATATTCTGAATACATTTGAATTCTTTCTGTAGTTAATATCCAGAAAGGTTTGTTTTTGAAGCTATACGGTGTTCTGAGACCCAAAGATGTATATATAAATAAAAGCAGTCCTCATAATAAATCTACAACTACGTATGCTGCTTGTAGGTATATATAATATAATTAGAGATACATATATACATATACACATATATATATATATATATTTATATATATATACACATATACACATAATATACATATAATATATAATATTTATATATATATATTTATATATAGTATATATATATACTATACAACATAAACACACACACACATATATATACATTATATATATATATATTAAAATATATATATATATACATAATATAATATTATAGTATATATGATATATATATATGATTTATTATTTATATATATATATATATATATATACATATATACATAATATATATATATATATATATATATATATATATATATATATATATATATATATATATATATATATATATATATATGTATGTATATGTATGTATGTATGTATATATATATATATATATATATATATATATATATATATATGTATATATATGTATGTATATATATATATATATATATATATATATATATATATATATATATATATATATATATATATATATATATATATTATATATATATAATATATATATATATATATATATATATATATATATATATATATATATATATATATATATATATATATATATATATATATATTTACATATATAAATATATATATATATATATATATATATATATATATATATATATATATATATATATATATATATATATATATATATATATATATTTATATATATATATATATACATATATATATATATATATATATATATATATATATATATATATATAATATATATATATATATATATATATATATATATATATATATATATATATATATATATATATATATATATATATACATATATACATACATATATACATACACATACATATACACACATATGTATATATATACATACATATCATATTCCTGCGGTTATTTTGTGAACTAATGCTAAATTTAAATATTACTAAAATGTCATATTATTTAAAGACAAAGGGCAAGGTTTATATTGCATTTATAATATATTATTAATCGTAGTTATATACCTGTTGTTTGGGAGGCATAAAATTCAAATAGAAATTTTCAGCCCTTAAGAAAATAATCTTGATATCGAAAAAAATATATTATACGGGACGTTTCATGTAAGGCCTAGATATTCTTTGAGTTGAAATTAGTTTTTTTTTCTTTCACTTGGGTAATATCCTGCCCTGAAAATTTATATATATTAGTGGGTTTTTTTATGAGTGTGTTAAAAAATATATTTTGAATACATTTGAATTCTTTCTGTAGTTAATATCCAGAAAGGTTTGTTTTTGAAGCTATGCGGTGTTCTGAGACCCAAAGATGTATATATAAATAAAAGCAGTCCTTATAATAAATATACAGATAAGTTAAAGAAACTTTGCTAAATTCTCATTCTAGTGACCGTCACGTTAAACTGATCGAGATGAGATTGCAAATATAGTTATTCGGAGGTATATTATATTATTAATCGTAATTATATACCTGTTATAGTATCTATATATAAAAATGGTCATAAAGAAAATTATCTCAAATCTAACATTTGTAGCTACCGTCTCGTTTAACTAATAGCAATGAGATTGCTAATATAGATATTCGGAAATATATTATACAGTTAATCGTAATTACATACCTGTTTATCTATCTATCTATCTATCACTCTCTCTCTCTCTTTCTCTCTCTATATCTTATATAACTATCTCTCTCTCTTTATATATATATATATATATATATATATATATATATATATATATATATATATATATATATATATATATATATATATATATATATATATATATATATATATATATATATAATCTCTATATTGATTTCTAAAAATATACACTGTTACAACTATATATACAAATACAACTTATAGCATAAAAATTTCATTAATTTTATTTTTGAAATATACATTTGTATTTAATAAAATTTCAAACAGAATATAATAAAATCACTCATATAAAATAAAATGTTTCCAAAGAACATGTGACATATCTAGTAGAGAGAAATACTTACTTCAACAATCTACTAAAATTTGTTGACTAAACACCCTGTGCAGTACACGATTTAAAATTAACTAAACGCATGTTTTCAAAGTTTTTTAATAGATTTTTTTACTTAGACCAAACAGTAATGCAGAAAAAATTAAATTAAACAATACTAACATAGTCTTCTAATAATCATATTTCTTTTCTTCAAAAATAATGATATAAAAATATCTAACACAATGATGAACTAAAAACGAATTTATCACTAAATTTGGGAAATCTCGATACCGATTTCTAAAAATATACACTATGACTAAAATTATACAGACACTGCTAATAAAATATCATCAAAATTTCATCAATTTTATTTTTGAAATACACATTCGTATGTAATAAAATTTAAAACAGGGTATAATAAAATCAGTTATTTAAAATAAAATGTTGCGGAACAACACGTGACATATTGAGTAGAGAGAAATACTTACTTCAACAATCTACTAAAATTTGTCGACTAAACATCCAGTGCAGTACACAATTTAAAATTAATTAGAAGAATTAAAGCTATCTAAGGAACTTTTGAAGAATTTAAACATTCAGCATATTTGTGCTAATCTAGAGCCGCATTTGTCAGCAATATTCCTTGATATATAAGGAGCTTTGGTATAGAAAACAATTTATTTAATGACATTATAATAGTACAATTTTAGAGGTAAGTCATGGGATATATTTTCTGGACTAGTGTCTCTAGTGTAAAGAAATATAATTACCTGCATGTGTAATTAAACACGCACCTTTAAAATTTTTAAAGTTTTGAAATAGATGTAAGAATTTTTAAAATTGATAAAAATACTTATTTTCCCAGAAAAACTACTAAATTGGGAAAATATCTATATTGTAAGTATACTTTTTGTAATGTCCGAATATAGAAGTCTATAAAACCTCTTTATAATATAGTCCTTAGTAATAAAACATAAAAGATTGCAAAATTAAAACATCTTAATAATTTTTGTTACATTATATTCATGTTGATACATCAATGTAATTTACTGCAAAATAACTTGATAATCATCATAAAATATTTCTGAAGAAAATTCAGTGAAAAATATATTTATGTTTTTAGTATGCAATAACCCATTGTTACAATACTTTAGCTTAATATATTGTTCACTATATAGAATAAATCTTGGTTAATGCACTAAATTAAATATAATGGGAGTGGGATTAGAAATCCTTCAAATGCGTTACTTATTCGGAGGTTCCTACAATGAAGAATGCTAGCTACATGGTTCTTAGTTACTCTATCCTCTTCTCTCTTTTTCTTACTCACTAGATACCTCTATATCTCAATTTCCTTCTTTTTCTCTTGCACTATCTTCCTTTTCTCTCTCTACTTCTCTCTTCTCCCTTAATTCCTCTCCTTCTCACTCTACAACTTCCTTCTCTTTTCTTCAATCTCCCAGTCCCCCATTGTATCTATCAATCTATCGATCTTTATCTATTTACCTATATCTACCTATATATATATATATCTATCTATATCTATCTATATTTATGTATATATATATATATATATATATATATATATATATATATGTTATATATATATATATATATATATATATATATATATATATGTGTGTGTGTGTGTGTGTGTGTGTGTGTGTGTGTAAACATACATATATCAATTAACTTTTATCACGTATTTTGTAAGGTAACTTGCTTATAGGATTTGATGGTTCATAATCGTTAAATTTGTAGTTTTTTAATTAGTTGTAACATGAGAAAAAATTATTTTAAAACCTGTTTAATGATGTTATTACTATAAATGAAGTATATATTGTGGTCATTATTCCTTATCTATAAGGCGATATATATTAAAATGTATTTTTCATTCCTATTCTTTACATTTCAAAATTTAATAAAAATAACATATTATTTTTAGCATTTTTATTAAAGCAAAATGCTCACTCACTGTAACCTTAATTATTAAATTTTATATTTTTTTTTATTCTTTCTCACATTCCAAGTCATTTTATGGATTTTAATTTGTAATCAGTGTTAGAGTGAAAATATTTCGAAACACTATGTTACTTAAATAAATTCCTCGAACTAGTCTGCAAATATTGAAAAAAAAATGCAAATACAATTGAGACATCTATCTACTACGAAATGCAAAATGTCATCTCCAAAACATGTCATTCAAATTCGATACTGCAAAATGTTGTCTATGTGTCATACTCAGTAAATCAATTCTCTAACCTGAAGCTATTTTCGCAACGATAAACATTGTTAGTTGATATTTAACATTACGTTTAACAGGAGACTGGATTATAAACTGACATTTGATGTTGTCAAGAGGTTAGTTTTCAAAGAGACTTTCAGGCTAGTACAAAACAAATCATTTAATAATGTTTAATAATGTTGCGTAAATAATTTCTATTGCTTTACGAGAGTTTAATTTTTAAATAATCACACATTCTATACATCAAAAAGATGAATCTATTCTAATAAATTGTGTCATCAAATCATGGCTTAAAAATATTTTATGTTCAAATCATGGCTTAAAAATATTTTTATTAACAAAGACACTTAACAAAGATTAACTTAATTATACTGAAATGAACTGACGTGACTTTTTTGCATTGTCCTGTCCAGTACTGAAAATGTAGCCATTTTTGTAATATAAAATGTTTCTCAATGTGGCTGCTATAAATGAACAGTATACACTATCGACACATTAAAATTATGTAAGGAAATTTAATGATCAATATATATTTTATATTATTTTTCGTTGTTTCTGTACCTGATTTCATCCAATGTATATGAGAAAATATCCTTTAGAAAACAAAATTGCAAAATGCATCTGAATAATATAAAAAAAGACTGTAGACTTAATTATACTGAAATGAACTGACGTGACTTTTTTGCATTGTCCTGTCCAGTACTGAAAATGTAGCCATTTTTGTAATATAAAATGTTTCTCAATGTGGCTGCTATAAATGAACAGTATACACTATCGACACATTAAAATTATGTAAGGAAATTTAATGATCAATATATATTTTATACTTTGTTTCGTTGTTTCTGCAGTAGAAAACGTCCTTTGAAAACAAAATTGTAAAATGCATCTGAACAACAACAAGATCAAAAAGAACTGTACAGTTAATTATACTGAAATGAAGTGACGTGAATAGAAATTCTTAAATCTCCGATGGGTTTAAAAGTAAACAGAGAGACAAAACACTCCCTCAGGTCAAGCTGATGCATTACATTATTAGTCATTAAAACCCAGGAACTAGAAATGTTTTTATCCTTTGTTAACTACCTGCTTTAAAGAGTGTTGTATTTTTTAAAGCTCCTTTTTGTTTTTGGTTTATTTTAAAGGGTTTGTTAAAAGAATTTCGAAAGTGAAACTTTTCCAACTGTTTCAACATCTCGAATTTTAGAAGAAGAAAGTATTTTTAATCTTAGATTGTTAGGAAATCAGCATTTTTGCTTCTAATCAGAGTAAAAAAGGGTAAAGTTTATTTGTTTGTAATATTAATTCTGATTATGTTTCTCAAAGAAACATTGATATCTAAATCTGCATAATTTCAAACTTGGGATTAGTAAATAAAAGTTAACAATTCGTTGTTTCGTATTGCATTTATTTGCCACTTTACTAAAATTTAAGCAATACCCTCTCATAATTGCTTAAATGTTTATGTTTAATTCTTGGATATGAAATAAAAAATATAATTCATATTTTCATAAAGCTTACTTTTCAAATAAAGGAAACATTTTATCATTTATTAGATTTTTAATTTTCTTTGTTGGAGTTAGATAATTAGAAAAACACTTAACACAATACCTTCTCAAGCCCTGTTGCGTTGGGATAGAGTTTCGCCCTCCCACGGCACAGGTCCAAGGTTCGATCCCCGCGCTGGGCAAGGTTGACTGAGCCTTTTATCCCTTCAGTTGGTAGACAAAGTGAGGACCAAGCTTGCTTGGGAACTAAACACTTTGGGTTCCGAGTGAAATTGACCACCTAACTGAACATATGTTAAACGGAACATATGCTTCGAACCAAAGGGCACTTGGTTACTTAAATGGAGATTGGCACAGTTTGCCTTGGTCCCCTAGGGCCCATTGCACTTAGGAATTTAGTATTTTTTTACAATGACTTCTACAAATAAATACTGTTGAAACTATAGCAACACATTTAAAGCTTGATCTGGAAGGGATAACACACTAGTCCTAATAAATATTTCTTTAATATTCTTGTACCTTAATGATTAAGGACAACAGAAACACTCAGTATTTTTTATCATATATTCAATATCGGTAGCTTAACATGTTTTGAAGTCTTTCTGACATTAAAAATGTAAGTCTAAAGTTTTTAATTTATAAATTCCAGTAATCTTTTAAAACCTATATAACAATGCCACCTACAAATAAATACTTTTGAAATTGTATCAACACATTAAAAGCTGAGTCTCCAAGTATAACACGTTAGTCCTAATAAATATTTCCTTTAATATTCTTTAACTGTAATGATTTAGGACAACAGAGACACCTGGTGTTTCTTTATTTTACATTCGATTTCAGTACCTTAACATTCTTGCATTAAAAATGTAAATCTCAAATGTTTAATTAATGAATTTCAATAACCTTTTAAAACATATGTATCAATGCCAAATAAAAAGAAATACTTTTGAAATTATATCAACACTTTGAAAGCTGAATCTCCAAGGATAACATACAAATATTGTGCGATATAAAAATTATATATTATACAAATAAAAATTATTTAGTTAATTAAAAAAATTTAAAATAGGAGATTAAAAATTATTCGTGAATTTACACACAAAAGTATGCACTTGTTGTAAATTTTACTTACGGAATAGCTACAACAAAGTACAAAATCCCGGTTAAAATCAGAAATAGTCATTTGAATGCTTACTTGCACATTTCATGGTTTGGGAAAGGATTGAAAGTAGGAAAAATTCTGATCTTTAAACACCTTAGCTTAAAAAATGCAATACTTCAATCAAAATTTTATCTGCTGTTTATACTTATCACAGAAAAGCTTATTGTATATTTACGGAGATTACTAATAATAAATTTAAATGATTAAGGCAATAAATTATAGTTGTCCCATGTTCAGAACTGGTTTTCAATGGATTCAATGTAATTCAGTTTTTTTGGAGATTTATTTTCCATTTTTTCTGGTGACTAATCTATTGATAATTTAATTTGGTGACTAATGTGGTCTAAATTTGTTCAATATATACCAAATTTGATACACATGAGATATAAAATTAGAAGAATCTGCCGAATTTTTAAAATGAATTTCTTAACAGTTTTTCTAAAATTTTGAATTTCAAACACTTTTTATAATTTCTCTGTGAAACCTTTTATTATGTCAGTTATGTGTATATTCTGTTTATTTTATCTCCATTCGGTAATTATCATCACTTTTTGCATAGCTTGGATTTAGATAAAATTGATACATTTTGGTATCTATTCAGTGTGTTTTGTTTTTGATGAGAATTAGGCAAATCCTTTCTAGGACAATCCTTTTTCATTATTTGTTCTCAATTTTAGTGTAGTTTGAGCTATTGCAGATGAATTTAAATTAGCATATAGTCTGTGAACCGTAATTTCTGAAAGAAACACTCATATTTTGTAACTAGATTGGTCACTGTGTATATCAAATTTATTTTGTAAATGATTAAAACTGCTAACTGTTTTCTTACGCAATTAGTGAATTTCTGTATCACTGTGAGATTTCTTAGAATACAGAAATGTCTCTTTTAAGACCTTACTCAATAAATTCCTCGTATTTGAAGTTGTCTCTTTTTAAGACTTAAATATGGGTAATCTACTTATTTCTCCGTTAATTTTAAGGTGTAATATAAGTAGTCAATGCTTTACAAAAAAGTCATTTGTAATAGCTTTACTTTTGGGTAAAAGACATAGTAATCTCTGAACAAGAATTACGTTCCTTATGAAAAACTTTTGTAAGAGATTTCCTTTGAATTTTTACACTATTGATATAATTATAAAATGTCATTTTCCGTGTCTTCATTTTTAAAGGCCTGAGTATCGATCTACTACTTAATTTTCCATTGGTTATGAGATTTAAATAGAGAATTACATATTATACAAAATAATGCATTTTTAATATTTTTTCTTTTGGACGAAGACAGAAAATCTCTAAAGATTTCGCATGCGGTTATACGTCACCGCCAACTTACGCATGCAGCGTGATTTTTTTCGTGAATCATGCGAAAGTTTAGTTATTCAAAACAATCTCAGTAAATCGAAAACTACTTAGTTTTTATGAACAATACTTTATTTTACAATTTAATATATACTGTATGATTATTTAACAAAAAATCCCCAATATGTTTTTACGAAATCAGAAAAATAAAAGATTTTTAAAATTAAAGTCCGATATTCTGTCAGCGCATATTTCTTTTTATCACTATCTTTGTCCAAATGGCTCAATTTATCAATTTTGTATTCAACAGTAAAAAACCAAGCTACAAATTGACAAAACACGACTTGTAAGTTCTGGAGCCAGGAATTTGATTGAAGACGAAATAACGCAACAAAAGACCGACTAACTCGACAATCCTAACTTGTGGAATGAGAAAATGCAAATCGTTGCATAGCAACTCAAACAATATACATATGATGTCCCACATACATATAATTATACATTTTTAGTAGATTTGGGGTGGTTAGCGGGTATCCACCATAAATCTACTAAATAGGTATTTTTACGTGACTCGCGCTCGAGTGCAAGACTGCAAAAAACGAAAAAATACGTTGCCCGCAAGCGAAATATTAAATTGAATTCTTATGAAAACGTTCTTATTGTTTCTCATGACAACGTACGTTTTATACGCATGGAATTCCTATGGAAATGACAATTGTTTAAATATTTGCTCAATTTAAAGAACTTTAAAATGATACTTCCCAATATTCATTAAATCTTAATATGGTACAATAAAAATAAAATTTGAGCACTAAAAAAATTATCACTTTTGATTTTCCAAACACAAATGATGTAACTAGAACCTTCTATATATATTTTCAATACCAATTAGTGGTCATTCTGTGCTGTGGAAATTATTCGAAAAAAACATAAATAATTAGCATATATTTCTATTTCTACAATTTTATAAACTTAGTCACGCTGACAATAATTTAAAATAAATTTATATAAAACACGGAATGTTTAATAAATTCTCCAAATTCCAAAAATATATAGATTATGTAATCTCAATTTCAGATTTAGAAACACATGCCACATATACTACATAGGAGGGGAAATTAAATATGTAATTAATAAGAAATCAAGAGTCATTTAATGCTTGAGAAATAACGACAAAATGTAGTAATTATATTGCATTGGGTTTTAAATTGAAATTCGAATGGAATTTCATAAAATCAAGAAATATAAAATTGAAGAATATAATCACAATATAATGACACAGATTGTATTAAAATGTGTATTCTTAATTTAATGGAATATATTTGATTTGAATATTTTCTAACATGATTGAATTTTTATACATTAATAGAATTTTTTCTCTTTCTATTTACTAGAGTTGGATAATTTCAATTCAAAAACGTCATATATTTATTTATTTTTATTTTTAGTTTTAGTTTTTATTGAGTATCTATCTAAAATTTCAAGTTACTTTCATAATGATACAAACATGACAATAAAATTTACTTATATAAATCCAGGGACATGTTAAAAGCTGTAAGATTATATGTATATAAAAAACAGCAGAATCCATTGGGTATAATCGAACATGGTATCGAGAGGCAAAAACAGAAATTTAAATCCCCTGGGATTGTAAACAATAACATATTTCCCTAGCTGTTCTTCCGGCAAAACATGTTCGTTGCATTACTTGTCATTAAATCAAAATCGACTTAAATTGCTCTTTGCCGAAATGTTTTACCAATTTATTGAGAAGTTGTTTTGTTTACACATTTCCTACGCTGCAAGTGGATACAAGAAAAATGATAAAAGAGACTGTTCCCAAGGGTCCAAATATTTTTCAAGTTGAAGCACATATTTTTTCTTTGTTTGCAATTCCAGTGTTGTTTGAAACAATTTGTACTAGACCACAGAATAAAGACAGAAACAGTAATGTTCACATATACTGGATTATTAAATTGGAACATCTCTTCAAACAAGTAATTCGATTGAAACTGAATATACATTTCAATAATGTAAAACAAATAACATTAATTCATGGGCGAAGCCCGTCATTTAGTGAGAATAAATAGCAACGTATGGTATAGCACAATATATAAAGATCAGTATTATATTTAAAATTTCATATTATAGATAACTATAAATATAATCTTAAATAAAGTATATCTGGGTTTCACATTGTTATATAACAAACGATTGTTTAGTAGTAAGAACAAAGTCATGTACAGTACATTACAAAATAAAATAACAGAATATTCCAAAATTAAAATTGCGAACGTTGTGTAAAGTAATGTCAAATTTTATTATTCTAATTGCTACAGTAACATTTCAATATTAAGGGAACACGAAAAGTTTTTATCATATATTTCTATTTCGACAATTTTATAAACATTGCCAATCTGAAAATTTAAAATAAATTTATATGAAACAGAGAAAGTTTATTTTATTCTCAAAATTACAAAAAAATATAGATTATGTAATCTCAATTTAAGATTTAAATCTCATATCACTTACACGGTATATGATGGAAAATACTATATGTAATTGATAAAAATTCAAGAATCATTTAAGTTTTGAGAAATAACGATAAAAAGTAGTAATTATATTGTATTGTGTTTTAAATCGAATGGAATTTCGTTGAAACAGAAAATATAAAATTGAAGAATATAATCAAAATATTATTTGAAGTCATGACACAGATCGTAATAAAATGTGTATTCTTAAAACTATAATTCAATATATTAGATTTCAAAATTTTCTACCATGATTGAATTTTTATACATTATTAGAAAATTTTCTTCTTTTCATTCCTAGAGTTGGATAATTTCAATTCAAAAACGTCATATATTTATTTATTTAAGTTTTTATTGAGACACTATTTATAATCTGAATTTCCTTATAAGATGATACAATCATTACGATAAAATTTACTTGTATAAATCCAGAGACATGTTAAAAATTGTAAGAATATATGTATATAAAATAGAAGAATCCTTTGGGTATAATCGAACATGGTATCGAGAAGCAAAAAGAGAAATTTAAATCCCCTAGGATTGTAAACAATAACATGTTTTCCTAGCTGTTCTTCCGACAAAACATGTTCATTGCATTAGTTGTCATTAAATAAAAATGGACTTAAATTGCTCTTTGTCGAAATGTTTTACCAATTTATTGAGAGGTCATTTTGTTTATACATTTGCTACGCTGCAAGTGAATACTCAAGAAAAATGTTAAAAGAGACTGTTTTTATGTTTCATTCCCAAAGGTACAAACATTTTTCAAGTTGAAGCACATTTTCTTTCTTTTTTTGCAATTCCAGTGTTGTTTGAAACAGTTTGTAATAGACCACAGACTAAAACAGAAAGAGTAATGTTCAAGTATAATGGATTGTTAAATTGCAACATCTCTTCAAATAAGTAATTCGATTGAAACTGAATATACATTTCAATAATGTAAAACGAACAACAGGAATTCATGGGAGGAACCTGTCATTCATGTGTTTTAGTGAGAATGAATAGCAACGTATGTGATTGTAGACTATTAAAAGTTCAGTGTTATATTTAAAATTTTATATTATAGATAACTATAAATATAATCTTAAATAAAGTATATCTGGGTTTCACATTGTTATATAACAAACGATTGTTTGGAATTAAGAACAAAGTCATGTATAGTACATTACAAAATAAAATAACAGAATATTATAAAATTAAAATTGCAAACATTGTGTAAAGTAATGTCAAATTTTATTATTCTAATTGCTACAGTAGCATTTCAAAATTAAGGTAACACGGAATGTATAAGTTTTTAACATATATTTCTATTTCTACAATTTTATAAACATTGTCACGATGAAAAATTAAAATAAATTTATATAAAACACATAAAGTTTACTATATTATCAAAAGAACAAAAAATATATATAAATTACGTTATCGGAATATAAGACTAAGAAATACATATCACTTACATTGCATATGATGAGAAATCATATATGTAATTAATAAAAAATCAAGAATCATTTAATGCTTGAGAAATAAAGACAAAAATTAGTAATCATATTGCATTGTGTTTTAAATTGAAATTCGAATGGTATTTCATTAAATCATGGAATATAAAATTGAAGAATATAATCAAAATAACATTTGAAGTTATGACGCAGATTGTAATAAAATGTGTATTCTTAAAAATATAATTCAATATATTTGATTTCATTATTTTCTACCATGATTGAATTTTTATACATCAATAGAAAATGTTCTATTTTTACTTACTAGAGTTGTATAATTTCAATTCAAAACTTATTTTTTATTGAGTCTCTATCTACAATCTCAATTACCTTACATGACTATGCAAACGTGATGATAAAATTTACTTATATAAGTCCAGAGACATGTTAAAATCGTAAGATTATATTTATATATAAAACAGTAGTGTCCTTTTAGTACAATCGAACATAGTATCGAGAGGCAAAAAGAGAAAGTTTAAATCCCTTGGGATTGTAGACAATAACATGTTTTCCTAGCTGTACTTCTAGCAAAACATGTTCATTGCATTACTTGTCATTAAATCAAAATGGACTTAAATTGCTTTTTGTCGAAATGTATTACCAATTTATTGAGAGGTTATTTTGTTTATAAATTTGCTACGCTGCAAGTGGATACTCAAGAAAAATGTTAAAAAGACTGTCTTTACGTTTCGTTCCCAAGAGTCCAAACATTTTTCTAGTTGAAGGACATTTTCTTTCTTTGTTTGCAATTCCAGTGTTTTTTGAAATAATTTGTAATAGATCACAGAATAGAGACAGTAACAGTAACGTTCACATATAATGGACTACTAAATTGGAGCATCTTTTGACATAAATAATTCGATGGATACTGAATAAACATTTCATTCGAAATCTTGACTTTTACAAATATTTTAGCTGAAGATATTTTAATCTGAAAGAAATATTAGAATTTTAAAATATTAGGAAATGATTCCAAATGTGGTTGAAAAATTTAATTTTCAGACTTTCAGTAAGATACTTACGAATAATTCCCTACTAACTGCCAAACTAAATTAGGGTAATTAATTGCCAATTAGTCGTAGAAAACTAGGGTAAGTCTTTACTTAATTCACTTCATTTAGAAGATCCATTAAAATGATTTGATATCAGTTCTTTTAAGCGATTCCAACGTTATTAAATGGTAATTTCATATATTTAAAGTAAAAAGGAAATAAAACTGTTTGCTACAGATATATAATTTGAGGTTAAGTGATTCATTGGTATTAAATACATATAAATATAATTAAGTCTATATGCGTAATGTATAAGTTGTGCATTGTTATGCACTTAAGGTGGAATTCATATCATAATTATATATAGGATAATGCAGAAAAAATTGATTCCTTTTTTAAGACAGTATTATATTCTTAAAATAAATTTGAATATATTAATTGTTTAAATGTTATTTAAGTTTTTGAGATTTAAAATAAATTTTCCCAAGACTCGTAAATTTCATAAATATTGCAAATTTACTAAACATGGATTTAATTGATCTTAATTTGAGACATAAAAATTAAATTTAAAAAATTGCATTTCAATTCAAATCATACAACTCTCAAATTTATTCATATAATGAAGATAGATATTTTCAAAAGTACTTATCATATCGTGTTGACTTTTAAAAGGAAATATAAATGGAAATATATTTAACTCAGAAGTAGATGATTTAACAACATATTCAAGATTATAAAATATCATTTCAACACTTGCTACATAAGAGATTGTAAAAAAAAGTGTAAATTCTCAAACACATAATTCAATTTTATTGATATAAATATTTCTACCAAGATCTGATTTAAACACGGTAGTATATATGTTTCGGATTTCACTAAACCTTGATAATTTAACTTCACAAACATTATATATTTATCTTTTCCTTTTTTTTAATCCGTTTCTGCAATCTTAATTACTATAATCAAACAAACCTGAAGGCAAAATTTGATTATATAAATTCAGGGACATGTTAAAAATTGTAAGATTATATTTATATAAAAAAACAGTAGTGTCCTTTGGGTATAATCGAACATGGTATCGAGAGACAAGAAGAGAAAGTTTAAATCCCCTGGGATTGTTAACAGTAACATGTATTCTTAGCTGTTCTTCCAGCAAAACATGTTCATTGCATTAGTTGTCATTAAATCAAGATGAACTTATATTGTTCTTAGTCGAAATGTTTTACCAATTTATTGAGAGGTTGTTTTGTTTCTAAATTTGCTACGCTGCAAGTGGATACTTAAGAAAAATGTTAAAAGAGACTGATTTACGTTTCATTACCAAGGGTCCAAACATCTTTCAAGTTGAAGCACATTTCCGTTCTTTGTTTGCAATTCCAGTGTTGTTTGAAACAATTTGTACTAGACCACAGAATACAGACAGAAAGAGTAATGTGCACATATAATGGATTATAAAATTGAAGCATCTTTTCACGTAAATAATTCGATTGAAACTGAATATACATTTCATTAGAAATCTTGACTTTTACAAGTAGTTTAGCTGATGATATTTAAATCTGAAAGAAATATAAGAATTTAAAATATTAGGAAATGATTCCAAATGTGGTTTAAAAATTTAATTTTGAGACTTTTAGTAAGATACTTCCGAATAATTGTCTACTAACTGCCAAACTAAATTAGGGCAATTAATTGCCAATTAGTCGTATAAAACTAGGGTAAGTCTTTACTTAATTCAGTTAATTTAGAAGATCCATTTAAATGATTTGATATCAGTTCTTTTAAGCGTTCCCATTGTTATTAAACGGTAATTTCATATATTTAAAGTAAAAAGGAAATAAAACTGTTTGCTACAGATATATAATTTGAGGTTAAGTGATTCATGGGTATTAAATACATATAAATATAATTAATTCTATATGCGTAATGTATAAGTTGTATATTGTTATGCACTTAAGGTGGAATTCATATCATAATTATATATAGGATAATGCAGAAAAAATTGATTCCTTTTTTAAGTCAGTATTATATTCTTAAAATAAATTTGAATATATTAAAAGTTTAAATGTTATTTAAGTTTTTGAGATTTAAAATAAATTTTCCCAAGACTCGTAAATTTCATAAATATTGCAAATTTACTAAATATGGATTTAAGTGATCTTAATTTGATACATAAAAATTAAATTTTAATAATTGCATAAATATCTCAAATTTACTAAACAAAGATTTATGCAATCTTAATTTGAGACATAAAAATTAAATTTAAAAATTGCATTTCAATTCAAATCATACAACTCTCAAATTTATTCATACAATGAAGATATATATTTTCAAAAGTACTTATCATATTGTGTTGAATTTTAAAATGAAATATAAATGGAAATATATTTAACTCAGAAGTTATAAAATATAGGTTAAAAAATATAGTTTCAGCACTTGCTACATCAGAGATTGTAAAAAATGTGTAAATTTTCAAACACATAATTCAATTTTATTGATATAAATATTTCTACAAACATCTGATTTAAACACAGTAGTATATATGTTTCTGATTTCACTAAACCTTGATAGTTTAACTTCACAAACATTATATATTTTTCTTTTCTTTTTTTTCAGTCCGTTTCTGCAAATCTTATTTATTATAGTTAAACAAACCTGAAAGCAAAATTTACTTATATAAATTCAGGGACATGTTAAAATTGTAAGATTATATTTATATAAAAAACAGTAGTGTCCTTTGGGTATAATCGAACATAGTATCGAGAGGCAAAAAGATAAAGTTAAAATCCCCTGGGATTGTAAACAATAACATGTTTTCTTAGCTGTTCTTCCGGCTAAACATGTCCATTGCATTACTTGTCAATAAATCAAGATGAACTTAAATTGCTCTTTGACGAAATGTTTTACCAATTTATTCAGAGGTTGTTTTGTTTATAAATTTGCTACGCTGCAAGTGGATACTCAAGAAAAATGTTAAAGGAGACTGCTTTTACGTCTCATTCCCAAGGGTTCAAACATTTTTCAAGTTGAAGCACATTTTCTTTCTTTGTTTGGAATTCCAGTGTTGTTTGAAACAATTTGTACTAGACCACAGAATAAAGACAGAAAGAGTAATGTTCACATAATTGATTATTAAATTGGAGCATCTTTTCACATAAATATTTCGATTGAAACTGAATATACATTTCATTAGAAATCTTGACATTTACAAATATTTTAGCTGAAGATATTTATATCTGAAAGAAATATTAGAATTTAAAATATTAGGAAATGATTTTAAATGATGTTTAAAAATTTAATTTTGAGACTTTGAGTAAGATACTTACGTATAATTGGCTACTAACTGCCAAACTAAATTAGGGTAATTAATTGCAAATTAGTTGTAGAAAACTAGGGTAAGTCTTTGCTTAATTCAGTTCATTTAGAAGATCCATTAAAATGATTTGATATCAGTTCTTTTAAGCTATTCCAACGTTATTAAAAGGTAATTTCATATATTTAAATTAAAAAGAAAATAAAACTATTTTCTACATCAGTATAATTTGAGGTTAAGTGATTCATATGTATTAAATATATATAAAGATAATTAATTCTATATACATAATGAGTTTCACATTGTTATGCACTTAAGGAGGAACGTATGTTACAATTACGTTTAGGACAATGCAGAAAAAATTTATTCCTTTTTTAAGGCAGTATTATATTCTAGAAATAAAGTTGAATATATTAATTTTTTAACGTTATTTAAGTTGAGATTTAAAATAAATTTATCCAGGACTCGTAAATTTCATAAATATCTCAAATTTATTAAACATAAATTTATGCGATCTTAATTTGCGACATAAAAATTAAATTTAAAAAATTGCATTTCATTTGAAATCATACAATTCTCAAATTTATTCATATATTGAAGATAGATATTTTCAAAAATACTTATTATATTGTGTTGAATTTTAAAATGCAATATATTTGGAAATGTATTATTTCAGAAGTAGAGGATTTAACAATATATTCAAGGTTATAAAACATCATTTCAACATGTGATACATCAGAAATCGTAAAAAAAGGGTAAATTCTCAAACACATAATTCAATTTTATTGATATAAATATTTCTACCATGATCTTAATTATCAATCTTAATAATGATACACAAACAAACCTGCCGCAAAATTTACTTATATAATGTCAGGGACATATAAAAGGTGTAAGGTTTTCTACATATAAAAGATTGCAGTATACTCTGTGTGCAATCGGACATTGTGTAAAGAGGCAAAAAGAGTTCTCTACACAAACATTACAGATTTATTTTTTCCCTTTTTTGAGTCCCTGTCTGCAATCTAAAATATGATACACAAACAAACTTCAAAATTTACTTATATAAAGCCAGGAACGTGCAAAAGATGTAAAATTTTCTATATATAAAAGATTTCAGTATACTGTGGGTGTAATCGGACAAGGTATATACAGGCAAAAAGAGTTCACTTTAAAAACATTATATATTTAATTTTTTCCCTTTTTTGAGTACCTGTCTGAAATCTAAAATATGATACACAAACAAACATGACGCAAAATTTACTTACATAAAGTCAGGGACATGTGACAGGTGTAAGATATTCCTGATATAAAAGATTGCATTATACTGTGGGTGTAATCGGACATGCTATAAAGAGGCAAAAAGAGTTCAGTACACAAGCATTATATATTTATTTTTTCCCTTTTTTGAGTCCCTGTCTGCAATCTAAAATATGATACACAAACAAACCTGACGGCAAAGTTTACTTATATAAAGCCAGGGAATTGTAAAAGATGTAAAATTTTCTATATATAAAAGATTGCAGTATACTGTGGGTGTAATCGGACATGGGATAGAGAGCTAAAAAGAGTTCACTTCAAAAACATTATATATTTATTTGTTTTTTAAATTTTGAGAGTCTCTGTCTGCAATCTTAATTACGATGCAGAAACAAACCTGACGGCAAAATGTAGTTATATAAAGCTAGGGACATGTAAAACATGTAAGTTTTACTCCATAAAAAAGACAGCAGTATATTGTATGTTTAATCGGACATAGTGAAGACAGGTAAAAAGAAAAAGAATAAATCTTCTGGGATTGTGTACAAAAACATGTATTCCAAAGGGTCCTGTCGGCAAAACATGTTCATTGCATTATTGGTCATGAAATAAAAATGGACTTAAATTGCTTTTGCCGAAATGTTTTACCGATTTACTCAGAGGTTGTTTTGTTTGTAATTTCACTGTAATCAACTGGATACCCAAGAAATATATTAAAGGAGACTGCTTTTACTTTTCATTCCCAAGGCCAAAACAATTTTCAAGTTGAAGATTATTTTCTTTTTGTGTTTACAATTCCACTTTTGTTTGTAACAATTCGCATTCGACCACAGAATAATGACAGACAGATTAATGTTCACATATAATGGATTATTAAATTGATACATCTTATCAAAAGAATAATTCTACTAAAGAAACAGAGTATGATTGTGTTTAGAAATCTTGAATTTTACTAATATTTTAGCTGAAAATATTTACTTTTAAAAGAAATATTAAAATGTAAACTATTAGGAAGTGATTCCAAATGGAATTTTAAAACTTTTGTAAATTTCCTGCGTTGCAACTGAATGTTAAAGGAAACTGTTTTTACTTTTCATACCCTAGGGTTCGAACATTTTTCAAGTTGAAGCTTATTTCCTTTCTTTGTTTACAATTCCACTTTTGTTTGTAACAATTCCTATTCAACCCCAGAATAAAGACAGACAGATTAATGTTCACATATAATCGATTATTAAATTGGAACATCTTTTCAAATAAGTAATTCGACTAATGCAACTGAATATGCCTGTCTTTAGAAATCTTGAATTTTACTAATATTTCAGCTGCAAATATTTACTTTCAGAAGAAATATTAGAATTTAAAATATTAGGTACAATTTCAATTACTATTTAAAAATTCAATTCTGAGACTTTATGTAAGACACTTACGGGTAATTGGCTACTAACTGCCAAACTAAATTAGGATAATTAATTGCCAATTAGTCGTTGAAAACTAGGATAAGTATTCTCTCAATTTAGTTCATTAAGAAGATACATTTAAATGATTTGATATCAGTTCTTTTAAGCGATTCCAAAGTTATTAAAATGTAATTTTATATTAAAATCTAAACAAATAAAACTATTTGCTACAGCTCTAAAATTTTATGTTAAGTGATTTATATATATGAAATATATATAAAGAACATTAAATAAAATGATAATGAGTAATATATGGGTTTAACTATTTTGTGTACTTTAGGTCGATGTGTATAATTGGTTTAATTATGTATATCATATAAGTTTATGGGTATAATTATATCTGGCATAATGAAAAAAATATAATATTTATTATTAATTAATGTTATAAGGCAATAACATATTTTAGGAACCAAATTAAATGTAGTAAAGTTTTATAAATATTGAATAAGCTTTTGAAATTTAAAAGAAACTTATGTAGGACACGTACATTTTAAAAATATCTCAAATTTACAAAACATAGATTTATGTATCCTTAATTTAGGACATTCAAATTAAATCGTAAAAATTTCCTGTGATTTGAAACAATTCAACTAATTGATAAAAAACTAAAATAAATACAAACACTGAAGATATGTATCTTCAAAATAAATTTATAATATTGCACTGTATTTGGAAAATGATATTTCAAAGAAATTCTACTGAACACATATATAATTTAGGAAAATATTCAAACATATAAAATGTTATTCCAAACAATGTTACATCACAGACTGTAATAAAATGTGTATATTCTGAAGCAGTTCATTCAATATTTTTGATTTAATTTTTTTGTACCATGATTTGATTTTTATACAGCAATATATTGAATTCTACTTTTTAATTACTTTTTTCAAAAGCATGATATTTTCTTATTATAAACATGATCTAATCAGTTCAAATTTCTATATTTTTTATTCAATCACTGTCTATAAGCTCAGTTCCATACTCCTAATAAACAAACTATTAAAATGCACTTTTATAAAAATAAAGCCAGTGTAAAAAATTTAAGAAAATATATGTATACAAACACATATTTCTCCCCTGAGTGTAACCGAACATGATATTACTTGAAAAAAAAGAGAAAATTCGAATGCCCTGGGACTGTATACAACTAACATATTATTCAAGTAATCCTCTCAACGAAACATGTTCATTGCATTATTGGTCATTAAATCAAGATGGATTTAAAATGTTCTCAGACGAAATGTTTGCCGATTTATTGAAGGACAATTTTTTATGAATCTGTTTTGCTGTAACTGTTAATGGAGGGGTTTTTTTATTTTTCATTCCCAACTGTACAGACATTTTTCAAGTTGAAGCATTTTTCTTTGTTTATTTTGATATTGCTGTTTAAAACAATTTGTACTAGACCACACAATAAAAATGGTAAGAACAATGTTTATAGTTAAAGGATCATACGCGATTTTTTGAATAAATAGTTCGATGGAAATTAAATAAGTATTTTTTTAGAAATCTGGTATTTTACTAATATTTGAAATCAAAATGCTTACAGTAAGAAGAAGGGCCGTAACTTAAATTTTTTTTAAATGATTCCAAATACTGGTTTTAAAAGTTTGTTCTCTGGTTTTATTAATGAAACTTAGTAGATTTTGTAAACTAACTGCCATGCTCAATTACAGTAATTATGCCAATTATCCTTAGCAAACTAGAATAAGCCTGAGTGTAATTGATTTCATTCTAAAGACTCTTTGAAATTGATTTGATATTAAAACATTAAAACTATCTCAATACAACTAAAATTATTTATATAATAAAAAAGTGAAATATTAAAATGGAAAATTATTTTCTCGGGTTTAAATAATTAAGTAAAACGTGTATCGTTAATTATTAAATTAGAATTTATTTGCATTACAGACCTAAGTATTCATAAATTTGTGATTCTTATTAGTTAAAACATTATTGTACTACTAAAAAATCTTCCGACTGAAGAATAATATAATAAGAATGCTACCAGTTGAAACACAAAATAAAATATTATATTCTTTATCATAAAATATTAATAAATATTATTCATATACAATTTATAAAATATTATTATATTCATAGTAATATAATAATATTTTATACACAATATTCTACATACATCAGGTTAATCCTGTAGTAGGAGTCTTGTATCCAAAAGAAAAGAAATTAAATGATTATGTAAAAAATGTAAGTATTTTAAATACCTTAATATCTACATATTTCTTTTTAAGTTCTTACAATACCTTACCTGTATTATTTTTACTAATATAAAATTTTCATTAGCAGACTCGCAGATTACTAAAAAGTTCAGGAAAAGGATTTGTCTCATGATAGGTTAAATATGTGATTCGTTATAAGGTTACTGAAAGTCTCATCATGATGAATTATTGTTAAATGGTAATTAACTGACTTACAGTTATGGTGTAACAAATCACCAATTATCTCGTACCTACTAAAATATAAATTGTTTTTTGAATGAAAATTCACATATACTTTACAAGAGATGACTATCATTTATAAATGAAAATCCCATTATTAAATATATTCAGTTTTTTACAGAGCTTTAAAAATATATATTTAGCTATTTATATGTACTTATAATCATGGAAAAGATGGATTAGGTTTACTAAAATAAGAAAAAGTACAGTTATAAAAATAGGATGTAAAATACTATATTACTTTTTCAACCTGCATATGAATTTTTTGCAAGTAAAACTGTTGTTCTAATGTCAAAAAGGTAAGGCGAATCCAAGGGTAAACGAATATCTTTTAAAGAAACAAAACTTTATCTAAATTTTCATATATTGCTTCCACATTCAATTAGAAACAACAAAAGCAATTCAAAAGATATTATATGTTTAATTAAAACCGTGGTTTGTAAGAAATAAACATTAGTTAGGAGTTCAGAAAGTTAGAGATATAAGAATTTTTTTAAATATTTTATTTATATTCAATAAATTATTTTATACTTTTGCAAACATAACTATTTCACAAATATTATATATCTCTGTAGCACTATATTTTGTCTAATTGTTTGGAACATATTTACACAATGTATCTTCCACACAAACATATTTACCCAAATAGCTTGTATTTCATTAAGTTTACAGTTCCTAATTTTTAAATGAATGTTCATAACCTATTCAATCAGCTTTAGGCATTAGGTCTTTGACATATATATACATCACAGAAAAGTACACAGTATTAATCTAAATCACACCAAATCAAATAATAGCTCTTGTGTGTTACTTTTAACGAAATGTCCTACGATGTATTTTCCACACAAACTTATTTACCCAAATAGCTTGTATATCATTTAGTTTATAGTTCCTAATTTTTAAATAAATGTTCATATCCTATTCAATCAGCTTTAGTCATTAGGTCTTTGACGCATATATACATCATAGAAAAGTACACAGTATTAATCTAAATCACACCAAATCAAATAATAGCACTTGTGTGTTACTTTAAACGTAAAGTCGAAAGGAAATAAAACACCACTCTTAAGTTTCTATCTGCAGAAGCCAGGAAAAAAAGAAATGGCAAAATTGATAGAAAACTCGATCCAAAGGAATACGTGCAGTGTTTAACTTTTTTAGTAGGACAACGAGCGTTTTCTGTTTCTCCAAGGATCCTCGAACGTGATCCGTGAAGGCGTGAACAGAAATTTTTAAATTCCCCACAGTCCTAAACAGCAAACATCTCACCTTTACTTTCTTCCGAGGTTCAACAAATCCATTACATTATTGGTCATTAAATCTAGATAGATCCGAGACGTTCTTTTGTTCTCAGATATCTCTCTTCTAAGTGTTGCTAAAACAATTCGCTACTTTGTTTAAAAGGATTTTTCTCTGAGAATCTGTTCTCTTGAAAGTCGATAATTGACAGAAAGATGGAAAGAGTAATTCAATATTTAAAAAGTTTCTATCATTTCGTAGATATCCTTTTATATAGTATGTGGAGTTACTGTTATATTTAACAATTTTTTAAAACAAGTCTGAAAATTTGTTAAATTAATCTTATTTGGTAACAACATTAACGTCTGTATGTATTGTTTTACATATACACTGCAGTAAAAACTGAAATTGATAAATTTAATGTTTTAGAAAGAGAACATATTCATGTCTTTATTAAAAATGTCTGTTTGACTTTTATACTTCTTAAGGAAACATAAAATGCTTCTATACAATGCTATTTAATTGTATTAGGCAAATTTTTAAATTTTCTAATAACATATTTAGGCTATTTAAAGTTACCGGGAGAGGACTTAGTGGTAAGAATCGATTATGTAATGAAAATATATTTAATTAATTAATGAATCTACACATAAAATAGATTTTTATATGTTAATGTACATCTGAAATCACCGGGTATATCGTAAACAATATATTTTATTACTCCTTTTTATTTTTCTAATCTAGAGATATTTGAAATATTTTTATATACATATCCTAATTTGTTAATCTTTTCCATAGTTAGGCAGAAACATAGATTTGTACTTTGATTTTTTTCTAACTTTCTCTCACTCTCTCTCTCTTACACACACACACTTTCATACACTCTCTCACACACAGGCACACACACACACACACAAATCTTCAGAAACTAACACTATTAAGCCAAGAAATGAAATCGAGAAAACATTATGTTTATTAACATTTGATTTTTTTAATCATTAGAAAAAATATTAAATGAAATAATGTCACAACAACAAGTGCTCTATTTAAAAATGAAAATAAATATTACTTAATCTATTTAATATTGCAGATAAAAAATGTACTGAGAGAGCGTTATATGATTGCTATCATAGAAAATCATACTGATCAGAAGTATATGTGCTACTGTAAAATTATAATTAATAAATATGACAAAATATTTTATGCTAGGTTAATACCTAGTTTTACCCATACCAAGTTAATATCAGTTTACGCTAAGTTAATACCTAACTTGAACTAAGTTAATCGGATATTTATAACATAGAACCGATTAATTTATCGGCTTTCATATGCGTAAATGTATGTTCGTATGCGTACAAAGCATTATAATGGTCTTATCTATTCCTTAGAGGTACAGTATGAATGTATTCGAAAAATATATTCAATACTTTCCAATTTTAATCATGTAGTATTAACAAGTCATGGTACTGTACTGCTGATTCAAAAAAAGATAATTGCAATTTACATAATTTGAATATAATTCTGAAATATATTTTTTATGATATAATACTAAATACTTATTTATATAGGGCAATATATGTTAAAATATCGTAGGAATCTAAAATGTAATTTAAAGTGTCATAGAAGAACAATACTTAATAATGTAATTTTTATTTAAGATTTTAGTCAGGATTTGATTGGTAATTTCCAAAGTTTCATCCAGTTAATACAGATGGATTATCATTAATATTTTTATTTAAAAATTCTATCAGCCTTACAATAGATTTTATCTCATAAAATAAAATACTTAAGAATTTTATTTTATTTCAGACTAAGGAATAGATTTCTAAAAAAATAAAAAAAATTCATTTGCATTTTACACTTATTTTGAAATATGATTTTTGATATAATATTAAATACTTATTTATATATGTTAATATATATCTTAAAGTATCTTGAGATACTAAAATATAGCTAAAAGAGCAATAGAAGAATAATACTTAATAATATAACTTTTATTTAAAATTTTAGGCAGAATTTGATTTTCAATTTAGAAAGTTTCATACAGTTAATACAGACGGATTATCATTAATATTTTTGTTTAAAAATTCTATCAGGGTAACAATAGAATTTATCACATCCGATAAAAATTATAAGAATTTTATTATACTTCAGACTGAGAAATAGATTTCTAAAAAAAAAATAAATAAAGTAAAATCAAACAGAAGTGATACAAAATTTAAGCCTCCGGATGAAACTATTCATTTGTTACCGGGATAAAATTCGACTAAGATAAAGCACAATTTATTGCATTCCCATGAGCAATGGGACGTGATATGAACAGGCACTTGCAAGAATTTTTAAATCCCCTAGAGGCTTCGAACAGCAAACGTATAGAACCAAATTTCCTTGAGGCTCAACACATTCTATGCATTATTGGTCATTACATCTGAAGAGTTTAGTCTTTGTTTTGTTTGTTTACAACATGTCTTAAAATATGTGATTTTCTTGGAGGCTTTCTTTATTTCTCTATGTTAATCTGATAAAACGAATATCGATGTTTGAGATAATTTTCAGAGATGTGATAATGTTTGTATCTGATATATTATTTCCTTGAGGTATTTGATGGAAAGAGTGATAAATTATAATACTTTATCAGGAGGAGTGTTATTTCAAAAATGTAGCCGATTGAAACTAGAAAAGTATTATGGGATTTTTGAACATGTTTATAGATGAAAAATCGTATTTGAAAACACAAATATCAAGTTTATATTTATTTATCATTTCCGTCTTTATATATTTTAGATAATAATCTAACTAACAACTAATTTTAACAATGTGCTCAATACCTGAACAGTAATTTTGAAATTATTTTTAATTTATTAAGTTTAATGTTTTGGCTTCATTAAAAAATCATTCACATAATGATTTTAAGTTTGAACATAGTCAGACTTATTTAAAATCTAAAAGACAATAAATTATTCAATTTAATAATAAAATATCTAAAATCACTAAAATTTCAGGTTACGGTATTTGTTTATTATATTTATTACAATATACTTTTATATTATTATTCCAATATGTTGTATTACGCTTTTTTATCTTTCTACTCAAGAGGTATTTTAAATATTTTCATATACATATAATAATATAAATATGTATTTAATATTATATCATAAAAATTATATTTCAAAATAAGTGTAAAATGCAATTGATTTTACTTTATTTTTTTAGAAATCTATTTCTTAGTCTGAAGTAAAATAAAATTCTTATGTATTTTTATCTTATGTGATATTTTCGTTTATCTATTTCATAGTTAGTACTGGATAGATTTGTATAACACAGATTTGTACTTCGATTCCTATACACACACACACGATATGCGCGCGTGTGTGTGTATGTGTGTGTTCAGAAACTTACATTGTTAAGCCCAGAAATGAAATTCAGAAAACATTTTTAATTTATTAAAATTTGATTATTTTTAATCATTAAAAATAATATTAAATGAAATAATGTCGCAACAACAAGTAAGCTATGAAGAGGTAGAAAGAAATATTACTGAATCCATTTAATATTGCAGATTTAGAATGTACTGAGAGCGCGTTAAATCGCTAGTTTCATAGAAAATCTTGTTGATTAGAAGTCTTAATGATAGTGTAACAATATAATTAAAAAATATGATAAAACATTTTAAGCTAGGTTAATAACTAGTTTTACCAGTACCTAGTTAATAGTTCATGCTAGGTTAATACCTAGTTTTACAAGTACCTAGTAAACGTCAGTTCATGGTAGGTTAATACCTAGCTTAAACTAAGTTAATAGGATATTTATGACAGAGGACCGATTAATTTATGTGCTTTTATATGCGTAAATACATATTCGCATGAGTACAATGCATTATAATCGTCTTATCTATTACTTAGATGTATAACAAGTCACGATACTGTAATAAGAAAATTGCATTTTACACGTATTTTGAAACATAATTTTATGATATAATATTAAATATTTATTTATATGTTAATATATATTTTAAAGTAGCGTAGGAACCTAAAATATAATTTAAAGAACTATAGAAGAAAAATTCTTATTAATATAACTTTTACTTAAAATCTTAGGCAGGATTTGATTGGCAATTTACAAAGTTTCAAACAGACAATACAGATGGATTATCATTAATATTTTTATTTAAAAATTTAATCATCTTTACAATAGATTTTATCACATAAGATAAAAATACATAAAAATTTTATTTTACTTGAGACTAAGAAATAGATTTCTAAAAAAATAAAGTAAAATCAATTGTATTTTACACATATTTTGAAATGTAATTTTTATGATATAATATTAAATACATATTTATATATATTAATATATATCTTAAAATAGCTTAGGAATCTAATATATAATTAAAACAGCCATAGAAGAATAATGCTTAATAATATAATTTTATTTAAAATCTTAGACAGGATTTGATTTTCAATTTACAAAGTTTCATACAGCTAATACAGATGGATTTTCATTAATATTTTTATTTATAAATTATATCAGTCTGACAATAGAATTTATCACATCAGAAAAAATACATAAGAATTTCATTTTACTTCAGAAATATTACTGAATCCATTTAATATTGCAGATTTAAAATGTACTGAGAGAGCGTTAAATCACTGGGTTCATAGAAAATCATATTGATTTGAAGTATGTGTGATAGTGTAACAATATAATTCATAAATATTATAAAATATTTTAAGCGAGGTGAATACCTAGTTTTATCAGTACCTAGTTAATACCAGTCCATGCTAGGTTAATAGATAATTTTACCAGCACCTGGTTAATATCAGTTTATGCTAGGTTAATACCTAACTTAAACTAAGTTAATAGGATATTTATAACATAGGAAGGATTAATTTATGAGCTTTCGTACGCGTAAATGCATATTCGTATGAGTACAAAGAATTATAATTGTCCTATCTATTCCTTAGATGTACAGGATGAAGGTACTTAGAAAAAAATATTTATTAAACTTTCCACGTTTAATCATGTAATATTAGCAATTCACGGTACTGTACTGATTATTCAAAAAAGATAATTGCATTTTACACATATTTTGAAATATAATTTTATGATATAATATTAAATATTTATTTATATATGTTAAAGTAGAGAAGGAATCTAAAATATAATTTAATGAGCAGTAGAAGAGCAATAATTTACAATATAACTTTTATTTAAAATCTTAGGCAGAATTTGATTTGCAATATATAAATTCTCATCCAGTTAATTATTTTTAATTATCATTAAAATTTTTATTTAAAAATTGTATCAGCCTTACAATAGAATTTATCACATCAGATAAAATACATTATAATTTTATTTTACTTCATACTAAGAAATAGATTTCTAAAAAAAAGTAAAATCAAACAGAAATAATACCAAATTTAAGCCTCCGGATGAAACTATTCATTTTTTACTGGGATAAAATTCGGCTAAGATAAAGCAAAATTTATTGCATTCCCATGAGCAATATCACGTGATATGAACAGGCACTAGCAAGAATTTTTAAATCCCCTTGGGGCTTCGAACAGCAAACGTATATAACCAAATTTCCTTGAGGCTCAACCAATTCTATGCATTATTGGTCATTACATCTGAAGAGTTTGCTCTTTGTTTTGTTTGTTTACAACATGTCTTAAAATATGTGATTTTCTCAAGGCTCCCTTTATTTCTCTATGTTAATCTGATAAAACGAATATCGATGTTTGAGATAATTTTCAGAGATGTGATAATATTTGTATCTGATGTATTATTTCCTTGAGGTATTCGATGCAAAGTGTGATAAATTATAATATTTTATCGAAAGAAGTGATATTTCAAAAATGCAGCCAATTGAATCTAGAGATTTTTTATAGGATTTTTGAACTTGTTTATAGATGAAAAATGGCATTTAAAGCACAAATATCTAATATACGTTCATTTATAATAAGTTTGTTATGTATATATTTTATATAATAATCTAACTATTAATTTTAACAATGGTTTCAATACCTGAATAAAAATTGAGAAAATATTTTTTTAATTTATAAATGTTGTTTTGGCATCATTAAAATATCAATGAATAGACTAATTTAAATTTGGAAAAAGAGAAAGCTATATAAAAATTCAAAGTCTTTTAATTATTCAGTTTAATATTAAAATAAATGAAATCCCTAAAATATGAGTTTACGGCATTTGTACCTGAATGAAGCACAACGTTTGTTTTTGTGTTTTGTTGTGTGATTTTGTTAGAATCTAATTGTATTTTATATGGTACTAGATATTGCAAATTTTAGCTTGTTAATAAGCTTATGTCTCGCCTATACATGTATAATAAAATGCATAATAATATTAATTTATAATATAGAAAAATATATCATAAAAATATTGACTTGTAATATATAAAAATGTAATATATAAAGGATATTAAAAGTGTTTAATCTTATGTGTGTATTCAAAGAGATACAGTGTTAGAATTAAATAGACTTTAAATTCAAAGACGTCTATTTAGATATAGGGAAAAATAGATACTTTCATAAAATTTTCTGTATATAGTCATGCAATATTAATGAGTAATATTAATGAGATACTGTAGAGAAAAAAATGTGTATTTATGCATAAATTTAACTATTATATTTTATGGTATAATACTAGATGCGTATTTGTAGTTCCTATTTTTCTAAGTAATATGGAATACTAAAATTCCATCAAAAACACCAACAATAATAGGCTACTAATTTCTATTACTTTATTTAAAAAATTAGGAAGAAATGAATTGATAGTTTAATGTTTCCAACAGTTAATTAAATAAAAATTCTATTGAAAAATTTTGTTTTAGATTTATATCAGTCTTACCATACAAATTATAATTTATTATAAAAATTCAAAAAAACTTTCTTTCATTTCTAGATAAGAAATAGATTTCTTAAAAGGAAAAGAAATTCAAACATAGGGGATAGAAAATTTATGCTTCCGGTTATAACTATTCATTTACTACCAAGATCCGGCTAAGATAAAGCACAATTTTCTACATTGCCAGGGGCAATGAAACACGATATAAACAGGAGCTGTAATAATATTTCAAATCCCCATTTGGCCTTCGAACATCAAACCTATAGCACGAAATTTCCCTGAGACTAACCCTATTCGATGTGTTATTAGTCATTACAGATGAAGAGTGGTTCATCTGAAAAGTTTGTCCATTGTTTTTATTGTTTGCAACACATATTTTTCATCGGCCATCGCTGGATTTGCGGCCACTTAAAATGTCTGAGGTTATTGATGGGTGGAGGATTCAGTCTTTTTTTCCTGTTCCCTCTCTGCCACTCCTGCTCACCTTCTTATTTGTCTTGGAGCATCCTGGAGGCAATTTTTGGATGAACAGGATCTCATATGGATCTGTCGCGTCTGGGCCTTTCTGGACATGTATGTTGTCCTACTCATGGGGGATAAGTAACAATATAACAACACAACACAACTTAAAATATATGATATGTCACTGTTTTGTGTTATGTGTAGTATACTGATGGTTAATACGCTATGATGATATACTAATATGAGATACGCTAATATTTATAGTTGATATATTATTTCCTTGATTGTTTCAAATCAAAAAGTGAAAAAAATGTAGATATTTATCTAGAAAGGACATCTTATAAAAGTTACTTTTTAAAAACAGAGAATTCTGTAAAGATATATTCAGAAACTATGTAGTTGTTAAGTAACATCTTTAAAAAAAGGATTTTATTTTCTTTATCTATAGTGTAGTCTATAAATAATATAAAAGAAAAGAAAACTAACAACTAATGTAAAAAGCGCTGTACAATCTTGAAAAGAAATGTATAAAATATTTATTTTTAAATTTTTAATTTTTGTTTTTTAATTCATTAGAAATAATTTTAATACGCAAAATGATCTAATATCGAAATTAACAGTAAGTAGCCTATTTAAAAAATAAAGAATTTCAATTATTCTGGTTATAATTTTAAATTCTGAAAACACTAAAATATAGGGTTACAGCATAGGTAGAAAATGGCATTATATTTTAAATTTTTGTACTTGAATATGTTCCTGCATTAGAAACTCATTGATACATAATTTTAAATATTGCAAATTTTAATGTGTTAATCAGTCAATTACTAGATTATGCGTAAATAATCGGATATATAAACACATACGGTAGAATGAGATTGTACTATTTCATATATCCATGAGTGCGGGCGTTCAAAATCTATTTATCCGTTCCTAAGTGGTCAAGGATTTAGGTATATTAAAAGTATGGGATGTATTTACATTTTCACTATATATATATATATATATATATATATATACCTATATATATACATATATTATATATATGCATTTATATATATATATATATATATATATATATATATATATATATATATATATATATATATATACATATATACATATATATACATATATATATACATATATACATATATACATATATATACATATATATAAAGTATTTACACATGTGAGAATCTATGAAGTAACGTGGCAAAAATGTAATCAAAAACATAACATAATAGTTATAATTATTTAGATTCTTTAACTTTCACCTAAAAAATTAGGCTCGAAATCAATGGCATTTTACTGTTTGAAAGTGTGAAGTGAAAATTCATTAAAATATTTGTTTCAAAATAATAGCAGTCTTGCCATACAAATTATCACACACACACAAAAAAACACATAAGACTTATTTTACTTGAGACAAAGAAATATATTTCTTAATTAAATAAAGTAAAATTAAACAGATGTGATACAAAATTTAAGCCTCCGGATGAGACTATTCATTTGTTACCGGGATAAAATTCGGCTAAGTTAAAGTGCAATTTATTGCATTCCCATGAGCAAAGGGACGTGATATGAACAGACACTAGTAAGAATTTTTAAATTCCCTTGGGATTTCGAACAGCAAAAATAAAGCACCAAATTTCCTGGAGGCTGAACACATTCCATGCAATTGGTCATTACATCTGTGGAGTGCGTCCTTTATTTTGTTTTTTCCCAGCATGTCTAAAAATATGTGATTTTCTTGGAGTGTTTCATTGCTTTCATCTGATATATCTTAAATTTTTGATTAATATAATCTTTAGAGGTGGGTTAACTTTTCGTTCTGATGTATTATTTCCTCGAGAGTGCCAATACACCGAAGGATTAACCATAACGGCAATTTATCCGAAGAAGCAACATTTCACAAATATTATTGATTAAAAATAGATAATTTTTTAAAGTATTTTTTTATGCTGTATACAACTTAAAATGGATTATAACCTTTCGAAAACTCAAACTTTTGTATATCTTTATAGCTCAGTTTGTATATATATTTAGAGAATAGTCTAATTAAGATTAATTGATTTATTTTTTTAATCTTAGTAAAATAATAGGGACCTTAAAGGTACTTTGGCTTAATTAAAAAAAAACTTTTTTATCATAGAGCAATGAATAAAAAAAAATTAAACTCTATATTTAAATTCTACTTTTCAACCACTTAATGCACAGTTTTTTGAAAAATGCAGGCTAAAGAAACAATTTTTTAATGTAACAAAGTTTAGTACGTTTATTTGCCAGAAAAATTACAGAAATAGAAAAATAATTAAACATAATTAAACATGGATTATGATAACATTGCAGAAAATAGTCGAATATTGTAATGTTACACGCACATCCATTTTTTTTTTATCTTTTCAAAATTTCATTTCAGAATAAACTTTATTATCAGTAAAACACTTATTTATGCTTTTAAAACATAAATAATAACAATACTAGTAATTATAAAATTAATCAAAATTTACTTCTGTGTGATATATTTGGAAACAAGGGCAGCACTTAGCCCAACTTTGCAACTATTACATATGTAACGACTCTCTTTTCTTTTCCTTTTTCCTTTGCTATCTCTTTTACCACAACACATAGCATAATATCTACAAACGTACAATGCCGCTCGAATTAACTCGAGTGTGCACAGTTTGGTTAGTTTAAAGCGCTTGAATTAACTCGAGTGTGCATGTTAAGGGGTTAAATAACTTTGAACAGACAGCAACATTTTAAGTAATACAAATACCTATAGAGTTGATACATGTTTTTCTTTACTAAACAACGGTAAAATAACTATAACATCTGTACAGATCATCATAAGATGATATAACTATGATTGTAGAAATGATTCAATATATTTAAAGTATAACACATTCAACCTTTCATTCAAAAGACATAATTGAAGAAAATCAGATATTTTGAACCATTCTCCGAAATTTTGATTTTTAATCAAATAATTCATTTGAAGGTAATTTTGAAGTTTACCTATGATTGAAATTCTGAAATAACACATTATTAATTGAATTTAAAGAAGCAAAAATATTTTTTTAGTTCTAAATATGTCAGTTTAGGGAACTCTTAATTATATCTTTCCATTTGCATTTCAATAATTTTTATTCAGTTATTAATCATTTTATAAAATTAAACATTTCGATTCTTTATGAAATTTTGCAATTTAATATTT
>CM063511.1:26338983-26348983 GCA_032207245.1 Pardosa pseudoannulata
AAGTATTCTGTACTTTTAATATATGAAAGTGAGGTGTTTAGTAAAATATTTCACAGTATCATCAAATCATCAAGATCCAAATAATGTATAATTGAGCTATAGAAGTTATGAAAATTTATACATCCAGTTTAGGCTTGCAGTTAACATAAGATGAAAAGAATATTTAAACCGAATACATTGATGGTAGACATTAAAAAATGTACATTTTGGGAAGTTTTTAAATTACATTTACTTACTTATTAAAACGTTAATAAAGAACTTTTCTCAGCATCTATAGGAAAAATCTATATAGTGTTGAAACTCTCTAATCCTTAATTATAAGACACTTTATTTTTTACCTTTAAGTAAACATCACTTTTAAAAAAGAAATCAGAAAGTATAGTAAGAAAATTTAGAAGAAAATAAAACGAAAATGCTCTTCGAATGAAGTTACATAACATAGGTGTTTTTAATTCCCCTTATCATTTTACTGTGATTAAATTTTCCTTGCAGTGTGCCACTGAGTGGGAACAAGAAATTCAACACAATAATATATTTAAGATTAAATATAGTCCATACTTTAAATATTATCTAACAATAATGCTGAAAGTATCTCTCACAGAACACATTTGCAGAACATATCAATATCTAAAGAAAAGTATGCAGTAATATCTATTTTATATGTGTTATTGTTGATTATACGTGAAATTATGCTAGCATATATTTTATTAAAATACGTAATTATAAAACTACTGATTTACATGGAAGACATTTGTTATCTGAAAGATTTTAATGACAATGTTGAATAGGTTTGTAAATTTACTATATCTCTAAAGAAACCACACAAACGTTTATATACATGTATATATATATATATATATATATATATATATATATATATATATATATATATATATATATATATATATATATGTGTGTGTGTGTGTGTAATTTAATGTAAAAATATTACTGTGTTCCATAATAAAAAATTTTTAAGTAAACCAAAATGTACCCCTTGTAGCAAAAATTTCAATTTACTGAAAATGTTATAAGTATGTCAAGAATTTTTTAATAATATAAATAAATTTGAATCTGTAACGTACTTTTCATTGAGAAAATCCTGTTTCATGATCACACGAAAATTATATTAATAAAATTTAATTAATTCTATGAAATGCAATGTAAATATCAATAAAGTGTTCGATAAACACAAATTAATTCATAATTGAAAAGCTGTTTCTTAAAATAATATCCAATCTTAATGAAATCCCCTTTTAAAACTGTCAAACAGAAATAATAAATTTTTGTACTTAAATCATTTGGAGTAGTTAATTTATTAAAAAGTTGTTTATTCAGAATAAATTACTAATATGTGATTTATGTTACTGCATATGTATATTGTAGAAGCATATATGCATACATATATATTCTTAGCAGAAATATAAGTATAAATTAAGAAGAAAAACAAAATTACCATTTATATGAAAATGTTCCCCTTTCGTTGGTGAATATGAATATTTATGAGAGAAATTAATTTATTTCGTGTAAGATTATTAGTTTAACAGCTAAAAAACATTATTATAATTCATGCCTGAATAATATTAGACAAAATTAGCAACAAAGGTTTACATTGAATTTAGCAGAGTTACTTTCTTCCTAACATGAAACATGTAATTTTAAGGATTTATTTATCCCATCAAAGAAAAATATTTTAAATAAAAAATATAAGATACATAGCTAAATAAAGTTTCTTAATTAAAATAACAAAATATTTGCTGTAGATGCTTCGGTTACTAAAAGTGGAATAAAGAAAATATATAATAAAATCAAAATATTGAGTTTATTTATTTTATTGAACTTTATTCTAATGTTGATAAAAATATTACTTTTCTTAGACGTGGAAAAAAAATTAGAAACGTGCAGTATTTTGATATGTTAATGGAAATTTTAGATTTAAACATTCTGGTGTGATATTTACTGCTTAACACATCTCTTCAAATATAAGTAATACACTGAAATATTATGCAGTATACAAAATAAAATTAAACTGTATCTTTTATATTACATATTTTTTAGTTATACATCTATATCGTATTTGTTAATAGAGTGAACAGGTGATATGATAGCGAATAGTGAAATATGACAGAGCTATATGAAATTGCTAGAATTTTATCTTCGATTATTAGAATAGAAATTTTATATGTCATGATTAAAATACGCACTGGGAGTATATGAATACTTTCAATATTTTATGTTTTAAAATACCTATTTAAAAAATTTTTAAAATATACTTTTGAAAATTTCAAATTTTTAGGAAAACGAATAGTTTATTTTAGTATTCTTATATTCCTTAGTTGTATCACTATTATTATAGCTACTTTAGGAGAAAAAGGGGTATAAAATTTCAAAAATATTGAGCATTAATACAACACTATGCAACTTATCTTTTATATTACATAATTTTTTTAATTATACACATCTATTGTATTTATTAATAAGGGGGATCAGGTGATATCATACCTAATACTGCAATATGACACAGCTTAATGAAATTACTAATTGTTTCTCTTTGATAGTTTGAACAGAAATTTTATATATCATGATTAAAATACACACAAAAAGTATATGAACACTTTCAATGTTTTATATTTTAAATATCCTTTTGAGAATTTTTAATTTATATGAAAACGAATAGTTTATTGTGTTATTCTGATATTCCTTAGTTATATAATCCTTATTATAGCCAGTTTATTAAAAGAAGTGTATAAAATATGAAATATATTTAGCATAATTACAACACTATGCCCCTTATCTTTTATATTACATTATTTTTAACTATACACATCTATCGTATTTATTAATAGTGTTATCATTTGATATCATAGCGAATACTGTAATCTGACCGAGTTTAATGATATTACTAAAAATTTCTTTACGATAGTTCGAACAGAAATTTTATATGTTATGATTAAAATATGCAGAGAAAGTATAAGAACACTTTCAATGTTTTATGTTTTAAATATCCTTTTTGAAAAATTTTAATTTATAGGAAAACAAATAGTTTATTGTAATATTCTGAGATTCCTCAGTTATATCAAGATTAATATAGACAGTTTAGGAGAAAGAAGTGTACAGAATTTCAAAAATATTTAGCATAACACTATACAACTTATCTTTTTTATTAAATTACTTTTATAACTAAGGACATTATCGCATTTATTAATAAGGGTATCGGTTGATATTATAACGAAAACTGCATTCTTACAGAGATTAATCATATTAATTAAAACTTTCTCTTCGATTGTTAAAACAGAAATTTTATATGTCATGTTTAAAATAAGAACAAAAAGTATAAAAACACTTTCAACGTTTTAATTTTAAAATATTCTGTTAAAAATTTTTAATGTTTTAGGAAAAATAAATAGTTTATTGTAGTATTATGATATTCCTTAGTTATATAACCATTATTATATCCAGTTTAGGAGAAAGAAGTGTATAAAATTAAAAAAAAAGTTTAGCATTATTACAACACTATGCAAATTATCTTTTATATTACATTATTTTTTTAAGTTATACACATCTATCGTATTTATTAATAAGGATATGAGATGATGTCATAGCAAATATTGCAATCTGAAAGAGATTCATGATATTATTGAAAATTTCTCTTCAATACTTTGAAAAGATATTTTATGTTTCATGCTATTTCAGTTAAACATAATGCTTGTGATTAATTTACTTTTGCGTAGATTCTTTGAAGGCAAATTTTTTTCTATCGTCCATATAACGGTTCTATTAAAAATAACAAAATTTGACAATTATAAATGAAACTTTTTTTGTCATTCAGGAATTAATATACATTACAGAATTGTTGAATTGAAAAGTATTGCTTCAACCGTAATTGTTCCTCACCTGATTCAGTTAATCCAGCAGGTATTTTAAATTAATAGGACTTCATTGTTTAATAATACAGACAATTCGATGGCTAGTTCTTATTTTCTTTAATTTTTTTAATTTAGCAATGGAAAAACTTAAGTATGAAAAAACGAGTAATTGACTCGTAATCATGTTACAAATTTAATTTCATTATGGGTTTCAAATCTCTAGTCGTAAAACAGATTACTTGCTGGGTACATGCACTGCGATTAAAAGATTACTCGTAAAGAATATCGATTTTTTTCTTAAGTGGTAGATTAATTTCATGGATTACATGTAATACTTTTTTGCGCTTCACAATTTTTATAATAATTTTTAAAAATTTAGTACGCTAGAATTGAGAACTCTACATTTGTAATTTGATCTTAATTCAAATTTCATTTTCAACGTTATAATTCTTAATGGCACTGTTTGACAATGTCTTGATACAACAGAGAATGAAGAAAAAATCGATATTAAAGATATACAATATTAAAGTTCAATGATTTGGTTTGGTTTAGAGGTCTAAGACCTGCTGATTTGTTACACAAGAGGAAAATGGACATATTCCTTAAAGCTCATTCTGAACGAATATGAATATCCATACCTCTTGTGTGAACCGAAATATGAACTTGAAATCTAAGAGCAGCATCGTACACTTTCATTTTCTAATGCACATAAGGTGCAATTCCTTATTTACTCTAACAAGTATTTATAAAGTATGTAAATATATCTTTTGGAACACATTTTCAATTGTTTTTAAGCTTTTACAGTGAAACAAAATTATGTAACTTAAAATAGGATTTAAAATGTAAAATGAATTAACAGGTAACATAACTGTAAAATAATTGTTAAATTTAAACTGTAAAATTTTAAAAAATCCTCAAGATTTTGATTCAGCTATTGATCTTAAAACATATTATTATAATTTAGAGATGGTAACGAATTTAGAATTTACTTTTAATGTATGTTTTCCTAGCACTTTTTGTGCATAAAGTTCTATAAAACTAACATTTTTTTGTTTTATTTCTAAAAGTTCTATCTACTCCTGAATAATTTATTTTGTATTTTCTATTTCATCATCACTAATCATCATAATATGAAATAGTTTTATTTCTTTAATATTGATATGATATTACTCTGAAACATCGTCATATATTCTAAGAATTATATTATTGTTTAAATTAATTATTTTTTATGAATGTATACTACCACAAAATCTGCCGTCATGCTCTAAAAACTTTTACAATGAAATAGAATTATGTAATTTAAAACAGGATTCAAACTGTACAATGAATTTAAAATAAATAAAACCTGAATATTTTGATTCAGCTATTTATCTTATCTATTTATTTATCTTAAAACATATCATTATAATTTATAGATGGTACAAAATTTAGAATTTACTTTTAATGTCCAATTTACTAGCATTTTTTTGTTCATAAATTTCTATTAAGCTAACATTTTTTTTTTGTTTTATAACTGCAAGTTCTATCTACTCATGAATAATTAATTTACTATTTTCTAATTCATCATCGCTAATCGTACTATGGAATAGTGTTATTTCTTTAATAGTGATATGGTATTACTCTAAAAGATATATTTTAAGAATTATATTATTATTATTATTAATTAAGTTAATTATTTTATTATGAATGTATATTACCTCAAAATCTGTACTCATGCTCTTAAAACGTTTACAGGGAAAGAAAATAATGTAATTTAACCCCTTCCGGTAAAATGACGAGTCTAGCTCATCATTAGTTTTTCATTCCATACCGCAAAATGACGAGCTACACTCATCATGTGATTAAAGTTAATGTTAAATATGATAATTTAGTTTAAAATTTCAAGTATACTGAATTTGACAACACTTTTATCACTTGTGAAAATCACAAGTCACTATTGCATATTGTTTACTTAGAATTTCATGGTACAAGTCATTTCCAAATTAATGAGTCAGAAAAAAATAAAACCTACTAAGAAATGCCGTGTGTGTTACAAGAATAAAATTAAAAGTGAGAGTACTTGGCGGTGTAAACAATTAAGAATTCCTTTGCACTTTGTTTTGAAAAGTACCACTAGCTTGAAAACTATTATCTGTATACCTTATTAATGTTTTGCTTTGATATTTTCCCAATTTTACTGTTTCTGATATTATTTAACACTATGTAAAAAGTGGATTTTAATTAAGAATATATAAGAATTGAAAAAATGAAACAAGTTTTTTAAATAAAAATTAAAACGTTATTTCATGCACAGTTTTTCATTATTAAATCATACCGGAATTGATTAAAAGAGAATTTAGACTGTAAAGTGAATTTAAAATAAATAAAACCTCAAGATTTTGATTCAGTTATTCATCTTAAAACTTATTATATTTTAGAGATGGCATCCAATTTAGAATTTACTTTTAATGTACATTCTACTAGCATTTATTTTCGTTCATAATCTTTTATCTATCTAAGAATTTTTTTTTGTTTTATATCTACAAGTTCTATCTACTCATGAATAATTAATTTTGTATTTTCTAATTCATCGTCACTAATCGTACTAGAAATAGTTTCGTTTCTTTAAGAGTGATATGATTTTAGTCTGAAACATATTGATATATTCTAAGAATAATATTATTATTTAAATTAATTAAAATAATTATTTTATTATGAATGGATATTACCTCGAAATCTGCAGTCATGCTCTAAAAACTTTTACAGTGAAAGAAAATTATGTAGTTTAAAATAGGTTTTAAACTGAAAAATTAATTTAAAATATATAAAACCTAAATATTTTGATCCATCTATTTATCTTAAAACATATTATTATAAATTAAATATGGTATCGAATTTAGAATTTACATTTAACATTCATTTTACTAGCATTTTTTGTGCATACAGTTCTATGAAGCTAACAATTTTTCTTTGTTTTATATCTAAAAATGCTATCTACTCCTGAGTAATTTATTTTATATTTTCTAATTCATCGTCACTAATTGTACTATGAAATAGTTTTATTTCATTAGTAGTGATATGAAATTACTCTGAAACATAATGATATATTCTAAGAATTATATTATAATTCAAATTAATTAAGTTAATTATTTTAATATAAATGTATATTACTTCAAAATCCACAGTCATACTCTAAGTATGTTTTGCAAATAATTAATACATTAGTATATGAATAGTAATGTTATTTTTGAAAATATATTAGAAATTTATTTTGGTATTACCATAAGATATTTTCAATATTTATATACTAAATTATGTATGTGCATCTAAGTACAATTTCTTTTTTTTATGAAATTTAAAAATATATTCTTTTTGAAGACAACATGTTCAGTAAATCTATGCTTTTTTAAAGCTTAACTTACAGCAGTTTTTATAAACAGTTTTTCAATAATCTGTTTAAAAGTTTCGTAATGCAGTTGATAAAAATGCTAGGACGTCTTGTCTGTATCCTTTACACAATAACATTCATGCCAATATATATATATATATATATATATATATATATATATATATATATATATATATATATATATATATATATATATATATATATATATATATATTCATTGACCGGACAATAAATGTTTTCCGTTTCATTATCTTCTAATTTATTTTTGAAGTGTACAACAGTATAATATTATTCATTTATGAGGAAGAGTAAAGATTTCTTATAGATTAATTAGTGTTAATAAACTAACAGTTTTCCTACACAATAAAATAGATTTCCATGAATATGAATTCTTAGATTTGGAAAAATTCCTGCCCTATGATTAACAAAATGCTTTATGCAAAATCGCAGTTTATAGTCGCTTGATCATTCTTCTTTCAATTATCTAGATATAAAGAGTTATGTTCTCTATACCATTCTTAATTCTTGAGTAGTCACTTCAACAGTACATACACTATTGTTGATTGAGAATTGATTTCTTGATTTTTCATTTTGGTACTTTCGATAAAATCTAGGTCGTTAGAGATTTCTGAGAGAAGAAGTAAGTTAATGATGCTCATCGTTGAAACACTGGTAATTGTTTCTTAATTTAGCATTAATAGCTACTTCAAAAAGTTCAGCATTGTTCTGTTCTACATTTGTAAATCAAAAGAAAATTGAGGTGGAATCATAAATCTGACATTTAATGCAGATGTAGGACACTAGTTATTATAAAATAATTCTAGTATTTTCTGAATAACGTGTTATTAATTTCAAAAATTTAGAAGAGATGTTATTTCAATGGACACATGCAAGCTTAAGTTTATAATATGTCTCAAAAAAATTAATATATATAGCTTCTTCATAAAGTTCAGCATTGTTCTGTTCTACATTTGTGAATAAAAAAAAATTGAGGTGGAATCATGAATCTAACATTTAGTGCAGTAGAATACTAGTTATTAAAATTATTTCTAGTATTTTCTGAATATCGTGTGTGTTATATAATTTTAAAATATAGAAAAATAAAATAATTTAAAATATAAAAAATATTGAATTTCGATTGTCACATACAAATTTTAGCTTATAAAATGTCGTAATTAAATTACTATATCTCTTTACATAACTAACATATAAAATGCAATATGACTTATATACTTCGCATGTCACAGGTTATACCTTTGGTCATTGTTCTTTCTTTTATATAGTAGCAACAATTCCTAACTGATTGTGCGTGTACTTGATACGGCAACTTTTAGAATTATTTTGAAAAAAAAATTAAGTTCTTTATTATTTTAATATTTTATTAAAAATTCCAAATCTTAGAGCTTTCTCAATCTAGAAATAATCCATTGCAGTACGAAAGAAATTAATTTATTCAGTTAGTACTAATAGCATTTTCAAATAATTTTGTGTTTGAGTCAAATCAAAATAAATTTTCAATTATAATTGTGACCTTCATCATTGAAATATAACAATAGATACTGCAAAATATTTCTAGAAATTTTAGGATAAAGTTTTCTTTATCAATTCAAATTTAAATTTAAATGTATGCTCATTATTTTTAAACTGTTTTATTGAAATAACTATAACACTTTGAAATGACTAACAAAACTCTACATCTTCCAATCAGCACATGGTAGATTCTAACCACATAAAGAATCTTCTTTCATTTATATATATACCAATAATTATAATCTTATCTGAACCATTATGATTGAATTAGTATTCGATTAGAGAGTATTTAGAATTATTTGAAATAAAATTTAGTGTCATATCATGTTTTTTTTTTAATTTTTCATAAGCACATAAAAATATATAGTGTTTTCAGCAAAACAATTATCTAAATGTATTTGTCATAGAAACAATAAAAAATTAAGTTGTTCTTAAAAAGTCATCATTGATGATTTTGTGAACGTATTTTGGTAAGCAAGAGAAATGAAAGTTGCAGTCATAGATTTCTCTGTAGTGCAAAAATAGAGATCTGGTTAGTAATAATATTACTAATATTCTTAGAATTATATTGATATACATTTAATAAGCTATTACGAAATTAAATGTAAATTAATAATACTTATGCTTTTTTCAAACTTTTAATTAGTTTGAAATCTTTCGAGTTTTATTTAATTCCTTTCTGTACTATCATAATCTAAAAATTTCGTTTGAAAATATCATTTACTTAATCAAAAATTTTATATTTAGCATTTACACAATATTTTATATATTTTTTTTTAAAGAAAATCTTTTATTTTAAAAATTATAGGATTCGTTTCTGAAAAACTTATTGATTATTTTTTTCAATGAAACTATTGAAACATGTGTTGAATAACTAAATTCAAATAAACGCTAAATCAACGACGAATTTAACTTAAATTTGTAACTTCAAACACTTTCCATTCGGTGCAAAAAATATCGTAAGGAATCTTTATATACTTCGACTAATGAATATACTTAAATATTCAGATAAAATGTCTTTAAATATTGGAAATTCTCAAAGATATTTTTTATTTCATTAGATTTTTCTCTCGCGCATTTTAAGTCGTTAAATTCTGCGATAAAAGCAAATGTAAAACGTGACATATTTAGTGCAGTAATTAAATGAACTCAACTAACATTTCCGATCCTATGTCCTAACAAAATTTGTATACATAGAAAAGTTTACGTGAACGAGTAA
>CM063511.1:26353983-26361483 GCA_032207245.1 Pardosa pseudoannulata
TTCTATAAACTACATGATTTAACAGTTTAAACAAAAAGGTACTGTAAGTGTCCTATATATTTCATGGGTAAATATACATGGTGGAATATTTTTAGAACAGCTTAGAAATAATGGAAATACCACACACAAGTGTGTTTATCTTTAATTCTTTTTACAAAAAGTTATTCATATAAATCTACATATTTTTATAATTAGTATGTTTAGTAAGTTTAGCAAGATATTACACAGATATTAGCAAATATTAGCAAAGTGTAAGGGAAAATAATAATGTCACAAGAAAGTATATTCTTGCACGACATGGATATCTTATGGTCTAAAGTTTTATGTCTCATTGGTTTAGAGTTACCATATATCTTTATAAGAAAGCATGAAGCTAAGGTTACATTAAACTTCAAATGTGCAACATAGTGTTAAAAATATTTTTCTTGCATTAAATATCACTTCTAATAATTTTCAAAGAGGTCGGTGTGATATTCAACACCTTATAACTAATACAATTATTACTACAATAGCGAATTTAGTTACTACTCACTACTAATAATTAGTACTGAGATGTATTACAGAAAATAGTAGAATTATAGTTAAGAAATACATTTTCAAAATTTATAATCCTTTTAAATATTCCAAGGACATTAATAGCCTTCATATAAATGATTTCGGAATATTTCGTATCTTATATAATACAGAATGAACCTTATTTAAACTGATGTATTTTTATAAGTAAAAACCAACTGCATTAATTAAAATGGTTTTCATATATATTTCGTAACAATTATTTTATTTCCAACTATATATAAAGCAAATAAGTACCGTAATGATTGAGTTTTATACTAAAGCTTATTTGGTTTCTTGTAAATTATATGTGTCATACTGTAAGAAAATGAAATTAGCATGGGACATTTTCAAAAATACTGTGTTTAAGACAATATTTACTTACATTAAAAATTAAAATTTTATCTTAAAATAGGCAACATTTCAATATAAATCTGTTTCTAATAACATATTAATTGTCAAGCAGATTTATTAAAAACAAAATAATTTGATTTTGATAATACTATCTACCTTTAAATGTTTAGTAAATAAATATGGACTAATAATTATGAATAATGCAAATTTAGCTAACAAGTAATTCACTTATTTCCTTCATAATTTTTGGATATTTCTAAATAATTATATATATTTTTAAAACATAAAAAGGGAATATATAAACATTTAACAAACAATAAATCATTAAAATTTTATGTTTTTTAATTCACGATTACATTTTTAATAATATTACGTACACCAGTCACTAAAATTTCACCTAACACATTTATAACAATTACATTATTCCCACATTTCATGTTTGCGTTCCATGGCAAATTCTTACACTTTGTTCTTTCCGCTAATAAATAACGTAAATTAATGGTAAACCTTCATTTCTAGAGATTAGAAAAAGAAAACTTTATTATCTTAGCTCCTATCCTTCATAATTTGCCTACAGCGAGAGCGCATTCAAACTTACGCAGCAATCTTTATCAATTAATTTTCATTCTAAAAGGCGGCAGAACACAGAAAAGAAGGGGGTTAGAGAAGGGAAAAATTCTGGCCACTCACGCAAAGTGAACATCTCTTCCACGCTAATAATAAATAATGCAGAACGCAAACGAATATACCATTTTATATATATATTCCACGAGATCGGAATTAATTCAAAGTGCTAAACTCTCCAAAATGCGTTCTTAGTACTCCAGCACTGAGGTGGTACTTCGAGCAAAACGAAAATATAAGAAAAAGTAATTAAAAAAAGGAGTGAACTGTCGCCATTAAAAGAATACCCTCTTTAGCAATCTGATGCTAATAAATGCATACAAACACATATGAAAATTAACTGCAAAAAAAAGTGAACAAATTACTTCAGTTGCTTATTATGCTTTGTCCCGAAACAAAAAGAAAGGAAAATTATAATTATTTTTCTCTTATTCATTTCGCGTTTTGCTTTCCTCGGCATCATCACAACGTCTGAAAATTTCCACTGTAATGGAATCTGGGAAAACATGATTTATTTTTCATTTTTCCGAGTCTAAGATAATAGGGAAAACATGCTTCTTCGTCATTTCGGTTGCTCAGGTTAAATCTACCGCTTGTCCTTTAGGGCATTGAATCTAATTTGCTTATAGAGCACTCTTGTGGGTTCTTTAAACTTTTTTTAATGGAAATATGACGGTAGAAAGTACCATTTTTAATATATTTTTTGGGGATTGTGTGTTATGTTTATGTAAACTAAAACTTGATGATGCTAGCTGGGTGTAGTACAATAAACCTTAGTTTTACTGGAATAATGCATGCATGCATTATTCCAGCATTACAATCTACAAAAATGTGTTATGAGAAGAGGAATGGAAGATGGACTTAGAATATAAAATGCATAAATAATCAGGATTTAGTTGAAAAACGGAAGATTGGTTTGTTTTTTCTTAGGAAAATAAACGAAGTTTTCAGGTAATTTTAATGCAAATTTAGCCTTATTTTAGAAAATATAATCTGCATTAAGGGTGACTTATATTCAGAAGAGTAAATTGGAACATAAAACTTGATATACCTGAATCTTGTTTAAAAATATAAAATTAAAAATTAAAGATTTGTTTATAAAGAACAAGATTATTACTACGATATGTTATACTTACAAAATAACTCAGTTATTAGTTTAAGAGAACAAATATTTTTTTAAAGTTTCTGAATATATGAAGAAGTCTAAGGATCGTTTGAAATTGCGTGTTATGATTATGTAAACTAAAATTTGATGATGCTATCTGTGTGTAGTACAATAAACCTTAGTTTGCTGGAAGAATGCATGCATGCATTACAATCTACAAAAATGAAAACGAATCAAAAATGTGTTATGAGAAGAGTAACGGAATATGGACTTAGAATATAAAATGCATAAATAATCAAGGTTTAGTTGAAAAACTGAAGATTCTTTTGTTTTTTCTTATGAAAATAAACCAAGTTTTCACGTAATTTTAATTCAAATTTAGCATTATTTCAGAAAATATAATCTTCATTTATATTACTTATATTCAGAAAGGTAAATTGGAACATAAAACTTGATATACCTGAATTTCATTTAGAAATATATAAATAAAAATATAAGGAGTTGTTTATAAAGAACAAGATTATTTCTAGAATATGTTATACTTACAAAATAACTCATTTATCAGTTTGAGGAAAAAATATCTTTTAAATTTCTGAATATATGAATCAGACCAAAGTTAGTTTGAACTTTTACACTTTTTTAATATTTCACACTTTACCAGTTGAATAATTTCAAAACCTTAAACTTTCCTTTCTAAATTTAAAGAAATTGCTATAGATATTTTGCATTTTTAAAGTTAGGGTTTTTTAACATGTGTTTTATAGGAATTATTATAACAGCAGATAAAAATGAATCTAAGGTTTAAATGTTACTCTGAAAAAATACAATGTACAATTTAGATCCAATAAGAAAAAATTTAATATGGGCAGTAAATGAAGATAGGATTAAGGCTCTTGTAGATTACAATAAATTCTAATACTTTCTATCGTTAAAATAAATATTTATAGTAATTTTTAATAAATTTTTATATTTAAAATGATGATAAACTTAGATACTTATGTACAGCTGTAAAAAATAATATTGCAATGGAAATTAGTAACATAACTAACACGAAAAACGGATTTTTGTTAATCAGGTTAAATATACCGCGTTTCCGTTAGGGCATTTGATCTAATTTGCTTATAGAGCACTCTTGTGGGTTCTTTAAACTTTTTTTATTGGAAATATGACGGTAGAAAGTAGCATTTTTAATATATTTATTGGGGGTTGTGTGTTATGATTATGCAAACTAAAACTTGATGATGCTATCTGAGTACAGTACAATAAACCTTACTTTGCTGGAATAATGCATGCATTACAATCTACAAAAATGAAAACGAATCAAAAATGTGTTATGAGAAGAGTGATGGAAGATGGAATATAAAATGCATATATAATCAGGGTTTAGTTGAGGAATTGAAGATTGGTTTGTTTTTTCATATGAAAATAAACCAGGTTTTCACGTAATTTTAATGCAGATTTTGTATTTTTTTTAGAAAATATAATCTGCATTTAGGAGAATTTATATTCAGAAGGGTAAATTGGAACATAAAACTTAATATACCTGGATCTTGTTTACAAATACATAATTAAAAAATAAAGATTTGTTAATAAAGAACAAGATTATAACTACAATATGTTATACTTATAAAATAACTCAGTTATTAGTTTGAGAAAACAAATATTTTTTTAAAATTTCTGAATATATGAAGCAGTCTCAGGATATTTTGAAATTGATTGTTAAGTTATGTAAACTAAATCTTGATGATGCTAGCTAAGTGTAGTACAATAAACTTAAGTTTGCTGGAATAATGCATGCATGCATTACAATCTACAAAACTGAAAACGAATCAAAAATGTGTTATGAGAAGGGTAATGGAAGATGGACTTAGAATATAAAATGCATAAAAAATCAAGGTTAAGTTGAAAAACTGAAGATTCGTTTGTTTTTCTTATGAAAGTAAAACGAAGTTTTCAGGTAATTTTAATGCAAATTTAGCATTATTTTAGAAAACATAATCTACATTAAGGGTGACTTATATTCAGAAAAGTAAATTGGAACATAAAACTTGATATATCTGAATCTTGTTTAGAAATACATAATTAAAAATTAAAGATTTGTTAATAAAGAACAATATTATTACTACAATATGTTATACTTACAAAATAACTCAGTTATTAGTTTGAGAGAACAAATATTCTTGAAATTTCTGAATATAGGGAGAAGTCTCAGGATAGTTTGAAATTGATTGTTATGATTATGTAAACTAAAACTTGATGATGCTATCTGAGTGTAGTACAATAAACCTTACTTTACTGGAATAATGCATGCATGCATTACAATTTAGAAAAATGAAAACGAATCAAAAATATGTTATGAGAAGAGTGATGGAAGATGGACTTAGAATATAAAATGCATAAATAATCAGGGTTTAGTTGAAAAACTAAAGATTAGTTTTTTTATGAAAATAAAGCAAGTTTTCACGTAATTTTAATTCAAATTTAGCATTATTTTAGAAAATATAATTTGCATTTATGGTACTTATATTCAGAAAAGGTAAACTGGAACAACAAACTTGATATACCTGAATCTTGTTTAGAAATACATAATTAAAAATAAAGGAGTTGTTTATAAAGAACAAGATTATTACTACAATATGTTATGCTTACAAAATAACTTATTTACTAGTATGAAGCAGTCCCAGGATAGTTTGAACTTGTATACTTTTTGATATTTCACACTTTACCAGTTAAATTATTTCAAAACCTTAAACTTTCCTTTCAAAATTTAAAGAAATTGCTATAGATATTTTGCATTGATAAAAGTGGAGTTTTTAAACATGTTTATTGTAGGAATTCTTATGACACCAGCTATAAATGAACCTAAGGTTTAAATGTTACTCTGAAAAAATACAATATACAAGTTAGAGACGATAACAAAAAATTCAATATGGGCAGTAAATGAAGATAAAATTAAGGCTCTTGTAGATTACAAAAAATGTTTATACTTTCTATTTTTAAAATAAATATTTATAGTAATGTATAATAAATAATTATATTTAAAGTGATGATAAGCTTAAATACTTAAGTACATCTGTAAATAATGGTATTGCAATGGAAACTAATAACAAAACTAACACGGGAAACAGATGTCTTTTTAGATTGAAAAAAATATCTAAATACCTGAGTAAATCCATTAAGAGTTATTTTAAAAATACTAATTAGACCAGTTAGACATTGTTATATTTTAGTGAGTGTTGCACAATAGAAGAAGAATATAAATTGCTCACTGCACTCGTAATGTATAGGTTTGGCCGAAGTGATAGTTGAAGAATCTGAATCTTCAGCTATCTAAAAATAATAAATGAAATTTAACAATATTTCTGATTTGTAACCTAAAAAAACACCTTTGCACTTTCTACACTCATATGAAAGAAATTGTAGAGAAATCGCAAATCGATTTTTCTTTATTGGGGCCAAATTAATTTTCATCCTCCATTACTTTTGATGTTCATTTCATTAAACTGTTTCGTTTTAGGGTCAAATCAGGTCTGAATGAATCTTAACTTACGTTCTCAATTTTACAACAGGTGGTCAGTTGAGATCCATTGCAAGGATTTACATAAAAATGCAAACTTTGTGTATTTATCAGAAATATATCAATATATTTTAAAATTTATCATAGGCACGTTCGTAAGAGTGAAACTGTCTCCAAAAATATATTTGATTGCATTTCAGCGAATTACTTTCTTTGGGTAAAATATGAGTATTCTGCTATTACTCATAATATATTTTATGATATAGGAAGAACTATTATGATGCTTAGAAACAAAATACGAATAACACAATTCAGTATACATGAACCGGGTGATCAAAAATGGATATAAATTTAAAAAAGTAATAATCCACATATTAATGTTGGTGAAGAGGTAAACATTGACACACATACTTGGAATGAAATTAGATTTTACACTGTAACCACAAAAAATTAAAACAAGTCCAACAGATACCGCTGGATAGGAAATTATGATTGATGCTGAGTGATAATCGTGTATAAAATTAGCTGTAATGAGAAATGTTTTTAGATGCAGCAACAATCGAAGCAGGTCACTGTTACCTGTTAAATCACTGTTAGTGAAGTTGTACTAAGAAAATGAGAAATTTGTTACTCTACCCCATTCTTAAGCTGAAAGCTAAAAAACATGTGTCTCAATATATATTTTTGGTGGTACATATAAAAACCAGGAGTCTTCAAAGTAAATTTATTACTTGGTTGAGACCCAGATGAGGTTCCAGAGTAGTATACAGAATAATTTATTTTGACATTGATGCTGAGTGATAATAGTGTGTAAAAAATTAGATGTAATGAGAGAGGATGCTGGAAATCAGCTCAAAGCTGCAAAATATGTCTCTCATTAGATATTTTAGGTAGTACATATAAATTCCAAGAATCTTCAAAGTAAATTTATTTCTTGGGTGAGAACTATATGCGGTTACAGAGATACTCATATAGTTCTCACCCAATTTTGAAATTTGTTCCTCTACCCCATTCTTAAGCTGAAAGCTGAAAAACATGTGTCTCATTAGATATTTTAGGTGATACATATAAAAACAAGTTATCTTTAAAGCAAATTTATTACTTGGGTGAGACACATATGAGGTTCCAGCGTAATATAATACAGAATAACTAAATTTTTACATGTATAAAAATGACAGAAAATTAAGCGTTTTATGAAATACGACAAGATTAAGAAAATGGATAAATATGTATTTTTTCAAAACAATATTTAGTCAAGAGGTTTCTTATTAACTATAGTATAACAATAGTATGTATAACATATCTATAACAGATCTATAACAATAGTATGTATGGTACTTATTTATAA